>OY770116.1:4846035-5431881 GCA_963669365.1 Verbascum thapsus
ATGAACAACACAATATGGCTAATTACATATTACGTACTGTCATCCAAGCGTGTGGGGTGACTATTTTCTTACACATGCTTCTAACTTCAAGGTAATTTTACTATCTCAATTCATTTTCTAATTAGGGTTTTGTTTTACTTGATATCCATGCATCCATACAACCTTCAGTTTTTAATTAGGTATATTGTAAAGAAATATTTATATCAAAATACAAATTAATTACTCATAAATAAAAGATACAGCCTATTTTCACATAAATGTGAAAGATATATTGTTCGTCCTCATAATTCATTTATAAAAATAATATTTATATTAGTCTTCAAGTGACAATAATTAATATTTTTATAAATTATCAATGTTTGTAGATTTCGAATTATATATATAGTACTGGATTAACACTTACAAACTTAATTATAATTTTAATGTTTTATTATTAAAAATAATTTTTCTCTACCAAATTTAGAGTATTATTTGATGAGTATAATACGTACGTGATGGATGAAGAACGAGTATTATAGTATTCGGTATTTTTTGTGTTTACTTGTGAATAAAATACAAGATAATATAAGAATGAATTGCAGTATACAAGATAAATAGTCAGCACTTTAAATAGTTCCATATTAAGATGAGTTTTAATTTTTTTTTTTTATATATTCACAATTTTATATTACAACTATATATGAATAGAATAACAACACAATTTACAATTAGTTGTATTTGTATACTTGCTAATCTTTTCAAATTTAAGTTTGCATCAGAATGGTGACTATGAGTATGAGCTGAAGGTTGTATGCGTGGATATATAATAACACAAAACCCTAATTGGAAAATAAATTGAGATAGTGATAATATATTACCTTGAAACTTGAAGCATATGTCTAAGAAAATAGTCACCCCACACACTTGGATGATATGTAGCCGATCTACGATATTTCTCAAAGTTTATATCCTTAATTAACAGAGATAGAGATAGGAGCAGGTGATGATGGATGATTTTCCATTTAATTTATTTTGGCTTGAATCAGAATATTTTTATCAGTGAATATTAATTTATAGACATTTGGTACGAGGATTTGCACAGATACTTAAAAAGTACACAACATCCTTTTCAGGACCCCAAGGGAGCTGCTAATTAGAATATATATTAAAAATATGCGACAATAAATTTCAAAACTCGCCACTATTGATTGAACTTTGAATTAATTAATTATCAATTGGTTATACACTACTTTACACCTGTTCATGAGTATTCACTGTCGTGCTGGTGACCTGAGAAAAGACAATTCAGATTCCTCGTGTAATATATAATTAACCATATTATTGTGAGCGCTGTTTGAAATACATGGTTACAATAGTCCTAATTAATATTGCATCTCACAATATTAAAACTTACATACCCTTATTTATTTCAATGATCCTAAATAAATTCAGAATCGAATCGACATATTCCGACTTGTTAAATCGTACCATTCTTACATTTACAGGAAATCATGTGCTTCAGAATTCAGTATTTCATATTTCTAAAGGTATTTTAAGGTGAAATATTAGCTTTGTTTAGATTTTGTTACTAATTGAATTTGTATTGACTAAAATGTCGCATCTTCAAAATTAAACAAACGTCATGAGGTGCCTTTAACTATTAGCCTTATGTGTAATTATATAGGTAAGGGTTATCTTTTTGTCTGTTTTTCCATATGTGCGCATGCATGTGTTTGTATTCTTGGTGTTTCTTTATTCCTTTGAATACTCTGAAATCTGAATCACGTCAGATCCCTTTAATTAGTGTCTCTCTGCGTAATTATATTTTTTATAACTGAAATTTTATATAATAAATATGGAAAATAAATTTACATACAAAATACAAGATGAAGTTATGCATGTGACAAACTGGATGATGCCAAAGGGGATTGGGAAGAATCCTTCTGAAAATGCCATACTTTAAAATAGGCACTACAATCTTAAAAAATATTATCTTACATTATCTTCTAGTATATATCTTACTTTATCTTTTTTATGTGTCCTAGTTTATGTTTGTTTAAATTTTTTTTGTTTATATTTTCCAATTTATAGTTACATTAGTTGAATCTTGTAACTCTATGTATTAATAAATAATTTTATTTACGGAGGTTTCTCTAATCGAGGATGAGATTTTCCCAATTCCAAATTGTGTTTCCATTTCTATATATGTAGATTTTTGACAGTATAATTCACAGAAATATTTATTAAAAGATAATTTAGTGATACTAGTAAAGTACACGTGCGTTGCACGTGATTTATTATGATTTATGAGAGAATTAGAATATATTTTTATGAAAAGGTATTTTGAGGTTAGTTTTTATGTGAATACTCTCAATTGATGTTGTTATGACTATTTTATCCATGTTGTAAGACTTTATCATTTTTTATTAATTATTAATTTATAGTTGATTTATTATAAATAATGTCAGTGTTATTTATATTATTTTTGTCCGAAATACTGTACAAAATATTTGTTGGGAAATATAATAATAGACACTGCATAGCGAATAATATCTAAAGTTACCAAATCTTCATTGTGGATGTTTTCCTTCCTAAAAATTTGATAAGAGCATTTTCTTTATGTTTGCATGTTTTCTCATGTTGGATATTGGAATGAAATAATGAAAAATATTAAAATGTAGTTAAAAATTTAATACGTTCTACAAATGAAAAGTAAATTCGTTAATGACTTTAAATATAACTAAAAAATATCTCATACGATTAGAAGGTGTAGTTAATCCTTTTCTTGTTTGATCTCGATGGTTTTTCCAAGTTTTTTTCGAATTTGGCTTGGCATTTTCCTTTTTATATCGCTTACTGAAAGCGCTCAACGCTTCTTCATCATCACTTGAGCTGTTGATTTCTCCTTCAATATTGTTTGTTATGATCTTCTCTTTGTGGTTTTCATCATTTTGTACATACTCTGAATTGGGTATCTTTTGAATTTCTTTCGATGTAACTTTTGCAACAATTTCACTTGTATTCTTATCTTGACCACTCTTTGTTTTCTTTTCTTTTTTATCCTTCTTACTTTCTAGAAGTAATCTTTGAATTGCCTCCGCGACAGCCTCTAATATCCCCATTTTTATTTTAGCTTTTCTATTTAGTGCAATTAGAAAACAGAATTATCACTTGTTTGTAGGCCAAGCGATCTAGAGTACTTTGAATTATGATGTCAATGAAATGATAAGTATATTGTATATATAATGCTGTACTATAATGAAAATGTAAATAATTAAGATGTGTGTATAGATTAATGTTAATATTATAAAATTACCTCTTGGATTAATGATAGGTAATCATTACCGAACATCCAATATATAATGTCGGTGCATCATCAAACATTGTAATATATGCGATATCTTCATCCTGTACGATATTTATAACCATTCATTACCTTAGCAATGGAAAAAACATTAATTTTTCTATCTCAAATTAATCATAAATTATTTGAAAGAAATTAATTGAAAATGATAGTAATAGCATGATTACCTTTGTGTGGTCTGAATATTTTCTTCATCACATTTTGTACATTTTGCAAATTCTGTTTTGTTTGAAATTGCAGAACCATATATCTTGCATGAATCATATCACAATGATGATTTGTTTATAACTCTTCCCTTGAAAAAATAATATGTATCCTATGAAAATATATAACTTAAGTTGTGGAAACTGTTATTAAATAAATCATGTGACTAAGTATTATGTTGTTAGTATACCTCGAAGAGTTAATCTCTGTTATGGATGATTTTCTTAATTGTTACTTCCTTGGAGTTGTGTATTCTACGCTTCATTTGTAGATAATTTATTTTGACTGGATCACTATTTTTCATTAACCTATAACAATTTGTAGGTATAAATAAAGTATTAATGAAAAACAAAATAATTATTGAATATATTGTGATGTATTTGGTGGGTGTCGAATCCAACAAAAATAAAAATCTACTTTAAAAGATTTGTAATCAGCGATAAGTAGGGTCGATCCACAGGGAATGATGTAAAATTTAATTCCTATATTACTAATATGATAAAAACGGGGGGTTTTGAGATTTTAAACTAAATTAAAATAAAAGATGAAAATTAAAAAGGCACAAGATTTAAAAAAACGCAGATTTAAAAGAACGCAATTAAAATAAAATTCGGATTCTCAATATGATGGAAAATTCTAGACTTCGAATTTTCTCGGTATTGATTCAATTAATTCGATCACTGATGCAATGATAATTCAATGTTTTATAGATAAATTGGCTATAGTTATTAACAAGCTCTAATAACCTAGTCTTTCCTTAAGTCGTCGATAACCAAAACAAGCTCTTTGATTACTCCTCTTACCAATTCGACAACCCTAAACAAGCTCTTAGGATTTAGCCTATCGATAGCATTCCCGTATTAGAAAGACACCAATTCTAGCCAACAAACACATAAGCTCGGTTTATTTAGACCAAATCACTAATTCCCATAACGACTAATCGAAAACGATTAAATAATCAACGTCGCTAACTGCTACAAAATTAGGGTTCACCAGTCACGGATTTAGTCCTAAATAGCTAAATACGAATTCAAAGATTAAATAATTGATCAGGTTATCTAACCTATTGAAACATATTATCAACAAAGCTCAGGGAAAAAGTAAATACCTAATAACAGAGAAATTACGGCACAATTCGATCTCACAAATTTAAAGAATCAAACCTTGAAGAATCCTTGACTAGAAGTATGAGCTTAGCCGCTCATAATCAAACGTATGCAGAAAAAAATAAAAATCGAGCACTCCAGAATTAAAGGGAAAACGATGCTTTGAAATAAAAAAACGGAATTCAAGGTGTCTTGTGGAATAAAATTCCACATACTTATAGTAGTAGAATCCTAATCTAAAAGGTAACTAACTAAGATTAGGATCCTAACAAACTTAACAAAATCAAATCTTGCAAAATCTAGAAATAAGGAAATAAAATCTAAACAAATAAAAGGGAATAAATCCCAACAAAGTCTTTTAACCAAAATAAAACGGATATAGAATCCGATTTTGACAGCTGGGCATCATAACTGAATCTTGAACTTAATGTTTCCCGCTTTTTCAGAATTTCCGTTTCTGGGTAGAAGCGTTTGGCAACTTAGGCGTGGGCACGCAGTCTTCTGATGTCTTTTTTTTCATTAAAATCTTTTCTTCGTCATTTTTCCTCTTTTTCGTCTTAATTGGTTCTTTTCTTCTTTTGATCTTCTAAAATCCAATTGTAAACCTAAAATCACAAAATAAGAGGATTAAATGTAACAATCAACCCAACTATAGACATGTAAAATATGCACGAAACACGACTTAACAAATACCCCCACACTTATGCCATTGTACGTCCTCGGGCAATGCTCAGAAGTTGACTATGTAAAAACTACTCAAAACAATACCAGGTGGCAAATTAAACCATTCAGCCGTGTGATCAAAAGAACAAAATCAAACTCGAAAGCATGAAACACGTAATCAATCGAAATTTTCGATACCATAATAATCTCATGCTAGAACAACGACATCAATTGAACAAGGAAAACAAAATTTCAGCCGACTTTCACTCAAATACTCTCCAACTCTCGTGTATATGTATAAGTGTTTCGCTCGAATCTCAACATGTTAGTGTCATTCCATAGGCTTGGTTATACACCAATGTCGCCACTACGGTTGAGAGTGTGCACAATCGAATCAAAAGGTCTTTATTAAGGGTTGTAACGGGGCTAGGGTTCGGGGTAGGAATGAAAAGAGAGGTCAAAAAAATGGTTAAGTCTGAAAATTTTATCGAGCATCGAGATCTCATTGGGTATATTTGACGTTAAGGACCCAAATACCACACATTTTCTATCTTTCTCGAGGGCTCGGTACCTCATCAATTTTTCGAATTGCTCTTTTTTTTTTGTTTTTTTGTTTTTTTTTTGTTTTTTTTTTTTGGTACTCTTTATATTTTTCACGAGTTTCCCCCACACTTATTCAACAACATCATCTTCTTGACTTTTCGTCCCCAAATAATATACAACCTCCATGCTCGACTTATTTTCTAGACGGGTAAAACGAGGAGGCATAAAAAAACGGTAAGGGCTCAAATTCGGGGTAATTCAAGAAAATAGGATAAAAAAGCTCAAAGTGGGCTAACTAGGGGATAATGCAAAGGTACGGTTTATTTGGCAAAGTGGCTAAATCCTAAATGCCTTTATCATATTCAATTATGCACCTACTCGTGTAATTTTGACAAGGTTCAAAACAAGTTCTAGAATTTCAAAAACACGTGAGTCACACAAGAAGAAAGAGATCATATCGTGAATTATCGATCAAATGGCACAAGTTCTCACAAGGTAGGGTAATCGACTAAAACATGCGTTCCTATGCTCGCTTTTAATCATTGAACATAACACAAACTTCATATGGCACGAAAACTCAATCAAAGCATGCTCAATTATCCAAGTCTAACCGTTCAAAAGAAACACAAACTAAAGTAGTCTAAGAATGCCGAAAACGAAAAAATTTTTGTTTCACATAGTCATAATCAAGCAAAAACACCAAGAAGTACAATAGCACGAGAAACCATCCCCCCACACTTAAAACATGCATTGTCCTCAATGTATATACGATAAAATAACATGCAATGCATCATAATAAAAGGACAAGGAGGGGGACTTCCCTACAGCATCACTCGGTCATGATGCCGAAGTGATCAATGAGCAGCTTGAGATGGGCAATAATTGTGTCGAATTCGGCTTCAGTTGTATCGAGTTGGCAGCGAGTGAAAGTGCAGTAGCATCAGGGGCGGCAGTAGTCGGAGCCATAGCAGGTGGTGCGACTTTAGAGCGGCGACGTGAAGCAGAGAGAGCTTTAGAGACTGCGGCGATAATGCAGTAGCAGGGGTTTCGGAAGAGGCGGCGATAGAGATCGCTGTGGTTGAAGGCGGAAGCGAGGATGATCGAAAACCTGCAAATAGAGTGAAAGGTGAGTACGGTGGAGATTAGATTTTCCGAAATTGGAAAAAAATTGATTAGGGTTTTATCTTTTTGTGTTTTTTTTTGTATATATATTAATATAAGCATGAAAAACTGAAGAGTGCGAAACAGAAGGTTTTGAAGTTTTAGGCGTGGGCACGCTTAAGTCTTCAAAGTCTTCTGTTAAAATTGAAAGTGCAAAACAGAAGGGATTCGCAAGTTAGGCGTGGGCACGCTTAACTATTGAAACGCTTCTGTTTTTAAAAAAAAAAACTGAAATTAAACATAAATAAATAAGGGATGAAAAACTCATGGGTTGCCTCCCATGCAGCGCCATTGTTTAACGTCGTTGGCTAGACGTTGCTACAAAGTTATGTAGCCTTCTTCATTGGTTCTAAGTCCGTCGTTTCGACATCGTATTTTTGAAATCCTTCGTAGAAAGGTTTCAAACGATGTCCGTTTACCTTGAAAATTTTTCCCGTTGTTGGACTTTGAACATTAACTGCACCATGAGAGAATCTATCAGTAACAATAAATGGCCCGACCCAACGAGAACGAAGTTTACCAGGAAATAATTTTAAACGAGAATGAAAAAGAAGGACTTTTTGTCCCATGACAAAATCTTTTCTCATGATTGTTTTATCTCGGAAAGCCTTCGTCTTTTCTTTGTATATCCTTGCGTTCTCATATGCCTCATTCCGGATTTCTTCGAGTTCTTGTAATTACAATTTTCGATGAATTCCCGAGTCATCCAAATTCATGTTGAGTTGTTTTATTGCCCAGAACGCTTTATGCTCTAACTCAACAGGAAGATGGCATGGTTTTCCAAAAACTATACGGAACGGGGACATTCCGATTGGTGTTTTATACGCCGTTCTATACGCCCACAGAGCATCATCTAGCCTTGTGCTCCAATCCTTCCTATTTGGATTGACCGTTTTCTCAAGTATGAACTTGATTTCTCGGTTTGACACTTCGGCTTGTCCGTTCGTTTGAGGATGGTAGGCAGTGGAAATTCGATGAGTTACATTGTACTTTTTCAAGATCGATTCGAAAATCTTGTTGCAAAAGTGTGTTCCTCGATCACTGATTATAGCTCTTGGCATCCCGAACCTATTAAAAATATTAGACCTCACAAAATTCACAACGTCTTTAGCATTATCAGTTTTCGTGGCTTTAGCCTCGACCCATTTAGAAACATAATCCACTGCTAGTAATATGTAATTAAAACCGAAAGAGGGTGGAAAAGGGCCTATGAAATCAATACCCCATATATCAAAAATTTCACAATCATATATTGGATTTAATGGCATTTGATCCCTATGTCCTAGGTTACCCGTTTTTTGACAATTTTCACATGTTTTGCAGAATACGTGTGCATCATGAAAAATGCTTGGCCAAAACAAACCACTCTCGAGAACTTTGCAAGCGGTACGTTTTGAGCCAAAATGTCCTCCACATGCAAAGGTATGACAAAAACGAAGAATAGAAGGTACCTCACTTTCCGGGACGCATCTTCGCATGACTTGGTCCGAACAATGTTTCCAAAGGTACGGTTCATCCCATACATAATACTTAGACTCACTTTTAATTTTATTCTTTTGATGTCGAGTTAAGTCTTCCGGTAGGGTCTTAGTTGCTAAGTAATTCACAATATCTACGTACCATGGAAATTCAGAATTTATTGCGAAGAGGTGCTCGTCGGGAAACTCGTCTCTAAGTGGCATTGGTTCTTCGCAATTGATCAGTCGACTTAAGTGGTCGGCCACTAGATTTTCAGCTCCTTTTTTGTCTTTAATTTCCAAGTCGAATTCTTGGAGTAGAAGTATCCATCGTATAAGTCGTGGTTTCGCCTCCTTCTTGCTTAGCAAATAACGTAAAGCTGCATGATCGGAAAAAACAATAACTTTAGTACAGAGTAAGTAAGATCGAAATTTTTCTGAAGCATAAATAATGGCAAAAAGTTCTTTTTCCGTCGTTGAATAGTTGCATTGAGCACTATCCAAAGTTCTCGAGGCATAATATATAACATGTGGCACTTTATCAACTCGTTGACCAAGGACGGCTCCGACAGCGTAATTGCTTACATCGCACATTATCTCGAATGGTAGATTCCAATTGGGTGCTTTCACTATCGGCGCGGTGGTTAGAAGGTGTTAGAGTGTATTGAAGGCGTTTCGACACTCTTCATCGAACTCGAAGGTGACGTCCTTATGCAATAAATTGCACAAGGGTCTGCTGATTTTTGCGAAGTCTTTGATGAAGCGTCGATAAAAACCTGCATGTCCAAGAAAAGATCGAATCTCCCGCACGCATGTGGGGTAAGGCAAGGTTTTAATAACGTCAATTTTAGCTTTATCAACTTCTAACCCCCTAGATGAAATAATATGACCTAAAATATTGCCTTGTTCTACCATAAAATGACATTTTTCATAGTTAAGTACAAGGTTCGATTTAATACATTGGTCTAATATTTTTCTAAGGTTAGCTAAACATGAATCGAAAGAGTCACCATGTACCGTAAAATCATCCATAAATACCTCAATGATGTCTTCGACGTAGTCGAAAAATATACTAACCATGCACCTTTGAAAAGTCGCCGGAGCATTGCATAAACCAAACGGCATTCTTCGATATGCGAATGTGCCAAAAGGATAAGTGAATGTCGTTTTCTCTTGATCTTCCGGTGCAACTGGGATTTGGTGAAAACCTGAGTAACCATCTAAACAACAAAAGTATGATCGACCGGCTAAACGTTCTAACATTTGATCAATAAAAGGAAGAGGGAAGTGATCTTTACGAGTCGAAGTATTTAAACCTCTATAATCAATACATACCCTCCAACCGTTTTGAACACGGGTTGGAACTAACTCACCCTCTGTATTTTCGACCACTGTAATACCGGTTTTCTTAGGAACGACTTGAACCGGACTTACCCAGGTACTATCGGAAATTGGGTAGATAATACCTGCATCGAGCAGCTTTTGTACCTCGTTCTTTACTACTTCCATCATCGGCGGATTTAGTCGTCTTTGAGCTTGTATTTTGGGTTTAGCTCCTTCTTCCATTAGTATTCGATGCATGCATATGGAAGGGCTAATACCTTTAATGTCGGCTATAGTCCAGCCAATCGCTTCCTTGTAATCCCTCAGCAGTTGTTCCTCTTGTAATGTAGTTAATTTGTTCGACACGATCATCGGCAAAGTTTCTCCTTCTCCTAGATATAAATACTTAAGATGTTCTGGAAGTTCCTTAAGTTCCAATTTAGGTGCCTGCATGATCGAAGGTAGAAGTTTAGTAGTGGAAATTGGCAATGAAATACGAGAAACGTTTAAAGGTAAAGAAGGAAGGGAATCGAGGGCTGTTTTTGCATCTTCTAGTTCCTCGGATAGGTCGAAGTCTCGCTCTTTTTCCTCGAAGTCAGTCGCCGTTAATATGACCTGCATGGGGTCTTCGTTCTCTAATTCGAACATAACATGTGCTAAACAATCATCAATGTCTATACCAAAAACAGAATGAATATCCGGAGGGTATTTCATGGATTCATATATATTAAATTGTATAACATCACCATCGAATTCCATAGTAAGTGTACCATCATCTACGTTGATTTTTGTTCTAGACGTTTTCAAAAAAGGTCTTCCTAGTAAAATAGGTGCGGACTTACCAAAATCATTATGACCCATATTGACCGCATAAAAATCAGCAGGAAATATCAAGTTGTCAACTTGTACCAAAATATCTTCTAAGACACCATCGGGGTACGCGTTTGACCTATCGGCTAGTTGAATAACTACACCGGTTTCTTTCAAATTGCCTACATTAAGTGACTCATAGATTGATCGTGGCATAACATTGATCGAGGCTCCTAGGTCTAACATGGCTTTTTCAATTCGAATGTTACCTATTTTACAAGGGATAGTAAACATACCGGGGTCTTTACACTTAGGTGGTATTTTCTTTTGAAGAACCGCGGATACGTTCTCACCTACGTGTATCTTCTCGTTGCCTTTAAGCTTTCTCTTTGTCGTGCACAGTTCCTTGAGGAACTTAGCATAACGAGGTACTTGCTTAATGGCATCAAGAAGCGGAATATTTACCTCAACTTTTCTGAATGTTTCGAGTATCTCTTTTTCTTGCTCCTCTTTCTTTGACTTGGCAAATCGACCTGGAAAAGGTGGTTGGATCACAAATTTCATAGGTTTCTGCTCGATAACAGGCTCTTGTTCCTTTTCCAATTCTTTTTCAAGTTCATGTTTTGAAGTGTTCTCGACAGAAGCTTTCAGAGAGTTAGGCGTGGGCAGTCTTAACTTCTGAAACGGTTCTGCTTCTTTCAAGTCTTTGCCACTTCGTAACGTAACTGCATTGGCATTTTCTTTCGGGTTTGTTATGACCTGGGACGGCAGTTTGCTCGAATTTTGTGATATTAATTCGTTTATTGTAGTAGCCATTTGACCGATTTGTTTTTCCAAATTCTTGATAGCACTTTGGTTTTCCTGTTGGATTTGTTGAGTATTGGTGACCATAGCTTTAAACATATCTTCTATAGACATTCCTGAGGATTGAGTCTGTTGAGGGAACGAAGGTCCTTGAGGTCTTTGATATGGTGGTTTTGGAGCATAGCTTAGGTTGGGGTGGTCTCTCCATCCAGGGTTATAGGTGTTTGAGAAGGGATCGTACTTTCGTTGCCCCTGAAATCCAGCTGCGTTTGCTTGCTCGAAACCCTGATTTTGAGCGTTGGGGCATATCTCGGCCATGTGTCCAATTCCGAAACAAACACCACACATATTAGCTTGTTGCGAGTTTCCCATAACCATCTTTTGCATAAGGGCAGTCATATCGTTTACACGTTGATTGAGCGATGCTATAGTAGCTTCATTCGTTTCCTATGTTGGGTATTCTTGTCGGGTACTAAACTGTTGGGAGTTAGATGCCATTTTTCAAATTAAACTCCTTGCTTCGGTGTAGGTTTTATAAATCAATGCCCCCCCACTCGCAGCGTCTATAAGATTCCTATCCATGACCATTAATCCCTCGTAGAAGTACTGTATGAGGAGTTGGTCTAGAATTTGATGTTGTGGGCAACTAGCAACCAACTGATTAAAACGTTCCCAATACTCGTATAATGTCTCACCCGTAAATTGGCGAATTCCACAAATCTCTTTCCTTACGTTTGCGACTCGAGATGCTGGGAAAAATCTCTCTAAGAATTGTCTTTCCATCACGTTCCATGTATCAATCGAGCCGGAAGGTAGGAAATATAGCCAATCTCTGGCTTTATCGGCTAGGGAAAAAGGGAAAGTCCTCAATTTCATTTGATCCTCGGTTATATCTTTAGGTTTCATTGTCGAGCAGATTAAATCGAATCCCTTCAAATGCTTGTGTGGATCCTCTCCTGCAGAACTATGAAAAATAGGTAGTAAGTGAATAGTTCCAGATTTTAACTCAAAATCTACCTCAAGATTAGGGTAAGGAATGCAGAGAGGTTGTTGATTCGGATTTGGCATGGCCATGTCTTTTAGTGTTCTTTCAACAACGTCGGGAACGGCATTGGCATTGACATTGGCATTGGCACCATTAGGAGGTGCGGCATGAGCAGCGTTGTCCATTGATTCGTTTTCCTCTTCTGAGTCGCTAGAAGAAAACGCAGAGTCGGTTCTAGACGATGAAACCGACGGGGTAGTGAAGTGACGTTGCCTTGTCTCTTTTCGTAGTCGGCGGGCTCGTTTTTCGATCTCGGGATCGTATTCGAATTCACTTCCACGAAAAGTCCTAGGCATACAAAAACTAACAAAATAAAACTAAAACGAAAATATTAGCAACAACGGAAATAAATATATAACACCGATTCCTCGGCAACGGCGCCAAAATTTGGTGGGTGTCGAATCCAACAAAAATAAAAACCTACTTTAAAAAAATTTGTAATCAGCGATAAGTAGGGTCGATCCACAGGGAATGGTGTAAAATTCAATTCCTATATTACTAATATCGATAAAAGGGGGGTTTTGAGATTTTTAACTAAATTAAAATAAAAGATGAAAATTAAAAAGGCACAAGATTTAAAAAAACGCAGATTTAAAAGAACGCAATTAAAATAAAATTCGGATTCTCAATATGATGGAAAATTCTAGTCTTCGGATTTTCTCGGTATTGATTCAATTAATTCGATCACTGATGCAATGATAATTCAATGTTTTATAGATAAATTGGCTATAGTTATTAACAAGCTCTAATAACCTAGTCTTTCCTTAAGTCGTCGATAACCAAAACAAGCTCTTTGATTACTCCTCTTACCAATTCGACAACCCTAAACCAATGTTTTGAAACCCGGACCGTTCATCGAACCGGAAAATCGACCGGGTCAAGGGTCACTGGTTCAACCGTCGGGCGAACCGCTATTAAACCAGTGATGTCATAATTATGTAATAAATATAATTTATTATACGAATAATTTAACATATATAATAGTAAATATATACATATATATTATATATTTTTAAAAATTAAATAATGTAAAATTAAATATGAAAGAATAGGACTATTGTGTAACTTAATATTGTATGTCTCTAGTTGATCAGTTAAGAAATTATAAAAAATAAAACACAAATTAAAAAGTGAAAAAGTATATAAAAAGAAAACAAACCCTAATTATACCCTTCTCCTACAAACCAACAGCCGCCTCCAAGACTCCAAGCCTCTACAGCTCATCCCAGTGCCCTCTTCTCCAGTTCTCCTTCTTCCTCGTTTCATCTCCTTTTTCTCTTTCTAATTCTTTCGAATATTTTTCATATTGAAATGAGTTTCATGTTTTTCCTCTCTAGCAATTCAAATTCTTCAAGTATATATACTGCAATTTGAACTCTTCCAATACTGAAGAAGATACGTCCATTCTCCAATCCCCATATTTCTGAATACCTAAAATTACAGCTTGACCGGTTCCGGCGACCCGCTACCGGTTCCAACGGTCCGACGGTTCAACCGCCGGATGGAACGGTTTTCAACATAAAGTGCCGGTTTTCAGCCTCTAACGGTTTTGTAGCTTAGCCCGAACCGTTTTACTTACCGGTTACCGGTTCCGGCGGTCCGACCGGCCGGGCCGGGCTGGGTTTCAAAACCTTGCCCTAAACAAGCTCTTAGCATTTAGCCTATCGATAGCATTCCCGTATTAGAAAGACACCAATTCTAGCCAACAAACACATAAGCTCGGTTTATTTAGACCAGATCACTAATTCCCATAACGACTAATCGAAAACGATTAAATAATCAACGTCGCTAACTGCTACAAAATTAGGGTTCACCAGTCACGGATTTAGTCCTAAATAGCTAAATACGAATTCAAATATTAAATAATTGATCAGGTTATCTAACCTATTGAAACATATTATCAACAAAGCTCAGGGAAAAAGTAAATACCTAATAACAGAGAAATTACGGCACAATTCGATCTCACGAATTTAAACAATCAAACCTTGAAGAATCCTTGACTAGAAGTATGAGCTTAGCCGCTCATAATCAAACGTATGCAGAAAAAAATAAAAATCGAGCACTCCAGAATTAAAGGGAAAACAATGCTTTGAAATAAAAAAACGGAATTCAAGGTGTCTTGTGGAATAAAATTCCACATACTTATAGTAGTAGAATCCTAATCTAAAAGGTAACTAACCAAGATTAGGATCCTAACAAACTTAACAAAATCAAATCTTGCAAAATCTAGAAATAAGGAAATAAAAATCTAAACAAATAAAAGGGAATAAATCCCAACAAAGTCTTTTAACCAAAATAAAACGGATATAGAATCCGATTTTGACAGCTGGGCATCATAACTGAATCTTGAACTTAATGTTTTCCGCTTTTTCAGAATTTCCGTTTTTGGGCAGAAGCGTTTGGCAACTTAGGCGTGGGCACGCAGTCTTCTGCTGTCTTTTTTTTCATTAAAATCTTTTCTTCATCATTTTTCCTCTTTTTCGTCTTAATTGGTTCTTTTCTTCTTTTGATCTTCTAAAATCCAATTGTAAACCTAAAATCACAAAATAAGAGGATTAAATGTAACAATCAACCCGACTATAGACATGTAAAATATGCACGAAACACGACTTAACAGTATTAATTACCATTTTGACAAAGCAGCAATTTCTTAAATATCTGGATTAATTTGTATTATAGACGCTGATGTTGATTGTAGTTGAAGTTGACCTTGGTACAAATGAAAAGAAAATGCAAAAAGTTAAGAAATGTAGAAACATTTGAATAAACCAAAATAATATTGTAATATATAATTTTTTTGAAGTCAGTTATAAGATTAAAAATAAAAAGTTGAATTACCTAGGTATATGTTTGTTGTCACATTTGATATTGTTATAATTGGCATTCGATCACTCATTTGAAATAGTTGTTCACCTTCATTTGTTGCCAAATCTTCCCAAAGGCATGCTAACAATGTACGAGCTCTGTAAAAAGGAAAGTAGAGACCCATGAATTCCATAACACTTAATTGGCATAAAATGCACGTCTAAATATTGGAAATACCTTTTGTTGATAATAGTTATTTCTCGCACATGCCTTTGTAATCCTATTGAAGTTGTAATGATTCTTGTTTCTCTGACCTTGATAACGATTCCGTAAATATCTGTAACATTGATATAGGATTTGGATATTATTAAAATAGTTATTATAATAACTTAATATTAAAAGAAAAAGAAATTGTATCTATGCTTTTATTGTTGTTTGCCACTTGTTCAATGTCTTTGAAATTGACAAAATTGTATTGGAGATTTTGGCAAATAGGATTGCATACGTCACTTACTATTGTGTACTTTTAAAGAACCGACTCTTTTTCAGGGTGTGCATTATGATAAATTGAATCAACACATCTTTAATCTCACCATTGGAGATAACATATGTGTTGTTCAGCTTAAATTTCGCAGCAAAAAGATTTATCACGTCCCTAAACATAATGACTCCAATTTGTGAACACTGCACATAATATGATTTGTTTAGTTTTACATAAAATAAAATCCATAACTTTAGAAGTTCTTACTTGATCACTCAATCATGCTAAGTTTTTGTATTCTTGAAGAAAAGTTTTTGCCACAAGCTGTTTGTACTCCAAATCGTAGAGCCCTTAGTAATTTGAATTTTGTCTGATCTCTCTTAAGATCGCTTATGTAAGATCTCTGTTAAGATCACTTATGTAAGTCTGTAGGCCAGTCGCCATAATACAATTTATCCTGCAAAATATATATACGATAACATAGAATCACAAAAGTCCACTATATAAATTCATCAATCAAGCATCCCTTCAGTAAAAATATAACTAAATACGTGGCTCAATTGAAGAGTTATAATACTTAGAAAATGTTTTTGCAAAAGACAGTTAAAACATTTTAAAGAATAAAAATACAAGCGAAAAATGAAAAGTGAAACAAACGTAAATAAATGAGTACTTACTGTTATTTCGGACGTTGTAGAAATTTGGTATCGCACAATGAATCTGCATGAAAAAAATGAAATTTAATTAATGAGTGATGATAATAGTATAACAATAAATCTTAATTTTCGATAATCCATCAAAATTGGGTCACGATACTTATTAAAACTATTTTAGAATATATTAATATTGTGTACTTTTCTTTGAAAGAGAAAAAATTAGCACTTACAAAGAGTAGGTGGAAAAGATTTGTGGAAATCATATTTTGGTTATAGGCCACAAAATTTATTGTAGTTCATGAACCATTTATAATTCATAAAAGATTATATGAATATATAATTATTAACTTTAATTGAAATGGTATTTTGTGAACTTGTTAAATAATAAAAATACTTATGAGTTATATTCATACTATGAATTGTTCCATGTATTGTTAACAGTTTTTAATTGATCAATGCACTTGTTTGTAAATTTGAAACCATCTTCATGTATATATTTTTGTAATGTATTATAGTTTGTGAACATATTCATAATTCATAAAGATATGAATTTGTAATTATTAATACTAATTGAAATGTGAAATCCTAGGAATTTGATCATGTATATATTTCAGTGATGTATGTGCATACAATTATTAATATTTTAAAGATATGATCCGTGTACTATCACGCCATTTATGCATAATTAAAAATGGTTAAAGCGCTAATTACTATTCATTTTTCTTTAATTTGAAGGACTTACTAATTACATTAAATGAATCAACAAATCAATAGTTGGAGCCAATTCATTAATTTAAGTTCATCAATTTTTTCCAAACATAAATTAATTAATTTAAGTTGAGGAATCTGATGCTACATTGTTCTACACTTCAAATAATATGTAAATAAAATATATACTTTTTAATATAAATTTTACATATAGAAGATAAATATAGATCCATACAAATCTTCTTTCATAAAATTCAATTAGTGAGATTAATTTGTAATATGTCCTATTCAATATGTCAGTTGCATCTTATACATAATTTGATGTTTTTGTATTTAGGCTATGAAAATTTTAAATTAATTAATTGTTACTAACTAACGAATAATTACATAAGTAATCAAGATATTATTAGGTTGAAATTTGATATTACAAATATATCTAAGTATTTGAAATGTAGCATTTGTTTATGAATAATAAGTATTAAA
Organism: Verbascum thapsus; assembly: GCA_963669365.1. Taxonomy (NCBI): domain Eukaryota; kingdom Viridiplantae; phylum Streptophyta; class Magnoliopsida; order Lamiales; family Scrophulariaceae; genus Verbascum; species Verbascum thapsus. The sequence continues at coordinate 4,863,628 of OY770116.1, forward strand.
TATTTAAGTACGATTCTAACCGGTATCAATAAATTGTAATACTTAAAAAGTATTGAAATTTAAAATAGTTTGTAAAGTGATATGCAAATTATTTTTGAATAGTTAAAGTATATAAACTTTCTATCACGTATTAACAATTATAATTGAATATTCAAACTGCACATTTAATGTTAAATATTTTCATTTGATCATATTTTTTTATTTTTTTATTTATCTCCCATTATAAGTCTAATAAACAAGTTACATGTAATAATTTAATTTTTTAGTTTATGTAATAAAAGTCAAATAAAATTTCCATAATTCCATGCCCAATTAAACAAATAACAACAGTGATATTAAAGTTTAATCAAAGGTATTGTCATAGATAAACAATAATATTTTAGTAGAAAATTGACACTTACAATTTATAACTGATTAAAAAAAATATAGACTTATTTCATAAAAATAACTAAATTTAGGGTTTTGATGTATAATTGGGCTCAGTTATATTCATAGAATTATTTTATTTATACTCTAATAATTAAATTATTTTTAAAATGATATCATTGTGATGTCAGGGTTGTTGAATTTATTTATCCATGAATTTCACGTGTTTTCCTTGCTGTTACACGTAAAGTTGGACTTGACTTTTGCCTAATTGATTCTGAGATGAAGCTTTATCAGATGCCATATCTCGGCAATAATTGGGATGACTCAATGGATGCTTGTGTCAGTGGAGATTCAAGCTGGGAATGGAAATAGCTCATTGACTTGTTTGTGGGAAAGAACCCTGAATACAACCACTTTATGTGATTCCGAAAAAAATGCATAATGCAATTTCCGAAGAGTACAAAATTGCCTTGAATAAGAACATGCAATGTAATTAGTCCGATTTGTCAAAACAACATTTTCTATATATTTGGAAACATTTTGGTTACAGATATATTTGGACAATTAATTTATCTTCACTAACTTATTCCCATGCTATAATCTGACATGTTCCTAATAGTTGTTCTTCTATTTTTCTTTTTCTTAGTTAACTCATACCAATAATTTGAATTAGAAATTCATCATACTCATTCACCATTGCTTGTATTAATCTCTGCTAAGAAACAATGTTCCACTTTTTCCATGAAGCTCAAAGGAAATCTAGAGTGCAGCATCAAAGTGGAAGTTTCACAGGCAGATTGACCACTATTGCTCATCTGCATTTTTCACTAAACTATTCTATTTTTTATAATAGATAATCCTACACATACATATAAAAATATAAGAATTACATATATTGCTAATTACATATATATTACTGTCATCCAAGCGTGTGGGGTGACTATTTTCTTACACATGCTTCTAACTTCAAGGTAATTTTTACTATCTCAATTCATTTTCCAATTAGGGTTTTGTTTTACTTGATATCCATGCATCCATACAAGCTTCAGTTTTTAATTAGGTATATTGTTCAGAAATATTTATATCAAAATACAAATTAATTACTCAGAAATAAAAGATACTGCCTATTTTCACATAAATGTGAAAGATATATTGTTCGTCTTCATAATTCATTTATAAAAATAATATTTATATTAGTCTTCAAGTGACAATAATTAATATTTTTATAAATTATCAATGTTTGTAGATTTCGAATTATATAGTACTGGATTAACACTTATAAACTTAATTATAATTTTAAAGTTTTATTATTAAAAATAATTTTTCTCTACCAAGTTTAGAGTATCATTTGACGAGTATAATACGTGATGGATGAAGAACGAGTATTATACACACACACGTTCAATGAGTATTCGGTATTCTTTGTGTTTATTTGTGAATAAAATACAAGATAATATAAGAATGAATTGCAGTATACAAGATAAATAGTCAGCACTCTAAATAGTTCCATATTAAGATCAATTCCAATTTTTTTTTTATATATTCACAATTTTATATTACAACTATATATGGAAATAGAATAACAACACAATTTACAATTCATTGTATCTGTATACTCGCTAATCTTTTCAAATTTAAGTTTGCATCAGAATGGTGACTATGAGTATGAGCTGAAGGTTGTATGCGTGGATATATAATAACACAAAACCCTAATTGGAAAATAAATTGAGATAGTGATAATATATTACCTTGAAACTTGAAGCATGTCTAAGAAAATAGTCACCCCCACACACTTGGATGATATGTAGCTGATCTACGAGATTTCTCAAAGTTTATATCCTTAATTAACAGAGATAGGAGCAGGTGATGATGGATGATTTTCCATTTAATTTATTTTTGGCTTGAATCTGAATATTTTCATCAGTGAATATTAATTTATAGACATTTGGTACGAGGATTTGCACAGATACTTAAAAAGTACACAACATCCTTTTCAGGACCCCAAAGGAGCTGCTAATTAGAATATATATTAAAAATATGCGACAATAAATTTCAAAACTCGCCACTATTGATTGAACTTTGAATTAATTAATTATCAATTGGTTATACACTACTTTACACCTGTTCATGAGTATTCACTGTCGTGCTGGTGACCTGAGAAAAGACAATTCAGATTCCTCGTGTAATATATAATTAGCCATATTATTGTGAGCGCTGTTTGAAATACATGGTTACAATAGTCCTAATTAATATTTCATCTCACAATATTAAAACTTACACACCCTTATTTATTTCAATGATCATAAATAAATTCAGAATCGAATCGACATAGCCCGACTTGTTAAATCGTACCCTTATTATATTTACTGGAAATCATGTGCTTCAGAATTCAGTATTTCATATTTCTAAAAGTATTTTAAGGTGAAATATTAGCTTTGTTTAGATTTTGTTACTAATTGAATTTGTATTGACTAAAATGTCGCATCTTCAAAATTAAACAAACGTCATGAGGTGCCTTTGAATATTGGCCTTATGTGTAATTATATAGGTAAGGGTTATCTTTTTATTTGTTTTTCCATATGTGCGCATGCATGTGTTTGTATTCTTGGTCTTTCTTTATTCCTTTGAATACTCTGAAATCTGAATCACGTCAGATCGCTTTTATTAGTGTCTCTCTGCGTAATTATATTTTTTATAACTGAAATTTTATATAATAAATATGGAAAATAAATTTAAATACAAAATACAAGATGAAGTTGTGCATTTGACAAACTGGATGATGCCAAAGGGGATTGGGAAGAATCCTTCTGAAAATGCAATACTTTAAAATAGGCACTACAATATTAAAAAAATATTATCCGACATTATCTTCTAGTATATATCTTAGTTTATCTTTTTTATGTGTCCTAGTTTATGTTTGTTTAAATTTTTTTATTTATATTTTCCATTTTATAGTTATATTAGTTGAATCTTGTAACTCTATGTATTACTAAATAATTTTATTTACGGAGATTTCTCTAATCTGGGATGAGATTTACCCAATTTCAAATTGTGTTTCATTTTTTATATATGTAGATTTTTGACACGTGTAATTCACAAAAATGTTTATTAAAAGTTGTTTAGTGATATTAATAAATACATGTGTCTCGGTTAGTATTTCCTTTTTCATATTTGTAAGCAAGTAAAATAAAATATTTATTTTAGTTTGGCTCGACGTTTTGACATGGTGACCCTTATTAGGTTCTCAAAGGTATGCATTTTGGGTTTGGTTTAATGGTTTCAATTCGTGTTTTGTTAAATTTTAATTTAGTTTTTCATTCATGATCGACAATTTGCTCATTTTGAGAGTATTATTTTGTTCATCATTCTCTATGTTTCTATTAGTTCTGTTGACATGCTTCATTTTATTAGTTTTTCATTCATTTAAATTCCTCTTTGTTGGATTAACATTATTTGTTGAATATCTTCAAAACATTTCTACTCTAGACATGCATTTATATATAAATTGTTGAATAATCTATATATATACTACAATAAAAGTATGGATCTTGTAAAGTATTTCTTCCCATTGAAATGACGTTTTCGCCATTACTTAACTACTTTATTACAATTTAATTGTTATATAACATCCTATATTTTATATATATTATAGTTACAATATTATAACTAGTTATGATTAGTATCATAACTACTTAAGAAAAATGTCCGTTCATCACCTTTCATTTGAAAAGTCACATCTCCAAATTATGGAATTTAATTATTTTTTATCTTTTTTATCATATATACTACTATAAAAGTATGGATCTTGTAAAGTGTTTCTTTCCATTGTGAAATGATGTTATCGCCCTTACTTAAACCACTTTATTACAATTTAATTGTTATATAACATCCTATATTTTGGTTTAGGTTCCTCTCCAATACACATTCCCACCAATTGTGTCCAATACCTCTCTAGATGGATGACACATCATCAATGATTTAATCTAATGGATTAAATTATGTCTAATTAACTAAACATTTAACTCAAGTTAAAAATTAATGCCATTAATTAATAAAGAATACTAACAATCAAATCTTCTAAAATACCTCCCCACGTTCTCTCTCAATTACACATGCACGTTTGTTTTTGTTTCCCTAAAAAATGGAGACAATAATTCAACAATTTTTTTTTATTGATTCTCATCATTTTTAATCTCCCATCATTTTCATTCTTTGGTTCAAAAAATCAATATTATATTGAACTAATTCTTGAATTCTCAATTTAATTTGGGCTACCTTTTTTTTCTTGAAAAGTATTTTATTTTAATTAGAATATTATGATGACCTATTGTAATTTTCTTTAAGAAAATCTAATTATTTTATATATTCTGACAAATAAAATTAAAAAAATAAATAATACTAAAGTAAATTAAATTTATTTTTAATGTTAGAAAAGGAAGAAAGAATCTATGTATATTTTGTATTTTATGAGAGATAAAAATTTCAACTCATCCTAATTAACTTAACGTGATTTAGAGGGAAGAGAATGTGGAGAGAGATTTTAGGAGATTTGTTTGTTAGTTTTTGTAATTTAATTAAATAATATAAAAATGTTACTTGAATTAAGTGTGTAGTTAAGTAAATGCAATTTAATCCATTAGATCAAATTTTTCATGATGTGTCATTCATCTAAAAGGGTATTGGACACAATTGGTGGAATGGGGATTGGAGAGGAGCCGGATCCCAAAAAATCAATATTATATTGAACTAATTCTTGAATTCTCAATTTAATTTGGGCTACCTTTTTTTTCTTGAAAAGTATTTTATTTTAATTAGAATATTATGATGACCTATTGTAATTTTCTTTAAGAAAATCTAATTATTTTATATATTTTGACAAATAAAATTAAAAAAATAAATAATACTAAAGTAAATTAAATTTATTTTTAATGTTAGAAAAGGAAGAAAGAATCTCTGTATTTTTTGTATTTTATGAGAGATAAAAATTTCAACTCATCCTAATTAACTTAACGTGATTTAGAGGGAAGAGAATGTGGAGAGAGATTTTAGGAGATTTGTTTGTTAGTTTTTGTAATTTAATTAAATAATATAAAAATGTAACTTGAATTAAGTGTGTAGTTAAGTAAATGCAATTTAATCCATTAGATCAAATTTTTTATGATGTGTCATTCATCTAAAAGGGTATTGGACACAATTGGTGGAATGGGGATTGGAGAGGAGCCGGATCCGATTTTTTGAACCAAAGAATGAAAATGATGGGAGATTAAAAATGATGAGAATCAATAAAAAAAATTGTTGAATTATTGTCTCCATTTTTTAGGGAAACAAAAACAAACGTGTATGTGTAATTGAGAGAGAACGTGGGGAGGTATTTTAGGAGATTTGATTGTTAGTATTCTTTATTAATTAATGGCATTAATTTTTAACTTGAGTTAAATGTTTAGTTAATTAGACATAATTTAATCCATTAGATTAAATCATTGATGATGTGTCATCCATCTAGAGAGGTATTGAACACAATTGGTGGGAATGTGTATTGGAGAGGAACTAAACCCTAAACCTAATCCTTTATTTTAGGGATAAATGCAAAAAACCCCCCTGTGAAATAATTTATTGGCTGAAAACCCCCTGTGAAAAAAAAATAGGCTAAAAACCCCCTGTGAAATTTTTTCATTGCAAAAAACCCCCTCGGTTAGTTAGGTCAGCTACCCCCTGTGAAATAAATGCAAAAAACCCCCCTATGAAATAATTTATTGGCTGAAAACCCCCTGTGAAATAAATATAAGCTAAAAAACCCCTGTGAAATTTTTTCGTTGCAAAAAACCCCCAAAAACAATATTAAAGATAGTTTTTCATAAAATGTTTCTTTTATTTTTAGTAAATATGCCTCATAATATTTAAATTTTAGATCATTAACATATAAGTACTTATATATTCATTTGGGATACACTTTTACTCATATTTACACAAAAAAACGATATTAAAAATAGTTTTTCATAAAATGTTTCTTTTATTTTTAGTAAATATGCCTCATAATATTTAAATTTTAGATCATTAACATTATTGTTTTTACTATTATGAGGCATATTTACTAAAAATAAATAAACTCATATTTACACAAAAAAACGATATTAAAAATAGTTTTTCATAAAATATTTCTTTTATTTTTAGTAAATATGCCTCATAATATTTAAATTTAAATATTATAGATCATTAACATTATTGTTTTTACTATTATGAGGCATATTTACTAAAAATAAAATAAATATTTTGCAACGACCGAGGGGGTTTTTTGCAACGAAAAAATTTCACAGGGGGTTTTTAGCTTATATTTATTTCACAGGGGGTTTTCAGCCAATAAATTATTTTACAGGGGGGTTTTTTGCATTTATTTCACAGGGGGTAGCTGACCTAACTAACCGAGGGGGTTTTTTGCAATGAAAAAATTTCACAGAGGGTTTTTAGCCTATTTTTTTTTCACAGGGGGTTTTCAGCCAATAAATTATTTCACAGGGGTTTTTTTTGCATTTATCCCTTTATTTTATATATGTTACTGTTACAATATCGTAACTACTTAAGGAAAATGTCCGTTCATCACCTTTCATTTGAAAAGTCACATCTCCAAATTATGGAATTAAATTACTTTTTATCTTTTTTTATCATATGATAAAAGGAATAGTGATTTAAATAGAAAGAGGGGTTTTGAGCGACTGACTCTCTCGGCGCACGTTAGGGTGATAACGGGAACTGAAACCCTTGATGGCAAAACGGAGAGGACGACGACCGATTAGCAAGGAGCTGGATTCGCAAGAACAGGGGAAGGAACAATCAAGTGAAAATCTGAAGAAGGAGAATGGGGAACAAGGGAAAGGGCAAAAGTCAGAAAGTGATGAAATGGGACACGAAAGGATAGCCATGATAATGGAAGAAGCTTTAGAAAACGATGAAGAGCTAGAAAGAAAATAGGAGGAGAGTGTTGCTGTGAAGGAAAAAGGTGAAGAAAGAAAACAACCAGGGGCACGAAAATGGAATGAGTTGTTCTTGGGCAATAGAGAAGGGATGAACGGGATCAAATTGTGGAAAATGGAAAGTGAGGGAGATGTGATTCAATTGACATGTGAGGATGTAGCTTCGGAGGCGGAATATTGAAAATACAGTCTAGCAGCTTATGTGTTGGGCAGGGATTTACCGGTACCTATCATGGTAAGGTTTCTGAAATTCAGATGGGCAGGGATCGAAATGCCTCGGGTGATAAAACATGAAAAGGGATATTTCATATTAAGATTTGAGAAAGAGGAAGAGATGCAGGCAGCAATTGACAAGGGGAACTTGTTCTTTTATTCGCAACCAGTGATCCTGAAAAGATGGAAAGAAGGAAAAAAGGTGACTGAACAAATCACTACTGTGCCGACTTGGATTCAACTGCCAAGGCTACCATTAGAAATGTGGGGATGTAGTAGCCTGAGTAAAATAACAAGTAGAATTGGTGAGCCACGTTACACAGATGAAATGACAGCAAAGAAGCTGAAACTTGAATATGCGAGAGTTTTGGTTAATGTAGAGGTGGGAGTGGAGCTCCCGAAGGAGATTGTCATACATAATGCAACAACGGGAAAGGAGATTAAGCAAGAAGTAAAGTATGAATAGATACCACAATATTGCCAGAATTGCAAAGGTTGGGGGCATAATGAGAAGAGTTGCAGCATGGTTGTACCTCAAGTGTGGCAAATCAAACAGCAGGCAAATGACACGAGTCGAGCGGGCGATGCAATGAATCAGCCAGGGACAAACAATGCCACTCCTCATCAGAAAGAGAGAGAAAGAAAACCAGGTTGAAGGTAGTGGTAGTCAACTCAAGGGAGGATATGAGGACTCTGTAAAAAAGAGTAGTAAAGAATGGAAAGAAGTCAGTGGTAGTAGAACGAAGAAGGGTCATAGTTGGGCAGAACAAAGTGCAAATAGTGAAGTCCACCATGCTTTGTCAAATTTATTTCATGTGTTAAGTAATGTAGGGGTTAATGTCGAAGGGGGAAAAGTGACGCAGGACAAACCTCATGTGCCATGAGGGTGGGAGCTTGGAATATAAGAGACCTCAGGTAAAAAATAGCTTGATGTGAGGAGGTTGATAAATAAAAACAAGCTGGATGTGATGATAGTAGTAGAAACAAGAGTGAAACCGAACAAATTCAAGGAAGTCAAGAAGTGCATTAACACTAATTGGACAGTGATGAATAATTACATTCACGCATATAATGGGAGAATTTGGATGTGCTGGAATAATATTGGGTGTACAGGAAAGGTCATAAAAGTTAGTGAACAATAGATAACCTGCTTAATGGAAATTCAAAAGAAGATATGTCATGTGACAGCTGTGTATGGTCTTAATGAGGAGCAGGGGAGGAAAAATTTGTGGAAAGAACTGGAAGGAATGCAAACTACTTTCCCATGGATTTTACTCGGTGATTGGAATGCCACAATTTTCCCAGCGGAAAAATTGGTTAGAGAAACTAAACACGAGGGAGGAAATAAGGAGTTGAAAGAATGTGTGGATGCTTTGGGCCTGGAGGATATTCCATACTCAGGACAATTCTATACATGGTGTAACAATCAAGAAAAAGAGAGAAGAATCTATAGTAAATTGGATAGAGTCATGGATAATGGGGCTTGGTTCATGAAATATGAGGAAGCGGCAGTAAGGTTTCTGGATAGTGGGATTTCAGATCACAGTCCGATGATCTTAACAGTGGGAGAAGGGAGAATTGGACCAACCCCCTTCAAGTTTTTGAATGGTTGGACACATAATCCAAATTTTCAGAATATGTGAGACAGGAATGGGGCAAATATATCAAGGGACTACGATGTTTAGGGTGGTTCAGAAATGCAAGATCCTTAAACCTAAACTGAGAGCACTACACAAAGAGGCTTACTCAAATATTACAGGCAAAACCAAACATAACAGGAAAGAGCTACGGGAAATAAGGGAAGAATTACAGAAACAACCATTTGAGGAGTTATTGATTCAGAAGGATAAACAGTTGGTGGAGGAACTCCGGGGCATAATGAGGGTGGATGCAATCAATCTTAAGCAAAGGGCAAAAGCTGAGTTTTTCCAAAAAAGGGACGAGTGCACTAAGTACTACTTTGCACGGATAAAAGAACGCAGAGCTCAGAATCAAATTACTCACCTAACCACAAGAGAAGGAAGGATGCTCGTAGAACCAGAGGATATTAAGGAGGAATTCCTTACTTTCTATAAGGAGTTGATTGGTACTGATAGTGAAGCTACTGACGAGATTAAACCGGAAGTGATACAACAAGGTTATGTGTTAACAGAGCATGATAGAATTGAAATGCGGAGGCCTATAACGAAGGAGGAGATCAAAAAAGCTGTTTTCTCCATACCAGAGGACAAGAGCCCCAGGCCTGATGGATTTAATGCTTGCTTCTTTTGGAGGTCATGGGGAATTATTGGAAGAAAAGTAATTGAAGCAGCAATGGACGCCTATAATAAAAGACAATTATTGGCAGAGGTGAATCATACAATCCTTCACCTAATACGAAAATGCAAAAATCCTAACACAGTGAGTGATTTTCGTCCAATTGCATGTTGCACAGTATTATATATATAAGATCATATCTAAACTTTTGTGTGATAGAATCAAGAGGGTGCTTCCAAATATAGTAGGTCAGGCACAAGATGCATTTGTAGAAGGGAGAACAATTATGAAAAATGTGTTATTGTGTCATGAATTGGTTAGCGGATATGGAAGGAAAGGTACCACTCTTAGAGTGGTCATGAAAGTGGATATTCGTAAGGCCTATGATACGGTGGGATGGGAATTCATAGAGCGAATTATTAGAGCATACGGGTTTTCGGGCAAAATGGTGGATTTCATTATGAAATGTGTGACAACAGTTAAATTTCCAATAATGCTACAGGGAGCGATGTTTGGTTTTTTCCCCGGGAAAAGAGGGTTGCGACAGGGTGATCCGATGTCTCCATACCTTTTTGATCTGGTCATGGACTATTTGACTAGGAGTCTGAAAAGACTACATAGGGACCTAGGGTTCACATTCCATCCTAAATGCAAAAGAGTGGGATTGATTAATCTGTGCTTCGTTGATGATATGATGATGTTTAATAAGGGTCATACTCAATCTGTCAGGAAGGTGAAAGACATTTTTGATGAATTCTCAAAGGCTTCAGGTTTGAGAGCAAATTTTTGGACAAGAGTCAACTCATATGTGGGGGAGTTAAAGAGGTTACCAAACAACAGATGTTACGCGATACTGGATTTGTAGAAGGGACACTTCCGATGAGATATCTCGGGGTTCCACTTATTACCTCAAGACTAATAGTGGGGAACTATCAAACACTAATTAACAGGATAATGAAGAGAATTACATCATGGACAACTAAGTATCTCACTCTAGCAGGAAGGTTGCTTTTGATCAAGACAGTTATAGTCGGTGTGCAAATGTACTGGAGTCTAATTTTTCCCATACCGTTAGTGGTTTATCCAAGAAATTGAAAAAATGTGTAGAACATTTCTATGGAGCGGGAAACCTAACGGAAAGTATCTAGCTTCAGTTGGATGGACGGATGTCTGCCTACCAAAAAAGGAAGGAGGGCTTGGAATGCCTAATATGAAAACGTGGAATATAGCAGCTATTTTCAAGAATATTTGGAACATAGCGGAAAAAAGGACTCTATATGGATAAGGTGGGTAAATGCATACTATTTGAAAAGAGGTAGCATTTGGGATGTTGAAAGTAAAGTAACGGACTCTTGGTTTTGGAAACGCAGTCTGGCTATAAGGGATGATGGATGCAATTGACAATGTTCAGAACAAATGAAAGTTTGGGAAATTCACCATAAGACAGGCGTATGAGCATATAACGGAACATGTAGAAGAGGTCTCCTGGGGAAAACTGGTATGGGGAATGGTCCGATTGCTAGGCATAGAATTATTCTATGGATGGCTATCCGCAACAAATTGAAAACGAAAGAAAATGTAAGGAAATGGAAACATATTAGTGACAATGAATGTCTTCTGTGTGGACTTAATTAGGAGGAGACAAGAGACCACATTTTTGCTGAATGCAACTTTTCGAAGGAAGTAAGGCATCTAATTTTGGAAAAAATGAATGTCATATGTAGGACGGATAACTGGAATGGGCTGCTGAGATGGGCAGAAAACGTGACTAGTGGGAAAACTGACAAAAGCCGAAAGAGTATGTATACCATATGGTTTTCCAGCGTGTGTATACCATATGTGGATGGAACGAAATAGAAGACTCTTCAATATGGGGCCCTCCCCGATTAGGGATTTAGTTGGTAGAATTTGGCATAGTATTACATGTAAATTTGATAAAAAGTGAATGGAAGGAAAAAGATGTATATTTTTGACACATGAAGACCATATTAAAAAAAATAGTGATTTAAATAGGTCCTCATGTTTTTATATATTTCTTAATAGTTTGTGAATCTGCATCTATTTATTTTTTAAATAAATTTAATTTTGCATTAAAGTTAAATTCATTGTTCTAATATTTTATTAGCAATCCATCTAATGAAATATACTTGAAGTATTACTACTACAGTTAATTATTTAAGATAAATACAATGCAGTAACAACATGAGAAAGAAGCTAAAAGGTTATATGGTCATTTCAGCTAGATTTCCCCTTACTCTACCAAGTTTAATTGTGTCATTACTAGGTATTAATTTGATAAAAATTGGGGTGCCTTATATATCTCACAAATATTGTAGGAAAGTAGTGGACATATATTTTATAAAAAGTGGGGTGGGTTTTTAATGAGCCATTAATTTAGCAGTAAAATATTGAATTTTATCTTCACCATATTCTCTATCAAGAAAGAAACATAATAATTAGTAGAGATTAGAATTTCGATTCTTGATTATTATTAACATCATTATAATTCTAATTTCTCAATTTTTTCCCGACTTTATTATATATTTATCAATATTATTAACCTAAAATTTAATCGTAAAAATGGACTTAAATATAATTTTACTTTTTAAAATGACTAAATAAAAGTAAATAATTAGGAAAAAGACTATATACTTCTATTATTTTATTGATAAAATTGGTGATGATACTACAATACTTTCAAAGTTATAAAAGTGTATTATTAAAAGAGAATAAAAGATCGAAGAATTAATATCTTCAAAATTTGATATCGATATATTACATATTGTTCTATTTCTAATGAAAAATGGTTTAACTGTCCAAAACTGAAAGAAAGTCAAATGATCAATTAGACGATGTATTCATTTTTCTAATATTTAAGAATTCAAAGGAATATTTTTTTTGTAGAATTTATCTATTTGTTTTTATACTTTTATTTAACATTAAAGAGTCACCAAATTAAGATTCTTATTAAATCTCCTTTATTACTTCTAACACTATAATAAGAATTATAGAGAAAACTTAAAAAAAAATTATACAAATATATAGTATGAACTTTAATTATGATGGAGTCTCTGTAGCCATCACATGCAGTAACATTAATAGTCATATCAAACTTAGTATCTTCATATATATCAAAGATATTAGATAATTTAGTACAAATGAACTATTCTTGCAATATATACCAATATAAAAATAATTTCTAAACTAGAAGTACTAAATGCCATAGTTAATTATACAACAAAAGATATATAAGAAAAAAGAATGCAGCATACCTAAATTCTCCTTGTGCAAGAGTTAGATCTCCTAATTGATTAGTATTTTTAGATAAAAAAGCAAGGGAATGATTTGAAAGCACTTTAGATTGGGTGGTTGTGGTTCTCTTAAAAGATACAGTGAAATAGTTCACGTGTTATACTATAATATTTTCTCTTAAAATTTAAATTTTTTATTCCGAATGCTTTTGTGAACTTTAAAATAATGTCATTTAAAATACATTGCTACGTACCATTTTACATTGCCACAATCAGTTTTCTAAAAATAACCACAAGGTTTTCATAATAAATATTCTTAAATATTTAATTTTTAAGTTCCAAATAAAGAAAATGAGGAATTTATAACTTTGATGTTTACTCAACTTGAATTTTATCTAAATTTCTCTCTAAATTACTCCGAAAATTATAAAACTTCCTAAAATAATTTTTGTGTCTAAAAAGTTAATGAAACCTTTTTCAATCTCTAAAACCATCCTTTAAATTTTTAATTTCAGAATCCAAAAGATATAATTAACAATTTTGCAGACTAAATTCACTTCATTTACTAAGTTAAAACTAATCAATTAATTTATATATGAAATTCAGTTTTTTTAAATTGATAAATTGTATTATACATGTTTTATTTTAAAATATAAATATTTTAGATAATTTATGAATCTAATATGGTAATAAGCTAAAGATATATTTTTAATTTTTTGAAAAGTTTAGTAAGTAAAAATTGATATTAAAATTATAATTTGTATCAATTATCAATATAAATTTTATAAATAAATAAGTGCTATACAAAGGTACAGTTGATTAATCTAAATGTAGAAGGCTGAGAACGATTAGGTTATAAATTTTGTTAACCTTAAGTTTTTGGGGTTTTTGAAATGAAAAGGTGGTGAAATGGGCTTTCTGAATACACGGTATTTTTTTAGGATTTTTATAATTTTTTCTGAATGTAAGAGTAAGAGATGTCCAACTTAATATATACATTGTGTCCAATTATTTCATATATGTGGATGTGAACCATTAGATCTTCACATTGTAGATTATAATAGATGCCACATGCAATATATAAAATTTGACTTTTGACATTACAAGAAAAAGTAATATATATATATATATATATACATTTCTAAACTTATACAATTACAAAGATGTTCATTAACAAATCGAAGGCACATAATAACTTACGTAGATCTAAATAACATATGCATAAGAGAAAAAAATAAAAAATTCTAAATTCATGGAAATTATAGGATTATGGTGTAATCCAAGTGAAGCTGGATATCAAATTAGATTCAATTAAAGATGATAAAAAGAGTTAAAAGCGAAAAAAATAAAAACTTACAACTGAATTCAATTAATCACTTCTTTAACTGTAAAATGCAATTAGTTCTTACAGTGTTTCACAAATATAGTTAATGCATGGTAAATTAATTAATCAATTCCCCGTTAAGTCTTTGTATCACATTTTGATATATTTGAGCTAAGGCCTAAGCACTTATGTTAATAAATAAACTAAGTAAAATATAAAGATAGTATCTGACCAAATAAAATAAGAATTTATGTTTATATAATGGAGACTTTATTATTTGGTGGTAGATAACCATCAAATTAAATATTCCATTAATATATACAATTTTATTTTACTATTATCAAGTTTGTTAGATTATTTACGTATACGTTTCTAACATATATTATTATATCATATTAAAATTTATACTAAAGATTAATAAAATCATAATAGACTACGTGCAACGTACGTGCTTTTTTCTAGTAACATAAAATAAGATGATATAATGTAAATAAGTCTGCAGTTACACCACAAATAAGTACCAGAGAATTACAAAGATTTTCAGTAAGCCATAGAAGTGCATTATTCAAATACATAAGCAAATGGAAATCAAACATACACACAATGGGAAGCTCCATTTGATGAAGCCCTTTTAAACTGGCACGGGTTCGACAAATAAGCATTCTATGTAGCCCTTGGTAACAGTACTGGAATTGCTATACCCATCTTCACCATGTCCATACGTAAGATCTATCACACGAGCAAAGTTAAGAACACGCATGAGGACAGTCACGGGGACAGCCTTTGGTTTAAGACATTCTTCATTTATATCTTTCCACGCTTTCTTCACTCGTTTCTCAAATTCAGAAAACACCTCCTCTTTTGAGGCACCATGTTCGTTCATATAACAATCCACTGCTGAGATTTTCGGTTCAATCTGCATAGTACAGTCATCACAAGTTTGAATTCCTCAAATGATTCTTAATGAGTATTAAATTTCAGGTCCTAAAAAAAATCACAATCTAATATTTAGAAACAAAATCTTACACCGAATCCTGCCATATCGTCCAGCAGTCTACCGATAGCTTCTCCTCCACGTACCAGTGGGGGTCGGCTTACAACCCAATCGAAATCTTCCTTTGAAACCAGATTTCCCATGCCAGATAAGGCTGCTGTTACCGTCATCATTGGACCACCGCTCACTAGTGACACCTTCAAATACTCTTCAATTGGAGGTTTATAGCTATTATAGCACCACTTTGCTTCTTCATAATATACATTTATCATCTCTTTCATCTGCAATTTGCAAAAAGAAGTAAGTCAATTTATTAAAAAACGTTACTATTGAGAACAAAGGAAGCTATCTAATTGTTAAATCAATACCGCCTCTTTCGCATAGTGAACCGGATATGAGATGCCTACTTTTGCATTTTCATTTTCAATTTCAGCATAAAGATCTAAAAGAGCTTTGTAACAGTGTGTCATGTATGTTGGTAGGTTATCTAAACAGCTGTAATCCCACCTGGAATTCAAAAAAATGAACTTCAGATAAATTCTAATACATTCACAAAGCATATGGTATCACAAATAACAATCAGAAATATGCTAACTAGCAACCTGTCAACTGCATTAGTGAAAAGTTCGAGATCGTTCATGCTCCCATAATGATCGTAAATGTCATCGATAACAGTAGCTATAGCGATAGCTTTCGCTAGTATCATTCTCGAGAAGTGGTATCGTGGCTCAAAGTAGTCTGATACAGCCCAAAACATATCTTCCACAACTCTATCTCTGGCAAAGGGCATTTTATTTGTGAAGTCTAAATCCTTCCACCACCTGCAATAATGTTTTTTGATACATCAAGATTTGGTCTTAAAAGAGTACAATTTGTACCATGTAAAAAGCTAACCTTGTAAGTTCACCAAGCTCCTTCTGATGTATCTTTTGAACAAAATTGAAATCTAACTTTGCAAACTTCAATAGTATTTCGTTATGCGATTCATCATCTTGGTACACAGGCATAAATTTCCTGGCTCCCAATCTGACATAAGTCTTTCGGATCGGGGTTTTCAATGCTTCCTTAATTTGTGTTGAGAGAGATTTGGTCATGTGAATCTGGGTCATGGACTTGAGGTGATAGGAAGAAAACTCTAGTGCTTCGTCAAGAGTTTCTTCTCCTTGTATCGATAAATGTGCTGCTTCGTATAGGCTTAATATCCCTTGAACATTGTTAATCAATGAACTCTTAAATTTTCCTTCATGAACTATGAATTCGCTGAACACAACGGCTGATGAGAAAAAAATTATCATGTAAAGAATGTCAACAGATTTCGTCACAACAATGAGTGATACAATGTAAAATGACAATCTTAGAGTTGACCGAATTGTAAACTTTAGTTGCAAGAATTATAATGGTTAATTCTTACCAGACAAGAGGTGATAACCTTGTTGTCTGAGTAAACGAAAGCGAAGAGCAACCAAATGAAGATCATTAATGCCTTCTTTGTCACTGCATGCTGAGAAATTAATGTCATATATGTTCTTCAATGATGTCTCAATCTCATTTTCAAAATGATAAGCCACTCCAAGGCGTTGGATTGCATCAATGAGTTCAAGTTTATGCAGTGAATCGTGGGCTGTTGTGACTAAGAGATTCCTCACTTCTTTCAGTTTCTGAAGCTCTTCCGCTTCACATGCTGATATTTCCTGGTTAAGTATTTTCAACGGAAATGAAACTCAAGAGGTATACATAAGAGAGTTTCATATATATTGAAATCGGAAAGTTCAAAATTGCGTGATATATTTTTAAGTTAGTTTATTTTAAAACATTTGATATGCCAATTAACCATATATTGGTTTAATAGTAAAGTACTTAATCTTTACACAAGAGAGTTCTTAAGTTTAAATTAAACTTACTTTCAATCTATTTTGTTTATCTAGATATATTAACTTTTTATTTTTATGAAAATAATTTTTATTTCCATCAAATATAAGATGAAAATATAGTTTAAGTTTTGGCGGATCAAAAAAGTCTAAGGTTTTATTCTCAAATATGTTAAAAAATTAAACAAGTTGATATGTTGAAATATCATCCATAACCAATTAAGATAAATAAAAAGGAAAAATAATAAACATATAAAAATCAAAATAAAATCAATTTATATGTATGTTAACATATATAATATCAAATCCATAATTTCACACCCAAAAAAAAAAAAGGAAAATCAAATCCATAACTTCACAATTCCATCCGCGGAGATTAGTTTCAAGCCTATAAGACAGGCCAGGGTTCAACCCTCAATACAATTTTTAACTATGACATTTTTAATATAATTAATTAGAGACGGAAATGTTTTATATCTGATTCCGTCTTTGAATAATGATAAAAAAAATTATTTGTATTTCAGTTTCGTCTCTAATTCTAATTTGTGACGATGAATTTTTTGTCGCTAATTTAGGTAACTTTTATAATTTATTTATGGACTTAACTAGGGGTGACTGGGGTGTAAACGAATCGAGCTCGAGTCGAGCTTATTAAAATTTTATGTTCATAGCTCATTTATATTTTTTCGAACTCGAGCTCGCGCTTGAAATTGTCGAGTTTAATTTTTAACGTTCAAGCTTAAGCCCGTTAAAAACGAGTCGAGCTTGAACAAAAAATTAGTTTCGTTACTTTTTACTAATTTTTTTTAAAATTATTTTTATTTAACTTATATTAATTAAATATATATTATATAATTTATATCACAAAATTATAATTTAATTGAACCAATTTGTATAAACACATATCATGACATACATAAATAGAAATATTATAATTTATCATTATATATTTTGCAAGACATACAAAAATTAAAATATTACTTATATATTTTTAACATATGTTTTAAATTAAAAAATTTAAGTATTAATTATAAAATTTTGAATATTTACAGTAATAAATAAAAATAAAAAATAATATTAATAAAAAGCTCGCGAGCCGACTCGTGAGCTTGTGAACAACTACAAGTAGGCTCAAGCTCAGTTTATGAAAAGCTTGAGCTCGAAATGCTTGGCTCAAGCTCGAGCCAAGCTCCAATCGAGCCAACTCATGAAACTCATGAGCCGGCTCGACTCACCTTACCCCTAGACTTAATGAGAGACGAATTTACCTATTGGAATAATATAAGGTTATTGGAATAGTGATTATTTACTTAAAGAGAGACGAATTTACCTATTTCAATCAATTAAGTGATTATTCCAATTATTTAACTATTGGAATAATAAGCTATTTATAATTCCAAATTCGTAATGTTTGGTCAATTCTAATATATGTAAAAATTAACAACGTTGGTTATGGATAAGTTTTCGATTAATTGTTATGGGAATTTATGATCTAATTTAAATGAACCGAGTTTGCGAGTTTGTTGATTGAAATTACTGTTCTCTAATCCTTGCATGCTATTATTGTTCTAAATCCTAAGAGCATATTTAGGGTTGTTTAATTAATAAAGGAATAATCAAAAGCTTGTTTTGATTATAGACAAAAATAAGAAGAAACTGAGTTGTTAAAGCTTGTTAACAGCTATAGCTTATTCATTGAAGGACATTAAAACATTATTGCATCAATAATCAAATTTGTGAACCAATATTGAGATAACATGTAGGCTAAAATCTCTCAAACCTATTGAATTCCTTTAACATATATTTTGTGTACATACCTTTAGTTTGAGCGTTTTTATTTACTTTTAGTTTAATCATTTTCAAAAAGCCCTTTATTTATTATTTGTACGTTTAGAAGTAAATCTACGTAGAGTCCTTGAGGATCGACCATACACAAATTAGATCGAGTAGGTTTTTATTTTTGTTGAATTCGACACCCATATATTTTGTGTTTATCTATGAGCATAGATATTTTCACATTTAAGTTGTCATCAGTACTGTGACAATGAGTATGAGCTGAAGGCTGCATGCATGGATATATAGTTACACAAAACCCTAATTGGAAACTGAAGGTTTATATATAGTTACAGAAAACCCTAACTGGAAATTAGTAATTATATTACCTTTAAATTAGAAGCATGTGTAAGAAAATAGTCACCCCAGACACTTGGATGATATGTAGCCGATCTACGAGATTTCTCAAAATTTATATCCTTAACAGAGATAGGAGCAGGTGATGGTGGATTTTTTTCCATTTTTAGACTTTCCTTTTTTTTTTCCTTAATTGGCTTGAATCTAGGCATTTTTATTGGTGAATATTTATAGACATCTGGTACAAGGGTTTTTGCATAGATACTAAACAATACATCCCTTTACAGCAGGACTCCACAGGACCTCCTAGTTAAGAATGTTATCAATTGGAATAAGATAGTAATATATAATATTAGCCATATTGTGTTGTTCGAAATACAATCATTTTCCGGTTCCAATGGTAATACGGCATCTAAAATTATTAGAAGTCATCAAGTTCATTAGGACCATTAGAACAGGATTAACATAATCCAACACGTTTGGAACGTATCATTCATTATTATATTTTACAGGAAACGATATGTATTCAGTATTTTGTATATTCTAAAGGAATATTCAGGTGCCTTTATATACTGGCCTTATGTGTAAGTATACATATAGGTTAGGTTTGTGTCTTTTAATTATTTCTTTATGTTGGTCTAAGTATAATTATTTTTCTTTATTCATTTGATTACTCTTTAGCAAAAGTACTCCAGATTCTTTACTAATTAGTGCCTTTGTGCGTAATTACAGGTATAATTATAACTTTATATAATAAATATGGCAAAAATTTTAAATACAAAATACAAGATGGATTCATTGCATGTGACAAAATGAATGATGTAAAAGGGGACTGGGGAAGAATCATACGTAAAATGCCTAACATTAAAATATGCATTACAATATTAAAAAATATCATCTTATGATCTTATCCTATCTTATCTTTGTAGTATTTGTATTAATTTGAATTTTCTTTTATCTTTCCTAATTTGGGTTTATCTATGATTTCTTTTAAAGTCAAATCTAACTCTTCCATAATCAATAATTTTATTTACCAGGATTTACTAATTTAACATGGTATCAGACCAATGCTTTCGAGTTATGATTTTTTTATATCTCACTTTCACTAATTTAATAATTTATACACACAAGTTGTGTATTCGGTATTCTTTGTGTTTATCTATGACATAAAATACAAGATAAACAGTCAGTATACTAAATAGTTCGATATTAAGTTCAAGTTCCAATTTTTTTTATATTGAATATTACAACAATATATGGACGTACATGGAATAACAACACAATTTAGAATTAATTGTATTTGTATACTTGCTAATTATCTTTTCAAATTTAAGTTTGCATCAGTATTGTGACCATGAGTATGATCTGAATGTTTTATGCATGGGTATATAATTACACAAAACCCTAGTTGGCTGAAGGTTGTATGGATGCATGGATATATATATATATATATATGTATATATAGTGACACAAAACCCTAGTTGGAAAATCAATTGAGATGGTGATAATATATATTACCTTGAAACTTGAAGCATGTAATTACGTGTTTTTTTGTTCTTCGGATGTGCGCATGCATGTGTTTGTATTGTATTGTTGGTCTTTCTTTATTCCTTTGTGCACTCTGAATCAAACGTCAGATCCCTTTAATTAGTGCATCAGTATGTAATTATATTTTTAAGAATTGATTTTTATATAATAAATATGGATAATAAATTTAATACAAAACACAAGATGGATGTGACAAAAATGGATGATGCAAAAGGGCACTGGGGAGAATGCGTCTGAAAATGCCCTACTTTAAAATAGGCACTACAAATTACAATATTTTCCTAAAACGGTAGTGCTAATCTGACAGATGCCTGTGAGATTAGCAACTAACACCCGGTTTGTTTAATGCAAATAAATAATATTTTATTAAATTTATAATCTTATATTTATTTATATCCTAATAAATCTGCAAGTTTCTCTTATTGTTTGTTTGAGTTAGAATTTGTATGTTCTTTTTATTTTGCTGTATCGAATATATGTATATATATAATCTCATTCTCACTTTTGCCACACAAAAAATATATTAATATAAATAAATTTATTAGTCACAATTAAAAAAAATATCAAAGAAAAATTTTAGAATACTAAAGTTATAAGCATTAGTCGAGACTTAACCATCATAGACAATAAGAAACGGTTCCATACTCCATTTGAGTCGTGCATAGGCAACCGGGAATTCAAGTTGCCCGTTTCTTTAGACGTAACCTTGCGGCTGATATTAGTCTGTACATCTATCTAGATGTACAGACTTTCATATAGGTATTTTCCTAAAAAATACTATCTTACATTATCTTTTAGTATTTATCTTACCTTTTTTTTTAATGTTTCCTAGTTTAAATTTGTTTAAATTTTTTAATTTATATTTCCGTAGTTTCTCGTTACACTAGATTTAATGTTGAAACCTGTAATTTTACATAAATATTTTTTTAATAAATAATATTATTTGCGAAGGTCTTGTCCAATCTGAGATGAGATTTTCTATTTTAAATTGTGTCTCATTTTCTATATATGTAGATTTTTTACACGTGTAATGTTGGGTTTTGATAAGATAAATTATATTTGGAGGATATTGACAAGAAGGAATTGATTTGCCGTAGCAATATGAGAAGCTTTGCACTAAGCTTTATATTATATTAGTTCCTTGATTTCTTGTATTTGACAAAATGATTACAAGCCACTATATATAGGCATACAACTATTAAATAATAATTAATGTGGTTAATATAATTAACCATCATTTACATATTCCTATGATAGTTTATTTGACTTATATAGATTGAAAAGTCACATTCATTCACCTCTTCACAATTCATATATGAGAGAGTTCATGTATGAGACAATGCATGTACTAGACAATGCATGTATGAAAGAGTCTTATTGAATTCAAATTATCTTTTCAACACCCCCTCTTAATTTGTAATTCCAACTTGGTTCCGTAGTTGCTCTTTTGGGCATCTTCTTTGGTTTGTTTGGATCAACAATTTTCTTCTCATTCTTTTGCTTTTGGCAGTTCTCATTTGTTCTCTTAATCAGATTTTCAGTTTTTTGTTTCTTTTTAAGTAACTGCATAGCTTCTTGCTTCTGAAGGTTCATCATCTCTTCTTCTTCTTTATTTAATTCAGCAGTTTCTTCGTCTTTCTTCTGCCTGTACAGTTCCATTTCTTTCATATTTGTCTTTTCATAAGGTACTTTTTGTTTCTCGTTTCCGACAATCTTCAAATAGGCTTCCTTCTTAGCTTGGTATTTTTCTTCATAAAGCTTCTTTTCTTCTGCTGTTATTGTCTTCCACTTTGTTGGCAATAGGTTTGTCATCTCCCTAAAATCAGCATCCGAATTGGCTTTCTTCACTGAATTTAAGCCTTTGTAGCTTAAATGTCCATACCTCAAATGCTTATGATCTTCGTTCATCGTGTTTAGCGCAACTTTCTGTGATAATGACAAATTGAGAGGAAACACTTTGTTTGTACTCATCTTTGCTTTTGCAATCGTCCGCTTCTTTTGTTTGTCAATAATAATGCAAAGATCATTATTAAACACCACCTTGTAATCTTTCTTCAGCAATTGACTGACACTCAATAGAGTTTGTGTCAAATCGGGCACATAGAAAACATTTTTGATGATATTGGTCTCGCCTTTCTTTGTCTGGACCGATATCGCTCCTTTGCCACTGATTTTGAGGAACTTGCTATTTCCATGTTTCACTTCGGATGAATAAGATTCGTCGAGATTCACAAACATATTTTTATTTCCGGACATGTGGTTGCTGCACCCACTATCCACGTACCAAATATTCTCAAGTTGTTCCGAATTCAAGCATGAATAGAACACTTGATCTCCTTCATCATTTTCAGCGTAATTTGCCTCCTTTTCTTCACGGTCATCTTTGTACCAACAATTGCTTTGTGAGTGATTTGCATTTCGACACCTTTTGCATTTACTCCAACAGTTTTTGATGTCGTGACCATTTTTTCGGCATATACGACAATAAGAATCTGAATTTTGATTGAATGGTCTCGGGTTAGAAGCACCTCTTCTTCCTCGACCTCGACCATGACCACAAAAATTTTGAAATCTCCCACGACCTCTTCCTTGTGATTGTGTCGGCATATTCTTCTCGTCTTGCGAGTCTTCTTTCTTTGATTGTGAAATGTCTATTTTTTCTTGGAAATCTTGTTCCAAATTTTGAGTCGAGAATCGACTCATCCTCTTTTCATGAGCTTCAAGAGAGCCCATAAGTTCATCCAAATTCAATTTTGATAAATCTTTAGATTTCTTCGATCGCTGCAACAATATGCTCGAACTTCGCCGGCAAACATCGTAGGACTTTCTCTATAATTTTTTTCTCTTTTAGAGTATCTCCATAGCCTCTGATTTGGTTAACTACATGATGTGCCTAAACCGCAAGCGCACGGCTTCGGTGCAGTACAAAAGATATCGTTCCCACGAAGACCGAATAATCAAGCACTAGCCTATCAATTATCAGTAATCTAAGCCTAACAAAAACACGAGATAGATTGTAAAGAAAACTAAACAGAAAGCAAGAAAATTGATTTAAGTTATATATGATTGGAAATTCCGGACTCAGGGTTCACCACGATAAACATTATCGACTCAATTATATTACCAATGAAACTACTATCGCTACTTATGAAGGACACTATCCAATTGTACTTACTATCTTCTGTCGAAGTATAACAAATTACCCAAGATAATTAATCAACTACTTTCGTGATGATTAGACTAAACTCAGATTCATTAGTCTCTATGATAGTGTATTGATTCCTCAAAAGACCTAAAACTACTTTCGTGATTTAGGATCCTAGGTTTGAATTCTAGGGTTCTGATATAGATGTCACCTTTCAGAATTTTCACCTAATATCTATGAACATGCAAATAAGTGGCCAGCAAATTCACAAGCATTAATAATCAAGAATTCAAATCATAAACATACGCGATGTAATATCAACGGTTCTACAATCTATATCGATAACATATTATCGGGCTAGTCCCGGTTCCAGAATAATATGAATTACTCCATAGATACGAAAGCACAATAAACAAGTAATAATGTAAACATGATAAAACGACAAGAATTAAAAGAGATTAAAGAAAATAATTTCGATTAAACCCGTTGTCGAATAAAATTGTCTACAAAAATCTTGAATCTCGTCTCTCGATCTCCAATCTTTACAACTCAATTCAAGAAAATAAAAGTCGAACCTATTACGATGTTTGGGGGGAGTATTTATACCCCCAGAAAGAAAGAAAAGACCGAATATGAGTCATAAGCGCTCATCCCAGCCTGGAGCGCTTAAGCGCTCATCCCTGTCCGGGGCGCTTAAGCGCATGCGCTTAAGCGCTCATCCCTGTCCAGGGCGCTTAAGCGCTTGCGCTTAAGCGCAACGTACAGTCCGATTTGGCCTTCGATGTCTTCTACAAAGTTGTAGATCTATGTCTTAGCTTTAAAACCCAACTGATTTGGATCCAATCCAAGTTGTAGAACTCGAGTTATGATCGTTTTACCAGGACTGCGCCATTTGGTTCGAAATAGAGCGTATTTGTAACTTTCGGGCCTTTAAACGTTTGAACCGGATCTTGTCATCTTCACAAAACTTTTAGGTAATTGTCTTAGCTTTCCAAACATATAAGGCTCATTAATATTGGAGGTTTGTAGCCCAAGATATGATTGTATTTCCAAACAGCGACCATGTATCTCTTTTCATACGTTTTTTCGCCATTTTCTCGAAGTTAATGATTTTACCCTACAATCATGTAACAAACCTATAAACGTATATGGGGTATAAATCATGATATAAAATGATATAAAAACGACTAATCTTAGGCTAGAAAACACGTATAATTGAGGTTTATCAACCCCCTCAAACTTGCTTTTGTTCGTCCTCGAACAAACGGTAAAACAAAGAAAATAAAAACAAAAACTAAAGATAAACTCATTTTCGTAGAGTACACGATTGCACTTAGCATGTGCAACAAGCCTTTAAACCTTTTAGTTCCCCAAAAAGGACGAGTTATAGTCTCGTGAGGGTTTGCAGTTTGATATACCCACAAAATCTATGAAATTCAAGCTAAATCCATATAATACAATTTATAAAAATCAACAAAAGACTAATGGCATAACATCATTAACAATTAAGCTCAAAAGTATGTACATATCTCTCAATTTTGCCACATATTAACACTAAGAGTCGAATTAACTTCCAAAGTGGTGCATGCAATCATAGGCATTATAGTCGAGTGGCATCCTTACCAAATTTTGGATATAATCCCCATTTTTATCAACTTTCAATTATTCAAAAGGCACTAAGTTTTATAGGCAAAAGTACACACTTCAAAATCAAAGCTTTTAAGAATTTTTTTGACTTTCTACACATTTTTGTGTGGATTTCTGTTTAGCTCATTAGACCATGTGCAATGCTTGTTCCCTTAGGCTTTCTATGGCACCCATGTAACGAGTTTTGGGTCAACGAATCCGAATCTAGATAGCTTTAGGGCGTTGAGTGTTGAAACACTCCTTTTGGACTTAATCACTCGAGTGTCAAAGGCCACGAAACAAGCTAGGTCTTTATTTGAGTTAGCTTCACATTGTCATAATAATCCAACACATCAATATTTTCAAATTTTAAGCATTCATTATGAAGCGTAACTATGGAACTCTATACCTTATGAAAATTTTAGTTAATATCTTTGGGAATTACTCCTTAAGTGTCTCAAGATGTAACATCCACTCAAATCCTCTCCCATAGATTCTGTGTAAATATCTAAAGAAGCAAATCCTAATCTTAGGTCGACATGAGCAAAAATCGAGATATGCTTGTTCCATTAGTCCAGATTATATATTGAAGTCATGCCATCTATCTTAAGTTAATTCTAGCAAATTGTACAATTTGACAAGCTAAAACTCATAACAGAAAAAAAAAATAAAGCATGCCCTATGATATGATATATAAATATGCTAAGTCGAATTCCACCCCCAAATTTAAACTATACATTGTCCTCAATGTTATCACACATAAGTAGTGGGAAAGGAAAACTTAACCTAACGGGATGTTGAAAAACATGCTCGAATACCAAAAGAGAATTTGCGTTCCAAGTAAAGGTGTTGCATCATCTTTATCATCCAATGTAAGCTACTCATGTACCTTGT
Organism: Verbascum thapsus; assembly: GCA_963669365.1. Taxonomy (NCBI): domain Eukaryota; kingdom Viridiplantae; phylum Streptophyta; class Magnoliopsida; order Lamiales; family Scrophulariaceae; genus Verbascum; species Verbascum thapsus. The sequence goes on from OY770116.1 coordinate 4,890,214, forward strand.
ATGACAAAACAAAAACAAAGCATGCAAAGATTTTTTTTTTTTTTTTTTGTGTTAAAGAAAAAAAAAACATAAACAAAAAGAACAAAAACAAAAACAAAAACAAAAAAAAGAAAACACTTGGGTTGCCTCCCAAGAAGCGCTTGTTTATAGTCATTAGCTTGACTTTACCATGTTAACTCAGCTTTGTAGATCCCGAATTGGACCCGATGATTTGGCAATTCTCCAATCGACTTTAGAATCTCGATTTATTGGTAAAGAAACCTCTGGTGCTTGTCGAATAGAAGAACTAAATTGCCCCTTTTTGAGTTTTTGTCGAGGAATCTTTTTCTCATACAATACTTTAATGCCGTCCTTTTCAATCCTTGCATTCTCATGCGCATCAAATTTAAACTTATCTGGTTCGCGACGTCGAAATTTTCTCTCCTCTCTAGTTATGTTTGATGTCAACGATGAGTTTCCATCAAACAGTCGAGCAATATCAACGATGACTTCATCTTCTTCCTCAATCGAGCCACCACTCAACAATCGTGCTTCTAATGGATCCGTATAGTGCTTTCTAGCGAGCTTGTCTTTAGTTATAGCCTCGTCAATCCTGTAACAAGAGTTCTCGATAGAGCGGTTAGCAGCAGGTTTATATAGACTAAATTCAACTCGCTCATCCCCAATATTCAAGGAAAGCCTTCCATTCTTAACATCGATAATAGCTCCTGCTGTAGCTAGGAATGGCCTACCAAGAATAATTGGGATTTGAGAATCCTCATTTATATCGAGAACAATGAAATCCGTAGGAATAAAAAACTTACCAACCTTGATAGGTACATCTTCTAACATACCTATTGGATACTCCGATCGGCTAACTGTAAAGTTATGGTGGTAGGCTTTAAATCACGTATGTCTAATTTTTTCGCAACAGACAATGGCATGAGACTAACACTAGCTCCAAGATCACATAGAGCATTATTAAAACTTATATTGCCAATGACACAAGGAATTGAGAAACTACCGGGATCTCTAAGCTTAGGAGGTGATTTATTTTGAATTATAGCGCTACACTCCTCAGTTAAAGTGATAGTTTCATAATCCTCTAGCTTCCGCTTGTTAGATAAGATTTCCTTCAAAAATTTAGCATACGAAGGCATTTGTGCAAGTGCATCAGTGAATGGAATATTAATGTAAAGTTTTTTCAAAACTTCTAAAAATTTTCCAAACTGTTTATCTAATTTCGCCTTAGCTAATCTTTGAGGAAAGGGTACGGGTGGCTCATATGGTGGTGGAGGTACATACACTGACTCTTTTTTAGTTTCATTCTTTTCGGTTGGTTCACTTTCGATCATCCCATTAGGCATTTTTGAATCTTCATAATTAGTTCCACTCCTTAAAGTAATTGCATTACAATGTTCCTTTGGATTTGTCTCAGGTTGTCCGGGAAAAGAACCGGAAGTCCTACTTGAGTTACTAGCTTGTTGTGCAATTTGAGTTTTTAACATCTTATTGTGAATTGCTAAAGAGTCGACCTTAGTTGCTAGTTGTTTAATTGCATCATTCACTATCTCGTTTTGTTTAGTTTGGGCAACTACAAAACTCTCAAGAAGGGATTCTAAGTTCGATTTCTGTGGTGGAACAGGATTGTAAGGCTTCTGTTGGAATCTAGGTGGCGGCCTAAAGTTAGGATGTGGAGCTGCGTTTTGGCTTGGGTTGTACGAAAAATTAGGGTGATTCCTCCAACCAGGATTAAAAGTATTTGAAAACGGGTCGTTCTTTTGGTTGAAGTTATTCACAAAGTTGGCTTGTTCCATAGAGGGGTCTTTAGGTACACTGGCTAGTTGACACTTTAATGCAACATGACCAACCATACCACATATTTCGCATATAGGGGGTGGGGTAGTGACAGAGTTGACATGCATGTTCATGGAATCCAATTTCTTAGACATGGCTTCTACTTGTAAAGATAGTAGAGTAATAGCGTCAAGATCGTACTTACCTGGTGTCTTCTGTGGCGTTGATCTTTCGCTTGACCATTGGTAGTGATTAAGTGCCATGTCTTCAATCAAATCGTATGCTTCGTCAACACTCTTATTCATCAGAGCCCCTCCAGCTGCTGCATCGACTGACATCCTCGTGTTGTAAATCAACCCATTGTAGAACGTATGGACTATAAGCCACTTCTCCAGCCCATGGTGTGGGCACAGTCGGAGAAGATCCTTGAATCGTTCCCAAGCTTCATATAATGATTCACCCTCTCGTTGAGCATAAGTCGTGATTTGGTTTCGCATATGTGCAGTCTTGCTCGGGGGAAAATATCTCGCTAGGAAGCATTGCATGAGCTGATCCCATGTTCTGATGGAACCCGATGGTAGCGAGTGTAGCCAAGCTCTCGCCTTATCTTTCAGTGAGAACGGAAATAATCTCAGTCTGATGGCATCCTGGGAAACCCCGTTCATCTTCAGAGTGTCGCAGTACTCTAAAAACATGGACAAGTGGAGATTCGGCTCTTCAGTAGGTGCACCCCCAAACTGATTCTGCTGAACCATTTGCAGAAGGGATGGCTTGAGCTCGAAATTGTTGGCCTCTACAGTAGGCCTGTTGATGCTCGAGTGAAGGGTCTGTGCATTGGGCGCTGCAAAATCCTTCAGAGACCTCGCATTTGCGTTTGCATTTCCGTTTGCATCTGCGTTTGCATTCGCGTTAGCGTTTGCTTCAGCCATTGTTACGCTTCTCAGTTCAACTCGTTTCAGTCTTTGTAATTTTCTCCTAGCACGAAAAGTTTTCTCAATTTCTGGATCTAGTTCGAAATCGATCTTACTTCGCATACAAGAGAAAAACCAAAATCCTGAAATAAAACAGAAAAATAAAAATTAAAAACGAAAAATAAAATAAAATAGCTTAGTCTCACTAAAATCTGATAAAAACTAATATTGACTATTCAAATCCCCGGCAACGGCGCCAAAAACTTGATGTGTCTAAACCGCAAGCGCACGGCTTCGGTGCAGTACAAAAGATATCGTTCCCACGAAGACCGAATAATCAAGCACTAGCCTATCAATTATCAGTAATCTAAGCCTAACAAAAACACGAGATAGATTGTAAAGAAAACTAAACAGAAAGCAAGAAAATTGATTTAAGTTATATATGATTGGAAATTCCGGACTCAGGGTTCACCACGATAAACATTATCGACTCAATTATATTACCAATGAAACTACTATCGCTACTTATGAAGGACACTATCCAATTGTACTTACTATCTTCTGTCGAAGTATAACAAATTACCCAAGATAATTAATCAACTACTTTCGTGATGATTAGACTAAACTCAGATTCATTAGTCTCTATGATAGTGTATTGATTCCTCAAAAGACCTAAAACTACTTTCGTGATTTAGGATCCTAGGTTTGAATTCTAGGGTTCTGATATAGATGTCACCTTTCAGAATTTTCACCTAATATCTATGAACATGCAAATAAGTGGCCAGCAAATTCACAAGCATTAATAATCAGGAATTCAAATCATAAGCATACGCGATGTAATATCAACGGTTCTACAATCTATATCGATAACATATTATCGGGCTAGTCCCGGTTCTAGAATAATATGAATTACTCCATAGATACGAAAGCACAATAAACAAGTAATAATGTAAACATGATAAAACGACAAGAATTAGAAGAGATTAAAGAAAATAATTTCGATTAAACCCGTTGTCGAATAAAATTGTCTACAAAAATCTTGAATCTCGTCTCTCGATCTCCAATCTTTACAACTCAATTCAAGAAAATAAAAGTCGAACCTATTACGATGTTTGGGGGGAGTATTTATACCCCCAGAAAGAAAGAAAAGACCGAATATGAGTCATAAGCGCTCATCCCAGCCTGGAGCGCTTAAGCGCTCATCCCTGTCCGGGGCGCTTAAGCGCATGCGCTTAAGCGCTCATCCCTGTCCAGGGCGCTTAAGCGCTTGCGCTTAAGCGCAACGTACAGTCCGATTTGGCCTTCGATGTCTTCTACAAAGTTGTAGATCTATGTCTTAGCTTTAAAACCCAACTGATTTGGATCCAATCCAAGTTGTAGAACTCGAGTTATGATCGTTTTACCAGGACTGCGCCATTTGGTTCGAAACAGAGCGTATTTGTAACTTTCGGGCCTTTAAACGTTTGAACCGGATCTTGTCATCTTCACAAAACTTTTAGGTAATTGTCTTAGCTTTCCAAACATATAAGGCTCATTAATATTGGAGGTTTGTAGCCCAAGATATGATTGTATTTCCAAACAGCGACCATGTATCTCTTTTCATACGTTTTTTCGCCATTTTCTCGAAGTTAATGATTTTACCCTACAATCATGTAACAAACCTATAAACGTATATGGGGTATAAATCATGATATAAAATGATATAAAAACGACTAATCTTAGGCTAGAAAACACGTATAATTGAGGTTTATCACTACAGAAGAAACTCTAGATAGAAACTCTTGCACATTTTCTGAATCTTTCATGGCAATATTGTCAAAATCTCGACATAGATGTTTGCAGCTTGATCGTGATCACCTTCTCGTGTCCTCCAAATTGATTCTTTAGAGTTTTCCATGCCTCCTTTGCGGTCTTGGCACTCGTAATATGCGAAAGTATAGATCGGCACACCCCTTGGTGCATAAAGGACAAGGGTTTTGCATCTTTCGTCTTGTTCTCCTTATGCTCCTTTTTTTGCGCATTTGTAAATGCAGCTACTTCCTCCGTTGTGTGGGAATTAAACCCATCTTCTATAATCTCCCAAAGTTCATGAGATACGAAGGTGGTCTTCATGAGAACACTCCATAGTTCGTAGTCTTGTCCAACAAAAATTGGAACTCCTTGTTGAGAATATTTGAATGCAAACTCTTGATTGCTTGTGGATGTCATGGATAGATATTGGAGGATTAATCAGAACCAAGGGTGGCTTTGATACCACAAATATGTTGGGTTTTGATAAGATAAATTATATTTGGAGGATATTGACAAGAAGGAATTGATTTGCCGTAGCAATATGAGAAGCTTTGCACTAAGCTTTATATTATATTAGTTCCTTGATTTCTTGTGTTTGACAAAATGATTACAAGCCACTATATATAGGCATACAACTATTAAATAATAATTAATGTGGTTAATATAATTAACCATCATTTACATATTCCTATGATAGATTATTTGAATTGTGTAGATTGAAAAGTCACATTCATTCACCTCTTCACAATTCATGTATGAGAGAGTTCATGTATGAGACAATGCATGTACTAGATAATGCATGTATGAGAGAGTCTTATGGAATTCAAATTATCTTTTCAACATGTAATTCACACAAACATTTATTAAGGAAAGTTTAGTGATATTAATAAATACATGTGTCTCCGTATTTCTTTCTTCATATTTGTGAGCAAGTAACATAAAATGTTTGTTTTTGTTTAGCTCGACGACATTTTGACCTTTTTAAGGTTTACAAAGGTATGCATTTTAGGTTTTAGTTTTTAATTCGTGTTTTGTTAATTTTTATTTTTATTTTTCATTCATGACAATTACTCATTTCGAGTGTATTATTTTGTTCATCATTCTCCATGCATGTTTTAGTTCTGTTGACATGCTTCATTTTATTAGTTTTTCATTCATTTAAATTCCTCTTTGTTGGATTATCATTATTTGTTGAATATCTACAAAACATTTCTATTCTAGACATGCATTTATATATAATAATAACATAAAATAAGATGATATAATGTAAATAAGTCTGCAGTTACACCACAAATAAGTATCAGAGAATTACAAAGATTTTCAGCAAGCCACAAAAGTGCATTATTCAAATACATAAGCAAATGGAAATCAAACATACACACAATGGGAAGCTCCATCACATGAAGCCCTTTTATGATATTCAATCTTAGTTGGATCTTTAAATTGGCACAGGTTCGACGAACATGCATTCTATGTAGCCTTTGGTAACAGTACTGGAATTGCTAAACCCATCTTCACCATGTCCATACGTAAGATCTATCACACGAGCAAAGTTAAGAACACGCATGAGGACTGTCGTGGAGACTGTTGTTGGTTTAAGACATTCTTCATTTATATCTTTCCATGCTTTCTTGATTCGTTTCTCAAATTCAGCAAAAGCCTCCTCCTTTGAGACACCATGTTCCTTCATATAACAATCCACTGACGAGATTTTCGGTTCAATCTGCATAGTAAAGTCATCACAAGTTACTACTCATTATTATGAACTCGTCAAATGATTCTTAATGAGTACTAAAAAAATCACAATCTCATATTTAGAAACAAATCTTAAATCTTACACCAAATCCTGCCATATCGTCTAGCAGTCTACCGATGACTTCTCCTCCATGTATCAGTGGCGGTCTGCTTATGACCCAATCAAAGTCTTCCTTCAAAACGAGATTTCCCATGCCAGACAAGCCGGATGTTACAATTATCAATGTACCACCAGTCACAAGACACACCTTCATATACTCTTCCATAGTAGGGATATAGCTATTATAGTACCACTTTGCTTCTTCATAATATACCTTTATCATCTTTTTCATCTGCAATTTGCAAAAGTAATTAGTAATCAATTAGAAAATTAATATTGAGAACAATGGAAGCTATCTAATTCTTGTCGTTCAATACCGCCTCTTTCACATAGTGGACCGGATATGAGATGCCTACTTTTGCATTTTCATTTTCATTTTCAGCATAAACATCTAAAAGAGCTTTGTAACAGTGTCTCATGTATGTTGGTAGGTTATCTGAATAATTGTAATCCCACCTGGAATTCATAAAATGAAAGTCAGATAAAATTTATTTACATTCACAACTTACATGTAATCACAAATAACAATAAGAAATATGCTAACTAGCAAATGTCATATCTTAAATAAAGATTTGATACAACCTGTCAACTGCATTTGTGAAAAGTTCGAGATCGTTCATGCTACCGTAATGATCGTAAATGTCATCGATAACAGTAATCATAGCGATAATTTTCACTTTCATCATTCTCGAGAAGTGGTATTGTGGTTCAAAGTGGTCTGCTACAGCCCAAAACAAATTTTCCACAACTCTATCTCTGGCAAAGGGCATTTTATTTGTGAAATCTAACTCTTTCCACCACCTACAATAATGTTTTTGATACATCAAAATGTTGGTCTTAAAAGAGAAAATGTACTACAATTTGTACCATGTAAATAGCTAACCTTGTAAGATCAGCAAGCTCCTTCTGATGTATATTTTGGACAAAATTAAAGTCCAACTTTGCAAACTTCAATAGTATTTCGTTATGCGATTCATCATCTTGGTACACAGGCATGAATTTTCTGGCTCCCAATCTGACATAAGTCTTTCGGATCGGGGTTTTCAATGCTTCGTTAATTTGTGTTGAGAGAGATTTGGTCATGTGAATCTGGCTCATGGACTTGAGGTGATAGGATGAAAACTCTAGTGCTTCGTCAAGAGTTTCCTCTCCTTGTATCGATAAATATGCTGCTTCGTATAGGCTTAGTATCCCTTGAACGTTGTCAATCAACGAACTCTTAAATTTTCCTTCATTATCTATAGATTTGCTGAACACATCGGCTGATGAGAAAAAAAATTATCATGTAACGATTTTGTCACAACCAAAAATGAGACATTAGTGGTAGAATGTTGTTAAGTGACAATCTTAAAGTTGTCACTAATTGTAAACTCTAGTTGCAAGAATTTTTGTTGTAACAAAAATAGAATGTATGTTAAGTAGAATTACTATAGTTAATTTCTTACCAGACAAGAGGGGATAACCTTGTTGTCTGAGTAAACGAAAACGAAGGGCAACCATATGAAGATCATTGTCTGAGAAAATATTACTGTCATATATGTTTTTCAAGGATGTCTCAATTTCATCTTCAAAATGATAAGCCACTCCGAGGCGTTGAATTGCATCAATGAGTTCAAGTTTATGCAGTGAATCATCGGGTGTTGTGACTAAAAGCTTCCTTACTTCTTCTCTCAGTTTCTGAAGCTCTTCCGCTTCACATGCTGATATTTCCTGGTTAAGTATTTTCAATGGAAATCAAACTCTGAGAGTATGTATATATATATATATAATATATATATATATGATATAGGTACATATGATTATAGATATTACATACATAAATGTCGTGTGTAAAAGAAATTGGGTGTCCAATTTCTATTGTTAATCATATATTGGTTGGAAAAATATTTTTTTGGTATACTAATGTGGCATGCACGTTTGTTTGGTACACCAATATAGGGTAGCAATTTGAGTACACTAATTTGGGTAGTCTGGTAATTTGAGTACAAATTCACCCGAAAAATTCAAGTTTTGGACAAAAAATGTCATGTGTCGGGCACATTATCTGAAATTGGGGAATTTTGACCAAAATTAAGGAATTTTGTATATATTTGACCAATTTTGGCTTAAATGTTGACCGAATTTAGAATTTCATCCAATTTTAACGGTCCAAAAAAACTAAAAATTACCAACACTACCACCAAACTACTGTAGCAACAACCACCATCATTCTAACAGCCGCCACCACCACTCTAGCGGTGGCCGCCGCCGCCACCACCATCACAAAATGGAACTTGTAACCAAAAAAATTAGCAACTATTTTCTTTTTTTTTTACTTTAAGTCCAAATCGGTGGCATTAGGCGGCAGTACTTTTTAGGCATCCAATGGCGCTTCCATTGCTACCTCCTGCCTGCGAATCCATCTCCTCCATCAACCCATGACTTCACAGTTGTTGTGCACATTGTTTTAGTTTGCAGAATGATGTCGCACAGCAAGTGTGCGACACTTGCTTCGGATGTTGCTGACTTTTGTATAATGGTGGAGGCTGCGGTGTGATGGTGGTGGGGTTTTCCAATTGGAAAAAATTGGGGATAATTTAAATCCAAATCCCCGAATTATAGTAAAAATCTTAATTTGAAGTCAAAATTTTTCAAATTGAAGTCAAAAGCAGTTCAAAATTCCAGCATAAATCGAATATTCCGGCTAAAAATCGAATTTTTCGGCGAATTTGTACTCAAATTGCCAGACCTACCCCACATTAGCATACTCAAATTATCACCCTCATATTAGTGTACCAAACAAACGTGCAAATTAAACATAAAAACTCTCTTGCTTTATTTATAATTAGTGGTAAACAGCTTAAGCTTAACACATGAGAGTTCTTATGTTTAAATCAGGCTTGTCACACTTTTCAATTTATTTTGTTCTTGTAGATATATTATTATTATTTTTTTCTTATTGTTAAAATAATTTTTATTTCCATCAAATATAAAATGAAAATTAATATTGTTTAAGTTTTGGGCAGATTAAAAAGTCTAAGCTCTTATTCTCAAATATATTAATAAATTGAACAACTCCTTAAACCCCCTCACATATATTAATAAATTAAACAACTCCTTAAACTCGGATATGGTTTCTTCAATACCCCTTTCCATCAATTATGTCTAATACCCCTCTATGAATAACATATTATAAATGTTTTAATTTAATGAATTAAATTATATTTACTTAACTAAACACTTAATTCAAGTTAAAATTTAATATTATTTAATTAAATAAGGAAAACTAGCAACGAAATCTTCTAAAATCTCTTTCCTCATTCTCTCCCCTCTCAATCACATTAGTTACTTAGGACGAATTAAAAACATTGTCAACTCTCCTAAAATAAAAAATATATAAATAATCTTTCTTTGTTATTTATTTTCTCAATTTTAGTTTTTATTTGTCAAAATATATAAATTATTATATTTTCTTGAAGAAAATTACAATAGCTCATCATAATATTCTAATTAAAATAAAATACTTACCAAGAAAAAGAATAGCCCAAAATCGAGAGTTGAAAATTAATTTAATATAATGTTGATTTTTTTAAGCAAAGAATGAAAATGATGGAAGCTTATAAAAATGGTGGGAATCTATAGAAGAATTTATGTTGAATTATTGTATCCATTTCTGCATAAGGGAGGAAATTTGATTGTTATTTAATTAAATAATATTTATATCTAACATGATTTAAGTGTTTATTTAAATAAATATAATTTAATTCATTAGATTAAATCTTTTATGATGTGTTGATATTTAATAGTTGATATGTTGAAATCTGACCCATAACCAGCTAAATTAAATAAAAAGGAAAAGTAACACTCATAGAATAATCACTAAGTTCAACTCAATTTTTATAAATTTCAATGTGTATGTACGTTACATTAATAGAGCATATATAATGTCAAATCCATAACTTAGACAGTTCCTTCCCAAGATTAGTTTTAAGCCTATAAGAGAGATTAGGGTTTGATTTATAACTATATACAATTTTTAACTATGATTCTTTTTAATGTAATTAATTAGAGAAGGAAATATTTTGTCTCTTATTCCGCCTCTAAATAATGATGGAAAATCAATTTGTATTTCAATCTTTAAGGACATGATTGGTATGAATGAATGGAATTAAGTGGGAATGGAATGGTATAAGGAATGGAATGGAGATGGGAATGGAATGATATTGATTTCATAAATCCTATGATTGGTATAGTGCAGGAATGAGAAAGGAAATTAATTCGAGATATGAGATTTTTTTTAATTCTGTATATTCGTATATTTGAGTTATTTATTAAACTCGAATACAAATTTGAATCCAATCTAATTCTATGAAATTTAAATAATTTGAGATTTTGATCTTTTTATTTAAAGAAAAATAACACGGGACATGATGAAAAAATGGAAAAAATTAAATGAAAAATGGGAAAAATATAGTTATTATATAATGATTGAAAGAGTTATATATGTAATATTGTCTATATAATAATTCACCTTTTCTAATACTTTTTTATTGATAAACTAGTTTAATGATAAGATATTATTTGTTAAACGCAATATTATTTTATATTTTTTCAATTCATTTTTTGTATTTTTTTTCTATTTTTGTTACATTTGAAATTATATTTATTATAATTAAGTAATTCTTATTGACGAAAATATTTCGACTTAGTACGTACGAAAAATAATATGTATTTTTTAGTTATTTCAATGCATTTAAATAATTTTTTGAAATTTTTAATAATTTATATTATTTTTAAAATAATTTGTGATTATTAATCATAAGTCCAAAAAATATATATATTGCATTCATCGAATTTTCAAAACTTTTATATTGGTGTGAAGAAAATAATATTATAAGAAAAAAAAATGATTGATTCCTAATAGGCAAGGAATAGCCAAACCCAAGGGGTATGGAAGGAATCACTATTCCCATACTTTTGGGAATATGGATTCCAATAGGAATGAGCATTCCCAACAAAAAAAACATACCAATCATTAGAATAGGAATGAACATAGGAATGCCCATTCCATTCCCACCTCATTCAAGTATACCAATCACGTCCTAAATCGGTCTCTAATAGTAATTTTTGTGACTAATTTTTCTTTCTCTAATTTTGGTAAGTTTTATATTCATTTAACAATGGATTTAGAGATGATTTAGATCCATCTCTAATTCCTTCGCAAAATCCATCTCTCTTTACAACATATATTGGCCCGTTCCTCTATATTAAAACAAGGTTATAGTTACTATTCACCGAATAGAATTTTCTCAGAATTTTGAATTTTTTTTAATTAGTAATTCATAATTATTCTTTCTCTTTCATAATTAATTCCCAACTATCTCAATTTTCCTATTATCTCAACTTACCTAAAACAATAATAATATATATTATATAAATACACCATATCAAAACTCTATATACACTTTTTCTCTTACCTTCAATAAAAGAGCAATAAAAGATTATCCATATCTATTGGGATTAATTACATGCCTTATTTTTAATTAATTACGTATCTATTATATATATTATAGGAGAGCGGTATTTGACCAATTTTGACCACAAACTCAATACAATTTTGTGGTAATTTTGAATTATTTTTATTGCTAAGAATTTTTTGATTGGTTGAGTTGGTTGACTTTGTTATTTCAAAATTTGAATTTGAATTAAATTAAATAAATATAAAATCTTTTAAATGGTAATTAACGTAAACTATGAAATTAAAGAAATATAAAATCTTTTTAAATGGTAATTAACGTAAATTATGAAATTGAATTAAATTAAGGAAATATAAATACTTTTAAATGGTAATTAACCAATCTATAATTCATTTAACTGAAAGATTGGACACTGATTAAGGAATTAATACGTTTCAAATCTCACAATGTATTGATTCCTAAATTACCTCTTTTTACTTTAAAAAATGAAACCAAATCTCACGCAGTTTTCCATTTTAAATCATAAATTAATTTTTAATTCATTAATAGAAAATATTCGGCATTAATTAAGGAATTAATAGGATTCAAATCATAATGTATTTAATCACTAAATTATCACTATATAATATATATATACTTTAAGAAAAGTCATAGTATTTCCTACGGAATTTTCTTTTCTTTTTGCTAACAAATTCATTTATCTCAAACAATAGAAACTATAATCTGTATAGTGCTTTTTCAAAGTTTTCTTCAATAGTAATCTTCCTATATAACTGATTTTATCTTACTTTGCTTTTCCTTTGTTTTATAGAGAAAACTCGGACAAGAGATAGTAAGATGGGGCATTCTTCATATGTTTGTAAGCATTTTCTTTTCTTTATTTGTATGTGTTTTACAATAATACTTAATTTTGTCCTTTATTTGTATTTTCTTTGTATGGGGCATTTCTTTATTCATATGTGTTTTCTTTATTTGTATTTTCTTTGGTTAATACTTAATTGTGGTTTGGTCCTTTATTTTGTTTTTTCTCTCTCCAGCCAAATTAATTTTGTGTCCATTCGAAATTATTTTGATTTGTTCAGTTCATAAAAAATGCCAAAGAAATCAAATAGAAGATATTACATTGGTATGCAGACCTCGAATGGTCATGCTAATTGAAATATATATATATATTCACATGTTGAAATTGTTAGATAATTTGTACAAATAATTTCCTTTTCTTTAATTTATACTTTGTTTTTATGATATGTTAAAAATTCTCTCCATATATTTTTTTTATGTATAATCAGTATCGACGTGTTATTTTATGTACTCACATAGTTTGATGAACTCAATTTTTGAGCAATTGAATAAATAAATTTTATTGAGTTGAATTATAAAATTTTGATATCGCAAGATGAGTTTTCTTTCAATATACGATTAAAATGTAGCTAAAATCGTGAGTACTCTTATTGACTTATTGACTATTCTATATTTAAGACTTTTTAAACATATTTTTTATATTTTTTATAAAACGCATCAATTATTTTAAGATTTTATATTCGATCTTTCATGCAATAGAAATTCATAATTATTGGTTGAACATCATTTACTAAATGATATCCTATCTCATAATAGTTTTCAATTATAAAATCTTTAATTAATCTTTATTTAGATCAATGAAAAATATTGGGCATTGATTAAGGAATTAATAAAATTCAAATCCCAATTCATTACGCAAATTTTAAACTACAGTTCTGGAATCAATTAGTTTTTTTAAATCAAAATTTCTCAATATATTTCTTTGTCCATTTTAGAAGACACCTATGAAACGATTAACCTTATGCGATAAAGACTTTTTATGAATTCAGTGGCCTGAATCTTGATTATCATTCTCATTCCCCAAATTTCACTGAACATGTTTTGATCCTTTAAGATTAATTTTGAACTCAAAGGAGTACTAAAATTTCTCATTTTATAGATTTTATGAATTTACAATCTTACATATGCAAAGCTCATTGGCTTAGTTTTTATGATCAAATTTATTGGGTTTTATCATATAATTCTTGATTCAATATACTTTTTAAACTTAATGTTTTTTTATATTTTTTATGTTTTTCATATAGTTCTTTCTAATAATTTTGAGTTTATTTTATTTAATTATTTTATTTTTTGTTGTAAATATTTTTCCTCTTTTCATATATTCAAATGAGAATAATTTTACTTTATATGGTATTATGTTTTTGTCTTTCAATTGGTTTATTAAGTATTTAAAACTTATTTGATAAATTTCTTTGTGAATTTTACATCACTTTTATTTGTCATTTTCCACCATTTATTTACCTTTTCGTATTCATAATTTTATAAGTATTTGTTTAGCTTTAATGTCCGACACATATGAGTAACTCATATGAGAGATGTAATGCTCCTCTCATAAGTATTCAACAGGTATTTTACTCTAAATATGAATTACATAGTGCAAAATTTGTATATTTAGATTTAACATATTTAGCTCAAATGGTATAATCTAATCACTTTTTCTTTTTTCTCTTTCATAGCTAATTGTTGAGAATATCTTTTATAAAAATTAATAAATATATCTATTACAAAATAATTAATCAAAAAAAATTGATAACTAACTTCTTTGAGGATATATAACCAAGTATTGCTATAAGAGATATTTTAGGACAAAAAAAATTCATAAAATATTTATATTTTAAATTGTTTCAGTTAAATAATCTTCCTACATAGCACGGGGCACATCGTTACAATCCCGTGCATAGCACGGGTCTCACGCTAGTATTTATTTAAGATATAGCGACGGTATCACATATCCGTCAGTAATCAGTCGCTAATTAGCAACAAATATTAATTCCATTTCAAAATTTGTCTGACGAATTTGTATCCATCTCTAGTTTTTCATCTCTAATAACCAATTTTCTTACAGTTCATAAGAATAATTTATAAAAACCCTTTGATTTCATAAGAATAAAGTGCTGAAATTACAGGTATATATAGGTTAGGCTCTGTTTGTTTATGTTTTTGAGATAAAATTTTGAAATTCTCTTGGGGATCGCGTACTATAGAAATTTGTGTGAAAATGATAGGTGTTTGTTTATGTTTTTAAAAAATAGGTTAAAAGTTGTAAGATATGTCAAATCAATAGTGATAGGTTGATGGATGATATGTTGAATAATTGTGTTAGTGGTATATATAATGATTATGTAAATAAAAAAATAAAAAAATATGGAAAAAAATTATAAAGTATGAAAGAAAAAGTGAAAAAAATGATTATAATAAATGATTTGATTGGTAGATATGTGAAATGATGTATATATGATTGATAGGTAGTTATATAGAAGATTGAAAAAGTATAGTTGAAAAAAAGTAGAATTTGGATGAGAATTTGGTGTGTTATGTTTATTTACAATTTTGTGATTTAAAAATGGAATTTGAAAACATAAACAAACAAGGCCTTAAAATCTTTAATCCCATCTGGTATTGCTATATCAGTATTCCAAATCATATACCCATCTCAAGGATGTTGAGTTATGGAGCTTGAAGGACTGTAAACAGAACCACAGCTTTCGCCGATCCAACTCCCTCTGCCCGTAAGGTTGGGGGTTCGGGGGCGATTGCCCCCGAGCCAAAATTTAGCTGAGGGGTATTTTAGTGTTTACGTAACCATTCTCCTATTAGGGTTACGTATCTTGTATTATAATAGCCCTAATATCATTGTAACTCATGATCTTGAACTTACGAAAATTATAGTGAATATCCTAGCTTGGTAGCGCCCAAGACGTAGTTAAAATTCTTTTGACGAACTGGTCAACAATTCGTGTTCTTTTATTGTTTTTTCTTTCGTATGATTATTCATCATTAGTATTATATTCTTAACAAATGACGTATATAATATTTCTTTATACGCATACGTTAGATGTGTGTTCTGTATACTTTGTGTTTGCCTATGAAATAAAATACAAAGAATATAAGAATAAATTACAGTATACAAGAAAAATAGCCAGTACTCCAAATAGTTCGATATTCATTATTTTATATTGTATATTACAACTATATATGGACATAGATGTTTTCAAATTTAAGTCGTCATCAGTATTGTGACCATGAGCATGAGCTGAAGGTTGTAACTCGGTAAGCATGGAAACTGAAGGTTTATATATAGTTACAGAAAACCCTAATTGGAAAATAGTAATATTACCTTGAAACTTGAAGCATGTGTCAGAAAATAATCACCCCACACGCTTGGATGATATGTAGCTGATCTACGAGATTTCTCAAAATTTATATCCTTAACAGAGATAGGAGCAAGTGATGATGGATGATTTTCCATTTTAAACGTTCTTTTTTTTTTATTGGCTTGAATCTGGGTATTTTTATCATGAATATTTATAGACATCTGGTACGTGTGAGGTCCTAAGAATATTATCAATTTGTATACAGTACTACTTTACACCTGTAAAGGAGTATGCATTAGCGTGCTGGTGACATGAGAAAACACAATTCAGATTCCTCGCCTAATATATAATTAGCCATATTATTGGCCTAATTTTGTGTAATTATATAATATAGGTTAGGTTTATCTTTCTTTTTGTTTTTTCAGATGTGCACTTGCATGTGTTTGTTTTGTATTGTTGGTCTTTCTTTTATTCATGTGAGAAACTATGAATCAAACGTCAAATTCCTTTAAATTAATTAGTGCCTCTGTGCGTAATTATATTTTTTATTAAGTGAAATTTCATATAATAAATATGGATAATAAATTTAAATACAAAATACGAGATGGAGTTATGCATGTGATAAAAATGGATGATATAAAAGGGGATTGGGAAGAATCCGTCTGAAAATGCCATACTTTAAAATAGGCACTACAATATTAAAAAGCATTATCTTTCTAGTATTTATCTTAGTTTATTTTTCTTTTTATGTTTCCTAGTTTAAGTTTGTTTAAATTTTTTCATTTATATTTTTCGTAGTCTATAGTTATATTAGATTTAATGTTGAATATTCTATCTCTATATTGTTGAAATATTTAGGCCCAACTTTGTGTGCCCATTTCATTTGGTTCTCCCCACATTAACCCAAGCCCACCACCCCTTGGCAACCCCTTGGTATTCCCATGTGACTCTTCACCTTCTAATGTGTCTCTTTGGTTTCTCACTTGTGACCTCACTTGTGACCTCACTTGTGACCTTTGGGTTTCCTTTCTACCACTATAAAAGGATGCTCTCCCCACTCCTTTAGACACACCAACAACACCAATAAACACTAGAGTAATAGAAAGCTTTTCTCTCTTCTAAAATAGTCTTAGTGACTTGTCTTAGTGACGCCTAGTTTCGGGTTCGAGTATAAGAGTTCTTGTGAGGGTGTTACCGGGGTGATTAGGGCTTGGGTGTTTGATTCTTTGTGAATGCAAACTTAGTGTCCTACATGCTACACTGTGTGTGATCGAATATAGAAACGAGCTCGGGATTTCTGAGCCAACTCAAATCGACGGCAGCTGATACCCAACAGTGGTATCAGAGCCACGGTTGCTGCCCGTCGACGAGTCTGCGTTTGTCGCGGCTGCCCGTGGTTGCTCGTTGCTCACTTTTTCAGCTTTTCTATCCGTTGACAACCTTCCCATCGTACCTTTGCTCGACGTGCGCCGAATCAGGAACGAAACAGGTAAAACGAGTTCCATACGGTTGGAATTCGCTCAGGTAAATTGGCTTGAACCGCTTTTACCGCTTTCGTTTAGATACCGTTTGAAACGGATAGGATTGGGATTTATCTGCTGATAGAAATAGGAAAATCTGTGTGATTTGTTTGCTTCCGTTGTGTGCTAACTTAATCTGTGTGATTTGTGATGGGCTCTATGTCTGGTTATAGTCTAGCTCCTTTTGATGGACGCTCAGACTTTGGTATTTGGCAACAGAAAATGAAAGGAGTTTTGATACAACAACGTGTGTTTAAATGTATCAGTCTCCAATTTTCTGATTACATGGATTTGGATATTTCCCTTCAACTAATCGTGTCAAATAAATAATATTGTGGAGTTGAAGGGAATTCTACGAAGAGAAAATGGATTATGGGAGTGTGTGACTTGAACTATTGATTGGTCTGTGTAGATATATGTCTGCCACATTGGAATAGGTTTTGAATCTGTAACACAATTCATATATTTGATAGAAATTCACAATTTATTCTGATACTGCTGAAAAGAAGGAAGAAATGGATGAGCTTGCGTACTCATCTATTATTCTCAATCTTTCTGACTCGGTGTTAAGAAAGGTAGGAGATCAGAAAAGTGCCAAAGACTTGTGGAAAAAATTGCAAGAATTATATACTGAGACTTCATTGCCTAGTAAGATGTTTTTGCTTGAAAAATTTTTCCGATTCAAACTTGATTTGAATAAAGACATAGAGGAAAATCTTGATGTGTTTACAAAACTAGTTCAAGATATTAAAAAGACCGGTGATAAAAATATTGATGATTATACTCCAATTGTGCTCTTAAATGCCATACCTGATACATATAATGATGTAAAATCTGCTATTAAGTATGGTAGGGATCAAGTTAGCCTTGAAACTGTGGTAAACGGTTTAAAAAGCAAAGAAATGGATTTAAGAACTAATCCGAGTAGTAAAAATCATGGTGAGGTTATGTTTGTTCGAGGGAGGGCTAAATATAAAAAGTCCAACAATAACCAAACTGGTCAAGATCGTGATAAAAATAAAAAAGAAAATCGCAATAGATCTAAGTCGAGGTCTAATAACAGAAAGTGTTATAATTGTGGTGAAACTGGTCACTATATTAGAGATTGTCCTAAGAAACAAAAAGAACAAGCTAATAAGGCTTCTAGTAATGAGAGTGATGGTGATATCTTTATGGTAACTGAATGTTGTGATGTGTCTTCTGTGAATTCTGTGCATTCTGCTTCTTTATGTGAAAATGAATGGCTTGTTGATTCTGGATGTACTTTTCACATGTCACCATTTAAAGATTTATTTTGCTCTTATAAAGAAGTGAATAATGGGTTTGTGTCTTTAGCTAATGAAAAGAAGTGTAAAATCATTGGCATAGGGGACATTTCTTTAAAGTGTGAATCTGGCTTTGGTCTGACACTTAAAAATGTTAGATATGTGCCTGAGTTGTGCAATAATTTGATTTCATGTGCTGCATTAGAAGATGATGGCCTAGAAGGTAGGTGGGGAAAGGGTATGATGAAAATCATGAGAGGATCCTTAGTGGTTCTAAAAGCCGAAAAGAAAAATAACTTGTATGTTTGCATTGCTAAGTCTATGCCTTGTTCTGTGAATGTTGTCAAAGAAGACAAAACTGAACTGTGGCATAGTAGACTAGGTCACATGAGTAGTAAAGGTTTGGAAATTTTGCATAAAGCTGGTTCGTTTGGTACTGATAAGCTTTCTTGCATGCCTTTTTGTGAATCTTGTGTGAAAGGTAAACAACATAAAGTCAGCTTTCCTGTTTCCCCTTCCCCAAATCGATCTAAATGCACTGGCATTCTTGAATATTTGCACGCTGATGTGTGGGGGCCTGCCAGTGTTCCTACACACGGTGGAAAAATGTATTTCCTGTCAATTATTGATGATTTCTCTAGAAAAGTGTGGGTTTTGTTGCTAAAACAAAAATCTGATGTGTATGAGAGTTTCAAAAATTGGAAAGTGTTAATTGAAAATCAGACAGGTAAAAAGATTAAGAATCTTAGAACTGATAATGGGCTAGAATTCTGCAATAATTTGTTGAACACTTTGTGTGTGAAATTTGGAATTCGAAGGCATAAGACAGTTCCTTACACACCGCAGCAAAATGGTGTGGCAGAAAGGATGAACCGAACTCTACTTGAAAGGGTGAGGAGCATGTTAGCTTCTTCTGGACTTTCAAAAGAGTTCTGGGGTGAAGCAGTGTGTACTGCTGCCTATCTAATCAATAGGTCCCCTTCTGTGCCGTTAAATGGTAAATGCCCTGAGTCTGTTTGGTCTGGTAAACAAATTGACTTCTCAAACTTGCGAATATTTGGTTGTGCTGCATATGCTCATCAAATATGTGATAAACTTGAACCTAGGTCTAAAAAATGTGTTTTCCTAGGTTACCCGGATGGTGTGAAGGGTTATAGGCTTTGGCTTAGAGATGAACCTGGTTATAAAGTGGTAATAAGTAGAGATGTCGTCTTTAACGAATTTGACTTTCCATGTTTATCCACTTCTGTGTTTTTGCCTGTTTCTGACACTGCTTCTTTTAAGGTGGAGCAATCAGATGTATCTGTTTCTGATGTGCATGAGTTTGAACCTGTAAATGATGTGTCTGATGATGTGGAAGATGTGCCTGAAAATATTGAGTTAGAAAATTATCAACTTACTAGGGACAGACCTAGGAGAAACATTAGGCAACCCACAAGATTTGATGACTTTCATATTGATACTCATTCTTTCAATGTATTTGAAACTTCAGACGATTGTGAACCTAAGTCATATAATGAAGCTATAAAATCAAAAAACTCTAAAGAATGGCTAAATGCGATGAATGATGAAATGAATTCTTTGCATGTTAATCAAACCTGGACTCTTGTACCTAAGCCTGATCATTGTTCTGTTGTGGACTGTAAGTGGCTTTACAAAGTTAAAGACGAGGGTGAGAGAGTTAGATTTAAGGCTAGACTAGTGGCTAAGGGATTTACTCAAAAAGAGGGGATAGATTATACGGAAATCTTTGCTCCTGTTGTTAAGTTTGTTACTGTGCGCATTATGCTTGCATTAGTTGCTCATTTTGACTGGGAATTGAAACAGTTAGATGTTAAAACTGCTTTCCTGCATGGTGAACTTGACAAGAAAATTTACATGAGACAGCCTGATGGTTTTGTTGACCCCAAAAAGCAAAATCATGTTTGTTTGTTAAACAAATCATTGTATGGGTTAAAACAATCACCAAGGCAATGGAATAAAAAATTCAATATGTGCATGTTGTCTTTGAAGTTTAAAAGAAGCTCTTATGATCATTGCTTGTACTTTAAAGAAAATGCATCTATGCCTATCTTCTTGCTCATATATGTTGATGATATGCTCTTAGTGAGTCCATGCTTAAAATCAATCGAACATGTTCAAAAATGTCTTAGTGAGAACTTTGATATGAAGTATCTTGGTGATGCTAAAAGGATCTTAGGAATAAACATTGAGAGAGATAGGAAGAATCGAATTTTACATTTAAATCAGATTTCCTATGTGGAAAAGATTTTGAGTAAATTTGCTATGTCTAATGCTAAATCTACCAATGTGCCTCTTGCTGCTCACTTTGTATTAAGTAAGGATCAGTCTCCAAAGACTAATTCTGAAATTGCTGAAATGGCTAAAGTGCCGTACTCCAATGCAATTGGCTCGGTTATGTACCTGATGATTAGCACTAGACCGGATATTGCATACACTGTAAGTTGTTTGAGTAGGTACATGTCTAACCCAGGCATGCCCCATTGGGATGCTGTGAAATGGTTGCTTAGGTACCTTAAAGGGTCATCAAATGTTAGCCTAAAATTTTCTAAGTGTGCTCAAGGTGTGAATTTGATTGGCTATGTTGACTCTAATTATGCAAATGATAGAGATAATAGGAAATCCACCACCTCCTATGTGTTCACTTTGTGTGGCTCTTGCATAAGTTGGAAATCTCAATTACAATATATTGTTGCTTTATCAACTACCGAATCGGAATATATTGCTATAACTGAAGCTTTGAAAGAGGCAGTTTGGTTAAAAGGTTTATTGTCTGAAATTGGTTTTCTAGACGATAATGTAGTTGTTTATTCTGATAGCCAGTCTGGAATTCAACTGTGTAAAAATCCAGTATTTCATGATAGAACTAAACATATTGATGTTAGGTTCCATTTCATTCGTGATATCGTTGAAAAGGGAATTGTGAGTTTAGAGAAAATTCCATCCCAGTTTAATCCGGCAGATATGGGAACTAAGTGCTTATCTGTTGAGAAATTTCATTCATGCATGAGAACTTTGAACTTAGATCCTATTGACTAGGTCTTGTGTTTATGTGTTTTATGTTTGCTTGACTTTGTGTCTGTGTATGACTTTGTGTCGAATGCTTGACTTTGTGTCATGTGCGCTAAACTTTGTGTTATTCTTTGTGATTTAACATGCTTTGTGCTTGTTATTTATTATCTATACTAAACTTTGTGTTTAGTGTGCAGGTTGCCCGTACTAACTGTGTGTTTAGTGTGCAGATTGCCCGTACTAACTGTGCGTTTAGTGTGCAGGTATTTTGGCGATGATGATTCCCGCGTTTCTATTCGATTCAGTGTAGTGGTGTTGGGCCAAAGGTGGAGATTGTTGAAATATTTAGGCCCAACTTCGTGTGCCCATTTCATTTGGTTCTCCCCACATTAACCCAAGCCCACCACCCCTTGGCAACCCCTTGGTATTCCCATGTGACTCTTCACCTTCTAATGTGTCTCTTTGGTTTCTCACTTGTGACCTCACTTGTGACCTCACTTGTGACCTTTGGGTTTCCTTTCTACCACTATAAAAGGATGCTCTCCCCACTCCTTTAGACACACCAACAACACCAATAAACACTAGAGTAATAGAAAGCTTTTCTCTCTTCTAAAATAGTCTTAGTGACTTGTCTTAGTGACGCCTAGTTTCGGGTTCGAGTATAAGAGTTCTTGTGAGGGTGTTACCGGGGTGATTAGGGCTTGGGTGTTTGATTCTTTGTGAATGCAAACTTAGTGTCCTACATGCTACACTGTGTGTGATCGAATATAGAAACGAGCTCGGGATTTCTGAGCCAACTCAAATCGACGGCAGCTGATACCCAACATATATAAATATTCTTTAATAAATAGTATTATTTGTGGAGGTATTCTCTAATTTGGGATGAGATTTTCTATTCTTAATTGTGTCTCATTTCTATATATATGGAGAGATATTTTTGACACGTGTTATAATTCACAAAAACAATTATTAAGGGATGTTTAGCACGCCTACATGTTTTCACACATGTCAAAGATTTACAATTTACATATTTGGACAAAAGATCAAAGATGGAACATGTATTTGAATATCTTCAAAACATTTATACTCTAGACATGCATTTGTATATAAATTGCTGAATAATAACATAAAATAAGATGATATAAAGTAAATAAGTCTGCAGTTACACCACAAATAAGTATCAGAGAATTACAAAGATTTTCAGCAAGCCACATTAGTGAATTATTCAAATACATAAGCAAATGGAAATCAAACATACACACAATGGCCCACTACAAGAAAATTGACATCTAGTAACGAAAAAATGTGTCACTTAAAATGACATATTCGTTACCACAACTATTTGTAACGATGTTTTCGTTACCCATGTTTGTCTTATAAAGCCCGTCGCGAGAAGTTCTTACGACAAATTATTATTATCGTTACGAATGTACTTATAACGAAATCCATTTCCTTACAATAGCATGGGTTTTGGTAATGAGAGTTTCGTCACAAAAGCTAATCTATGTCGTTACGAAAGAACAAATTCGTTACTAAAAGGGAATTTTCTTATTTTCTTTAAAATGAATTTGATAAATGTAAATCATTACAAAAAGTTATGGTAACAAGACATGGTCATTACCAAAAATCAACTTTATTAAAATAATTATATATTTTTTACATCAATATAGTAGCTCCAATGATACAAAAGTTACAAACAACATATGGAGAATGTTTCAAAGAGCATCATAGCTTTACAAAATTATCAGAATACATGGAAATTTCTGAAGTTTGAAGCGCATTCTCGGCGAGGGCGTTTGCTACAAAAACCTGCAAATAAAATGAGAACATGTTAATGGTTTGAAAATGGACCACGAAATATCTTGATTTTCTTAATCAAACTTTACTAACTATAAAACTTGAAAATAATATATTTTGCTACTATGCTTATTATTCACTACAGATTTTGGTTATTTATGAAAAGAAATTCAATCTTGTCTAGACACCAACTCAACAATAATAATCCTCTTCAAAAAAGCACAAATTTACCAAATCTTCTTCCTAACACATCATAAGAACTCAAAAGTAAAAATTGAAAATGCATCATCAAACAAACTAACCAAATCTTGTTCTTAAGTCTTAAAAAATTATCCTCCTCTTTCCTTTTCCAATGAAAGTCACCTTTTCCTTTCCTTGGCAGTACCTCCCAACACCCGAAGGTAAATAAGTTGTCACGATAGGATATAATCGCAACTAACTTTTATTTTTTGTAACGAAATTTTCCAATAAGTAACGACTTAATTATTTTCGTTACCAAAAAACAATCTTTGGTGACAAGATTTTACTTCACGTAACGAATTAGTTGAATTGTTACGATAAGGTTACATTTTGGTAACAATGTATATAATTTGTTACAATAAAGCTAGTTGTTGTGACAAATATTGAGTTCATTACCATTGTTTTTGTCATAAGAAATACCTTTTTTTGTAGTGTGGGAAGCTCCATCAAATGAAGCCCTTTTATGCTCTTTAAACTGGCACGGGTTCGACAAATAAGCATTCTATGTAGCCTTTGGTAACAGTACTTGAATTGCTATACCCATCTTCACCATGTCCGTATGTAAGATCTATCAGACGAGCAAAGTTAAGAACACGCATGAGGACTGTCATGGGGACAGCCGTTGGTTTAAGACATTCTTCATTTATATCTTTCCATGCTTTCTTCACTCGTTTCTCAAATTCAGCAAAAGCCTCCTCCTTTGTGGCACCATGTTCGTTCATATAACAATCCACTGCTGAGATTTTCGGTTCAATCTGCGTCTAGATCGAGAATGTATCTTACACCGAATCCTGCCATATCGTCTAGTAGTCTACCGATAGCTTCTCCTCCACGTAACAAAGCTTTGTAACAGTGTGTCATGTATGTTGGTAGGTTATCTAAACAACTGTAATCCCACCTGGCATTAATAAAATGAACTTCAGATAAATTCTAATACATTCACAAAGCATATGGTATCAGAGATATCAATCAGAAATATGATAACTAGCAACCTGTCAACTGCATTTGTGTAAAGTTGAAGATCGTTCATGCTCCCATAATGATCGTAAATGTCATCGATAACAGTAATCATAGCGATAGCTTTCGCAAGTATTATTCTCGAGAAGTGGTATTGTGGCTCAAAGTAGTCTGATACAGCCCAAAACATATCTTCCACCACTCTATCTCTGGCAAAGGGCATTTTGTTTGTGAAGTCTAAATCCTTCCACCACCTACAATAATGTTTTTGATACATCAAAATTTTGGTCTTAAAAGAGTACAATTTTTACCATGTAAGGCTAATATCCCTTGAACGTTGTCAATCAACGAGCTCTTAAATTTTCCTTCATGATCTATGAATTTGCTGAACACATCGGCTGATGAGAAAAAAATATCATGTAAAGAATGTCAACAATTGGCATTAATTTTAAAAGATTTCGTCACAACAAAAAATGATACATAAAGGGATTAAATGATAAAGGGAGACTATGTTTAAAGTTGCACTAATTGTAAACTTTCATTCAAGAATTTGTTTTTTTAACAAAAATGGGTTTTATATGTTAATAGTTTCAACATCTGTGTAAAAATTGTCATCTTTATAATTAGTGACTAGAAAATTATTTTGTCATATTTGATGATTAGTGACTAAAAAATTATTTTGTCATATTTGACAATTAATGACACATATTTTGCATCAACTTAGTGAAAATAATTATTGTTGTCACTCTATTTATGATTATAAATGTGTAGTTGTCGCTCAATTTGCGTTATTTAGTAGTCACTATACATGTGTCACTGTGGTGGGTGTCGAATCCAACAAAAATAAAATAACCTACTAGAAAAGATTTGTAACTAGTGACAAGTAGGGTCGATCCACAGGGAAAGGTGTAGATTCAATTCCTATTTTACCAATATCGATAAAAGGGGGGTTTTGGATTTTGATTAACTAAAAATAATTTGAAAACAATTTAAACGTAAATTAAAACGCAAACAAAAAGGTAAATTTCGAATTCAATGAGAGATGAGATTCTAGTCTTCGGATATTTCGGTATTGATTCTATAATTCGATCATCGATTGCAAATAAAATAGTTCAATGTTCTTAAATAAATTAGCTATAGTCGTCAACAAGCTCTGACGACCTCGTTTTTCCTTACGTCTTCGATAATCAAAACAAGCTCTTTGATTACTACTCTTATCAATAAGACAACCCTAAACAAGCTCTTAGGATTTAATCTACCGATAGCATTCAAGCACTAGAAAAACACTAATTCCGATCAATAAACACACAAGCTCGGATTATTTAAACCGGATCACTAATTCCCATAACGACTAATCGAAAACTTGTCCATAATCAACGTCGCTAACTGCTACGAATATTAGGGTTTACCAAACAATTTACGGATTTGGGTCCTAATTAGCTAAATACGATTTCAAATATTAAATAATTGATCAGGTTATCTAACCTATTGAAACATATTATCAACAAGGCTCGGAGAAAAAGTAAATACTCAAAGAACAATGAAGATAAAAGCACAAGCAATCTCACGAAATTAAAAGAAATCAAACCTTAAAATCCTTTGACTAGAATTATGTGTTTAGCAACACATAATCAAGATTCGTCTACAAAAGTTGAAGAATTCGAAATCCCCAGCTAAAGAAACGTGAATAGTAAAAATAAAAGATGGAATGTCTTTGTGGAATAACATTCCACTTATTTAAACCTAGGGGAATCCTATCTAAACAAGGAAACAAATAAAAGATAGGATTTTAAGAATCCTATTCCAACTAGGATTGTTCAAAACAAGGAAATAAAATTCCTAACATAAAGGAAAATAAATCCCAACATATTAGGGAACTAAAAACGTGCATCATAAGTCGAAATCAGCCAAAAAGTCGAAATCTTGAATTTTTCTTCGTCCCAGGACAGAAAGCTTGCATGTTTTGGGCGTGACCAGAATGTCACGCTTAATTCTGGTAACCTTTCTGCTTCCATCCATTTGCAAAGTCAATCTTATTCGTTTTTCACCCTTTTTGCCATCTTTTCATTCCATTCTCATATTAACACCTAGACATGACAATAGAAGAACAAACCTATGAGATATGGACTAAAAACATAACAAACGATGCAATATAAAACATACGAAACGTGTATAAAATACACGTTAACACACTGTTATCAATATATGATCATAATTTAAAAGAAACTATTGCACTAATATTGTTACTAATCGCAAATTTATCATAAATATATATGCAGGTGCCCAAAAGAGTCGACGATTTAAAGATGGCACAAATGAGAGACGAGAAACCCTAAGCACTAATTGACTTAATCATCAAGTCTAATCTAGCTAAAATCTAAATTAAGAAAATGCAAATACAAAGAAACCTAAATAAACTAAAAAACATAAAAAGAAATATAAACTAACCTAAATGCTAAACATATGAGAATAAATCTATAATATAATATTTTCTAACATATTAGAACAACTTTTTGGGAAACCACAAATGTATAGAAAAACATAAATTTAAAACAATCTAATTAAACTACTCTAAAAAGAGCACTGAGTAACTCGTCTATAAAAGTTTTATACACAATCTAATAAACATTATGTTGCCAAAGGAATTATATACAGCAAACATATGTCTTTATTTATAAGGTTATTTTCGAGTTCATGGAAAAGTCTAGAAATGTCTACCAATTAGCTAGAAAGTTTCCATTTATGTTGGCTTGAGCTCATGATTAATACTTTAATAGACAAACTTTATAAGTAATTCTTACCAGACAAGATGTGATAACCTTGTTGTCTGAGTAAACGAAAACGAAGAGAAACTATATGAAGATCATTGTCTTCAGTGTCACGGCATGGTAAGGAATTAATCCCATCTTCAAGGATGTCTCAATTTCATCTTCAAAATGATAAGCCACTCCGAGGCGTTGAATTGCATCAATGAGTTCAAGTTTTTGCAGTGAATCGTCAGGTGTTGAGAGTAAGAGATTCCTCACTTCTTCTTTCAGTTGCTGTAGCTCTTCCGCTTCACTTGCTGATATTTCCTGGTTAAGTATTTTGACTGAAAATCAAACTCGAGAATATATATACATATAGTTACATATGTCGTGTGTAACAGAAATTGGGTGTCAACTGTCAATCAAAATTTTTCGGGATGATGAGATTATTCGAGAGGTATACGTTATTGACATAAGATAGTTTCCTATAGATTGAAGTCAGGAAAGTTCAAATTGTGTGATATATTTTTAAGTTAGTCTACTTTAATATATATATTTTTTTTTTTGATGACAAGGGAACCCGCAGCCGCTACCGTTAGGTGCGCACTGGGTAAACCCCGCTCTTGTGCAATAGCCTGCAAACCACACAAGAGAGGTAAACCAGCCTAGGTTGCCCATAGCTGACAGGCTCACAGTAGAGAAGGCAAATAGACATTCCCTCATCAGGATTCGAACCCGTGACCAAGGCCACAACATTCAATGCCCTTACCAACTCTACCGGGGGTTGCCCCCCATCTACTTTAATATATTGGTCTAATGGTAAACAGCTTAAGCTATACACAAGAGAGTTCTTAAATTTAAATGAAACTTGTCAATAAATTTTGTTCTTATAAATATATTATTTTTTGTTTTTGTTCTTATTGTTAAAATAATTTTTATTTCCATCAAATATAAGATGAAAATATAGTTTAAATTTTGGGCAGATTAACAAGTCTTAGCTCTTTATTCTCAAATATATTAATAAATTAAACAACCCCTTAAGCTCTCTCACATATATTAAATAGTTGATATGCTGAAATCTCATCCATAACCAATTAAGACAAATAAAAGGCAAAATAATAACATAGAAAAATCACAACTTCACCTCAATTTATATAAATTAATTCAATTTATATGTATGTTATTATATCAAATCCATAAACAGTTTCGTCCCAAGATTAGTTTCAAGCCTATAAGAGAGGTCAGGTTCAATTCTCACTGTATACAATTTGAAACTATGACTAATGATGAAAATTAGATTTGTATTTCAGTCTTTAACTCGGTCTCTTATTTTAACTTCATATTTTTACTTTTGTGACAGATTTTTTTAGCAAATTAGGTATGTTTTATAATTTATTTAGCGACGGAATTAGAGAGGAATTATTCTATTTTCGTCGTAAAATCCGTCTCTATTTTACAATATATATTGCCCGTCTAGTATTTACTTAAAATGTAGAAACGTATCACACGTCTGTCGGTAACAACGGTAATTAACGACAGATATTAATTCCATCACAAAAATTGTCTCTAATTCATGTTAGGTTTGTGTCCATCTCTCATGAATTAAAATACAACATAATATAAGAATGAATTAGAGTATACTTAAAACATAAATAGTCAGTACACCAAATAGTTGAATATTAAGTTCAATTCCAGTTTTTGTTTATATTGAATATTACAAATATATATGGGCGTACAAAGAATAACAACACAATTTACTGTTGAAATGTTAGGCCCAACTTTGTGTGCCCATTTTTCATTTGGTTCTCCCCACATTAATCCAAGCCCACCACCCTTTGGCAGCCCTTGGTATTCCCCATGTGTCTCTTCGTTTTCTATTATGTCTCTTTGGTCTTCTCACTTGTGACCTTTGAGTTTTCTTTTCTACCACTATAAAAGGGTGTTCTCACCACTCCTTTAGACACACCAACAACACCAAGAAATAAGTAGAGTAATAGAAAGTCTTCTCTCTTCCGAAATAGTCTTCGTGACTTGTCTTAGTGACAGCCTAGTTTCGGGTTCGAGTGTGAGAGTTCTGGTGAGGGTGTTACCGGGGTGATTAGGGCTTGGGTGTTTGATTCTTTGTGAATGCAAACTGAGTGTCCTACATGCTACACTGTGTGTGGTCGAATATAGAAACGAGCTCGGGATTTCTGAGCCAACTCAAATCGACGGCAGCCTATACCCAACAGTGGTATCAGAGCCACGGTTGCTGCCCGTCGACGAGTCTGCGTTTGTCGCGGCTGCCCGTGGTTGCTCATTGCTCATTTTTCCAGCTTTTCTGTCCATTGATAGCCTCCCATCGCACCTCTACTCGACGTGCGCTGAATCAGGAACGAAACAGGTAAAACGAGTTTCATACGGTTGGAACTCGCTAAGGTAAATTGGCTTGAACCGCTTTTACCGCTTTCGTTTAGATACCGTTTGAAACGGATAGGATTGGGACTTATCTGCTAATAGAAATAGGAAAATCTGTGTGATTTGTTTGCTTCCGTTGTGTGCCAACTTAATCTGTGTGATTTGTGATGGGCTCTATGTCTGGTTATAGTCTAGCTCCTTTTGATGGACGCTCAGACTTTGGTATTTGGCAACAGAAAATGAAAGGAGTTTTGATACAACAACGTGTGTTTAAATGTATCAGTCTCCAATTTTCTGATTTTGATACTGCTGAAAAGAAGGCAGAAATGGATGAGCTTGCGTACTCATCTATTATTCTCAATCTTTCTGACTCGGTGTTAAGAAAGGTAGGAGATCAGAAAAGTGCCAAAGATTTGTGGGAAAAATTGCAAGAATTATATACTGAGACTTCATTGCCTAGTAACATGTTTTTGCTTGAAAATTTTTTCCGATTCAAACTTGATTTGAATAAAGACATAGAGGAAAATCTTGATGTGTTTACAAAACTAGTTCAAGATATTAAGAAGACCGGTGATAAAAATATTGATGATTATACTCCAATTGTGCTCTTAAATGCCATACCTGATACATATAATGATGTAAAATCTGCTATTAAGTATGGTAGAGATCAGGTTAGCCCTGAAACTATGGTAAACGGTTTAAAAAGCAAAGAAATGGATTTAAGAACTAATCCGAGTAGTAAAAATCATGGTGAGGTTATGTTTGTTCGAGGGAGGGCTAAAAATAAAAAGTCCAACAATAACCAAACTGGTCAAGATCGTGATAAAAAGAAAAAAGAAAACCGCAATAGATCTAAGTCGAGGTCTAATAACAGAAAGTGTTATAATTGTGGTGAAACTGGTCACTATATTAGAGATTGTCCTAAGAAACAAAAAGAACAAGCTAATAAGGCTTCTAGTAATGAGAGTGATGGTGATATCTTTATGGTAACTGAGTGCTGTGATGTGTCTTCTGTGAATTATGTGCATTTTGCTTCTTTATGTGAAAATGAATGGCTTGTTGATTTTGGATGTACTTTTCACATGTCACCATTTAAAGATTTATTTTGCTCTTATAAAGAAGTGAATAATGGGTTTGTGTCTTTAGCTAATGAAAAGAAGTGTAAAATCATTGGCATAGGGGACATTTCTTTAAAGTGTGAATCTGGCTTTGGTGTGACACTTAAAAAATGTTAGATATGTGCCTGAGTTGTGCAATAATTTGATTTCATGTGCTGCATTAGAAGATGATAGGCTAGAAGGTAGGTGGGGAAAGAGTATGATGAAAATCATGAGAGGATCCTTAGTGGTTCTAAAAACTGAAAAGAAAAATAACTTGTATGTTTGCATTGCTAAGTCTATGCCTTGTTCTATGAATGTTGTCAAAGAAGACAAAACTGAACTGTGGCATCATAGACTAGGTCACATGAGTAGTAAAGGTTTGGAAATTTTGCATAAAGCTGGTTCGTTTGGTACTGATAAGCTTTCTTGCATGCCTTTTTGTGAATCTTGTGTGAAGGGTAAACAACATAAAGTCAGCTTCCCTGTTTTCCCCTCCCCCAATAGATCTAAATGCACTGACATTCTTGATTATTTGCACGCTGATGTGTGGGGACCTGCCAGTGTTCCTACTCACGGTGGAAAAATGTATTTCCATGATTTCTCTAGAAAAGTGTGGGTTTTGTTGTTAAAACAAAAATCTGATGTCTATGAGAGTTTCAAAAATTGGAAACTGTTAATTGAAAATCAGACGGTTAGAAAGATTAAAAATCTTAGAACTGATAATGGGCTAGAATTCTGCAACAATTTGTTGGACACTTTGTGTGTGAAATTTGGAATTCGAAGGCATAAGACAGTTCCTTACACACCACAACAAAATGGTATGGCAGAAAGGATGAATCGAACTCTACTTGAAAGGGTGAGGAGCATGTTGGCTTCTTCTGGACTTTTAAAAGAGTTCTGGGGTGAAGCAGTGTGTACTGCTGCCTATCTAATCAATAGGTCCCCTTCTGTGCTGTTAAATGGTAAATGCCCTGAGTCTGTTTGGTCTGGTAAACAAATTGACTTCTCAAGCTTGCGAATATTTGGTTGTGCTGCATATGCTAATCAAAAATGTGATAAACTTGAATCTAGGTCTAAAAAATGTGTTTTCCTAGGTTACCCGGATGGTGTGAAGGGTTATAGGCTTTGGCTTAGAGATGAACCTGGTTATAAAGTGGTAATAAGTAGAGATGTCGTCTTTAACGAATCTGACTTTCCATGTTTATCTGCTTCTGTGCTTTTGCCTGTTTCTGACACTGCTCCTTTTAAGGTGGAGCAATCAGATGTATCTATTTCTGATGTGCATGAGTCTGAACCTGTAAATGATGTGTCTGATGATGTGGAAGATGTGCTTGAAAATGTTGAGTTAGAAAATTATCAACTTACTAGGGACAGACCTAGGAGAAACATTAAACAACCCACAAGATTTGATGACTTTCATATTGATACTCATGCTTTCAATGTGTTTGAAACTTCAGACGATTGTGAACCTAAGTCATATAATGAAGCTTTAAAATCAAAAAACTCTAAAGAATGGTTAAATGCGATGAATGATGAAATGAATTCTTTGCATGTTAATCAAACCTGGACTCTTGTACCTAAGCCTGATCATTGTTCTGTTGTGGACTGTAAGTGGCTTTATAAAGTTAAAGACGAGGGTGAGAGAGTTAGATTTAAGGCTAGACTAGTGGCAAAGGGATTTACTCAAAAAGAGGGGATAGATTACACGGAAATCTTTGCTCCTGTTGTTAAGTTTGTCACTGTGCGCATTATGCTTGCATTAGTTGCTCATTTTGACTGGGAATTGAAACAGTTAGATGTTAAAACTGCTTTCTTGCATGGTGAACTTGACAAGAAAATTTACATGAGACAGCCTGATGGTTTTGTTGACCCCAAAAAGAAAATTCATGTTTGTTTGTTAAACAAATCATTGTATGGGTTAAAACAATCACCAAGGCAATGGAATAAAAAATTCGATATGTGCATGTTGTCTTTGAAGTTTAAAAGAAGCTCTTATGATCATTGCTTGTACTTTAAAGAAAATGCATCTATGCTTATCTTCTTGCTCATATATGTTGATGATATGCTCTTAGTGAGTCTATGCTTAAAATCAATCGAACATGTTCAAAAATGTCTTAGTGAGAACTTTGATATGAAGTATCTTGGTGATGCTAAAAGGCTCTTAGGAATGAACATTGAGAGAGATAGGAAGAATCGAATTTTACATTTAAATTAGATTTCCTATGTGGAAAAGATTTTGAGTAAATTTGCTATGTCTAATGCTAAATCTACTAATGTGCCTCTTGCTGCTCACTTTGTGTTAAGTAAGGATCAGTCTCCAAAGACTAATTCTGAAATTGCTGAAATGGCTAAAGTGTCGTACTCCAATGCAATTGGCTCGGCTATGTACCTGATGATTACCACTAGACCGAATATTGCATACACTGTAAGTTGTTTGAGTAGGTACATGTCTAACCCAGGCATGCCCCATTGGGATGCTGTGAAATGGTTGCTTAGGTACCTTAAAGGGTCATCGAATATTAGCCTAAAATTTTCTAAGTCTGCTCAAGGTGTGAATTTGATTGGCTATGTTGACTCTAATTATGCAAATGATAGAGATAATAGGAAATCCACTACCTCCTATGTGTTCACTTTGTGTGGCTCTTGCATAAGTTGGAAATCTCAATTACAACATATTATTGCTTTATCAACTACTGAATCGGAATATATTGCTATAACTGAAGCCTTGAAAGAGGCAGTTTGATTAAAAGGTTTATTGTCTAAAATTGGTTTTCTAGACAATAATGTAGTTATTTATTCTGATAGTCAGTCTAGAATTCAACTGTGTAAAAATCCAGTATTTCATGATAGAACTAAACATATCGATGTTAGGTTCCATTTCATTTGTGATATCGTTGAAAAAAGAATTGTGAGTTTAGAGAAAATTCCATCCCAGTTTAATCCGGCAGATATGGGAACTAAGTGCTTATCTGTTGAGAAATTTCATTCATGCATGAGAACTTTGAACTTCGATCCTACTGACTAGGTCTTGTGTTTATGTGTTTCACGTTTGCTTGACTTTGTGTCTGTGCATGACTTTGTGTCGAATGCTTGACTTTGTGTCATGTGTGCTTAACTTTGTGTTATTCTTTGTGATTTATTATGCTTTGTGCTTGTTATTTATTATCTGTACTAACTTTGTGTTTAGTGTGCAGGTTGCTCGTACTAACTGTGTGTTTAGTGTGCAGGTATTTTGGCGATGATGATTCCCGCGTTTCTATTCGATTCAGTGTAGTGGTGTTGGGCCAAAGGTGAAGATTGTTGAAATGTTAGGCTCAACTTTGTGTGCCCATTTTTCATTTGGTTCTCCCCACATTAACCCAAGACCACCACCCTTTGGCATCCCCTTGGTATTCCCCATGTGTCTCTTCGTTTTTTGTTATGTCTCTTTGGTCTTCTCACTTGTGACCTTTGGGTTTCCTTTTCTACCACTATAAAAGGGTGTTCTCACCACTCCTTTAGACACACCAACAACACCAAGAAACAAGTAGAGTAATAGAAAGTCTTCTCTCTTCCGAAATAGTCTTCGTGACTTGTCTTAGTGACAGCCTAGTTTCGGGTTTGAGTGTGAGAGTTCTGGTGAGGGTGTTACGGGGTTGATTAGGGCTTGGGTGTTTGATTCTTTGTGAATGCAAACTGAGTGTCCTACATGCTACACTGTGTGTGATCGAATATAGAAATGAGCTCGAGATTTCTGAGCCAACTCAAATCGACGGCAGCCTATACCCAACATTTACAATTGATTGTATTTGTATATTTGCTAATCTTTTCAAATTTAAGTTGTCATCAGTACTGTGACCATGAGTATGAGCTAAAGGCTGTATGCATGGATATAAATGAAGTAACACAAAACCCTAATTGGAAATAGTAATATTACCTTGAATTTAGAAGCATGTTTAAGAAAATAGTCACCCCACACACTAGGATGATATGTAGCCGATCTACTAGATGTCTGAAAATTGATATCCTTAATAGAGATAGGAGTAGGTGATGATAGATGATTTTCCATTTTATTCGTTTGAATCTGAGTATTTTTATCAGTGAACATTTATAGATAGATATCTGAGTATTGGCACAAATACTTAATTAAGAATACATCCTTTTCAGGACCCCATGGGAGCTGCTAAAAAGATATAGTAAAAATATGCGACAACAAACTTTCAACACTCGCCATTAATTATCGATTGAACTTTGAGCTAATTAATTATTAATTTACACCTGTAAAGAAGTAAGTAGTATTCACTGGCGTGCTGGTGATATGGGAAATTAAAGACACTTCAAATTTCACGTGTAATATATAATTAGCCATATTATTGGCATTATATGTAATTATATATAGGTTAGGTTTATCTTTCTCTTTGTTTTTTGAGAGGTGGGCTTGCATGTGTTTGTATTGTATTGTTGGTCTTTCTTTATTCCTTTTAGCACTCTGAATCAAACGTCAGGCCCCTTTAATTAGTGCATCAGTATGTAATTATATTTTCTATAATTGAATTTTATATAATAATTTTATTCTAAATTGTGTTCCATGTTTTATATATATTTACGTATTTGACACATGTAATTCACACAAACACTTATGGAGAAATATTTAACATGTATAAATATTTATCCATGATGCGGGATCAAATAGTTGTCACGTAAATAACACGTGGGGAGGAGATCCGACCCGACTCACGACAGACCAGATTAGGCGTTTTTAGATTGGGGCTGTACTTGATGATGTCAAGCTGTCTACGTACCTACTTCGATAGGATCAAGCCTCTTCGTAGTTCAAGAATATTGTACTCCTCAATCTCGTGTATTTGGAGAGTATTTAGTAATTCTAGTTTTTGGAGTGTAAACCAGATAATGATTAATTTAGCTGATTAAGATGGTATATATAGTGATCTTTGTTGGGCCATGGGCTTGTCTTATTGGGTTGTGGGCTCGGGACCCACGATGCGGCCCATAACCATAACGTATTAATGTTGCTCTTAAAAGAATTATTATATTTAATTACGGTAATACCCTTATTGATAATTGGGGACCCATCAACGCACATGTCGAAAATAAGATAGAAAAGTATTTGGAACAAAAAATCTACCTGATATTTCATATTACAGCTATGCCTTCAAGCAATTCGCGTGTAATATTCGCGGGCCAATGTATACCTAGAACATTGGGTTTGATAGTTGGGTCTGTTTGGTAGATTCAATAGTTTGGGTCCTGGTCTCGGTTTGGACCAATATAATTTGGGCCAGATCTAGACCAAATTTATAAATCTTTTCTATTTAATGTGTTAGAAATATGATGCCGGTGATAAACGCACGAAAGAAAAGAACAATGAAAGAACACACGAATAGTTGACCCAGTTCGTCAAAACAATTTGGGGGCGCTGCCAAGCCAAGATATTCACTATGAGATTACATTGTGATTCCAATGAGAGTCTTATGACTCTAAGGGTTACAATGATATTAGGGTTATTTATAATACAATATTCCTAACCCTAATAGGAAAAGGATTACAAAATCCTAATAAGAGAAGAATTACTAATCCTAACAAGAAAAGGACTACAGTCCTAATAGCAAAAGGATTAGAGTCAGGCTCCATAACTCAACAATCTCCCACTTGGAGACTGAACTCAACAATCTCCCACTTGGAGACTGAACTCAACAAACAATGTAGCCATCTCTCAATCTTCTCATTCAGTAGCCCACAACATGATCCGGGCAGCGCCAAGCCTCTCATCTCAAGTTCCGAGGCCAATTGGAGCTATTTATAGCTTCAATTTCTTTGATTCCGATCTGCCTCTAATTTCTGTATTCAGAACTGATCCCGAAGCTATATTCGATTCTCTCCTGCGAATTTCTTCGCTCATAATCAAATATCTTATTTCGTCAGATTTCAACATCTCTTTCCCTGCTGAAGACGGTAACCGTTCTACTCCAACTTTCTAGGAACCTCTCTTTCCCTGCTGAAGACGGTAACCGTTCCACTTCAACTTTCCGGGAACCTCTATTTCGTGCTGAAGACGGTAACTGTTCCACTCCAACTTTCCGGTAGAGAAGACAACAGAATTAAGGCTCTAACCTCGTCATAAAAAAAACGAATCACACTCATCGCCTTCCTGTCAAGCACCTTCCACTCTTCGTCTTTCATATCCGACGACTTATCACCAAGGGGCTCATACAAATCTTTACCATACATGTAATCTTCGATTTGCATCTTCCAGAACCCAAAGTCCGTCCCGTCAAACTTTTTCAATCGGCGTTTTTCCTACACCCATCATATTCGCTCCCGCTCAACCCGAGCTCTGATACCAGTTGTTAGGAATATGATGCCGGTGATAAACGCACGAAAGAAAAGAACAATGAAAGAACACACGAATAGTTGACCTAGTTCGTCAAAACAATTTGACTACGTCTTGGGGCGCTGCCAAGCCAGTATATTCACTATGAGATTACATTGTGATTCCAATGAGAGTCTTACGACTCTAAGGGTTACAATGATATTAGGGTTATTTATAATACAATATTCCTAACCCTAATAGGACAAGGATTACATAATCCTAATAAGAGAAGAATTACTAATCCTAACAAGAAAAGGACTACAGTCTTAATAGCAAAAGGATTAGAGTCAGGCTCCATAACTCAACAATCTCCCACTTGGAGACTAAACTCAACATAATGTGCTTTAATTTTGTGTATTTTTTTGTTCGGGTTTCGTTCAAGAAAATATCGAACAGTATTAAAACCAAACGAAAAATGAGCAGCACCGCTGGAGCACCCCAACAAATTCGCATGGAAACCCAACGCCGACGTTAAGACCAACTTCCTTTATGTATGGTTCCTGGCTTTTGAATAAGAATTCTGATATATATATTCATTATTAGCAGACATACGTACCTGAACAATAACAACAACAACAACAACAATAATAATAATAATAATAATAATAATAATAATAATAATAATAATAATAATTTGCATGGAAATCCAACGCCGGCGTCAAGATCAGTGAATAAAGCTCACGTGTACCAAGACAAACCCAACGCATGCTAAGCAGATACACACACCTGTAACCATACATACCGTATTCATAAATTAATGATGGACAGGAAGTTGAGGAAAGATTCAGACATCTTTCAGAGGTAACAGGTGTTTCTATCCTTCGGTATCTCCTAGCCGCTGCCGGAGTCTCGCCGGCAATTTAATTCCTTTGGCTGAAAGAGGAAGATAATTGGAGAGAAAAAGTGAAATGAGCTAAGACTTTTGTGAGAGAGAGATAATGCTTCTCTTATTCAGTTTAAACCGGCTTGGGTCTGGATTTGGACCCAAAATAATTTTGAGATTTTGGTCTGGATGTATTCACGGGATGTATGTATTATCCTCGAGTAGCTCATCAGTGAACTTCCCCGACCCCCATCCTTGAGTGGCACGACTTGTCCACGTTCGTCAGGTTTCCATAGCAGGCCTGTATCATCACGTCATTTCTGGCCTAAGTGTTAGCCGCCAACCACCAAGGTCGTTGGTAGTTGGCCGGAGTTGGTATTTAATCATTAGCCGCCTGAGAGCATCTTCATCCCATTTTGCCATTTTGCACCAAATTGGTGCAAAAGTTGCACCAATTTGGCGCATTAAATTCGCTCCAACCCAGAACAATATTCACTGCACCAAAAATGAATCCTACAGAATATTCATTTTTTTCATCTTTTTTATAATAATAAATCTATCACAAATAAAGCCCAAAACTTTTACGTATTGTACATATTCACCTAAAAAATATACTTTGTTAATAAAATTCAAAAAATAATATTATTAAATAATTAAAAGTTATATTAATTGCGTTTTGATATTTCAAAAATTAATTAACATGAATTATATATGTTATTTAGTTAATGAATAAATTATTAAAGTTGAACTTAATTATTATTTGATTAGAAAAAACATACATTGATACTCAAACACCGTACAAATGACAAAAATTTACTCACTATCCGCACTATTACTATATTGCTCCCATAAATGCTCTACTAGTGCATTACGTAATGCAAAGTGCGCATCTCTGTCTTTGATTTGTCTATGTCGGGCAAGAAACTATTGGAATCGAACATTTTCATCCATTACCAAGTCAACTTCCAGAGCTGGTGTTTTAAACGTATCTGTAATTGGTGTATTGAGATCACGTTCATCCTCAAAATATTATGCATGATAATGCAAGCAGTCATTATATCGTAAAGTACTTCTTTACTTCAAAAGCATGTTGGTCCCGCAACAATTACAAATTTGGATTGTAAAACTCTGAATTCACGCTCCACGTCTTTCCTGCATGACTCTTGTTTCATTGTAAAATATTTTTTTCTTTAGGCCACTCGGTTTATGAATTATTTGCACGAGAGTAGACCATTTTGGATATATACCATCAGCAAGATAATAACCCATATTATATTCCTTTCCTTGAATAGCATAGTGTGCAGGATGAGCTAAGCAAGGTTGGAAAGCAAATTTGATGACTTTAACACATTAATATCATTATTGGAGATTGGGATACCAAAATATGCATGCCATATCCAAAAATCATAATCTGCCACCACTTCAAGTATAATAGTTGGTTTTCCACTACGTCTTGAGAATTGTTCAGCCCAGGCTGTAGGACAATTTTTCCACCTCCAATGCATACAATCAAGACTCCCCAATATTCTTGGAAAATCACGCTTCTCACCGATATAAAGTAGTCTTACAATATCATTAGCATTGGGTGATCTAAGATATTGTGCTGAAAAAATCTTAACAATAGCACGACAAAATCTCTTACAACTTTCGATTGTCGTTGACTCACCAATTTTAATATATTCGTCGGTTGCATTGCAGGTAAGCAATATGCAAGCATTCGAAATACAGCAGTTGCTTTTTGTAGAGTTGATAATCCAAGTCTACAAAGATCATCTCTTCGTTGCTGGAAATAGCCATCATGATTTTTCACTGCATCAACAATACGAAGGAATAGACTTCGAGCCATTCGAAATCGTCGATGAAACATTTCATCATTATATACTGGATTACCGAAAAAATAATTGTTAACTAAACCTAATTTGCTTCTTCACGGTCTCGGTTGATCACTCTATGACCTGTGATAGATCCACCTGGGTAGAATTATTTGTGTAATTATAATATTCCGTTATTATCTTATTATTTTCCTCCAATTGCTTGAGAGCTACTTCCTCTAGCATGAACTCATTCAATAAAAAAAGCATTAATATCATCGAAAAAAGATAAATTTTCAGATTGATGTATTAGAAGGACCTCCAATATTGTAATTCATTTTGGAAGAGTATTTGATTTTAGAAGCATTTGAAACGAAGATAGGATTGAGATATGAATAATTTCATCCCTCAATGAATGTTGTTATTTATATAATAAAAAAATCTATCCAACTGATGAGATGGTGATAAAATCTAAATGAACGATTGAGATTGTGATATGATTGTGGATAAGTTTCGATAATAAGAAAATTCATCCAACGGATGAGGTGATGATGAAATCTAAACAAACTGTTGAAATTGTGATAGGATTGTGGATAAGTTTCGATAATAAAAAAAATATATCCAACGGATGAGATGATGATGAAATCTAAACGAACGATTGAGATTGTGATAGGATTGTGGATAAGTTTCGATAATAAAAAGATTCATCCAACGGATGAGATGATAATGAAATCTAAACGAACGGTTGAGATTGTGATAGGATTGTGGATAAGTTTCGATAATAAAAAAATCCATCAAATGGATGCGATGATGATGAAATCTAAATGAACGGTTGTGATTGTGATAGGATTATGGATAAGATATCAATCTAGTACATATTTCTTATCTCTATATGTAGTACCATACCAAACAATACCAATACATCTCACTCTAAACTTCAACAACTCATTTCTTCTTCATTTGTTAATCAAACCTCTTTTATTGCTTCTTTCTCTTTTCTACCATTTCTCGATCATCTGGATACGTTCGTCATGAGAATATCATCTTGTGCAAATGCTATATGCAAATTGCACAAGATCCTATTACAGGTGTTCACCAATCAAGGATTGAATTTTGGTCTCGAGTGGCGGCCGAATTCGATAATGCAACACATGAGGGTTCAGTGTTACGTAATAGCACATCAGTGCAATGTCGAATGCAACCATGGAAAAAGATATGAAAAAGCTACATGGGTGCATCCGACAAATCGAAAACACAAATCTGAGTGGAGCATTAGAACAGGATATTGTAAGTTTAACAAATATTTTACTATGACTTGTGATTTCATATATTTTAATTATTTAAAATTTGACGTGTGAGTATTATTTACAGTTAGATCATGCCAAAATGTTGTTAATGCAAGATCCAAACTACAAAAGAGGTTTCCAACTTGATCATGTGTGAAACATTTTTAAAAATTTAAAGACGATGTCCTAGGGAAAACGAGTCTCAAATTCCTACAAATTATAATCCAAATTATGTCTCGTCTGAGTCGGATAATCTCACCCCCGACTCGCCTAGATTATCATCTTTTTCTATGGATTTACATGATGATCATGTTGGTGGATCTTCATATGGTGGATGATCTTCACAAACTCGACCTATTGGGGTAAAAAAAATCCAAATAAAAGAGAAAAATTGAAGAAAATATGACAGCTAATATTAAAAATGTGAAAAGCCAATCTTCATTCCTTATAGATACAATTACGAAGGCAGGTCAGCATAGAGAAGAAATGCTTGCAGCGGCAAAGGCTATGGTAGAAGAGCAAAGGCTTACGCGAGAAGATGCAACGTTGGCTCGCGATTTGAATACTATAAGCGATTTGCAAGTTCGGGCTGAGTTTCAAGCCCAAAGAGATGAAATTTTATAAAAATGAGCCCATAAACGAGCTGAACAAAGCCAACAATCGTGCCCACCTTCTCCGACTAACTTTTTTGGACAATATTTTGGTAATATTGGTGGAGACGACACCGATATCCCCCCAATTAATGTTTTTAAAATATTTTAGTTATGCAAGCCCAAATAATGTATTTAGTGCTTTTAGTTTATAAAATGTATGTATTTATATGTTTTAATATATGTTCTATTTAAATGCAATTTATAAAATTTGTATTTCATTCTAGTTGAATTAAATATAACTTATATGATTTATTTATAACAAATTATATTTTTATGGGCTATATTGAAAGAATTCAAACTAATTGATAATACAATATACATTTTATATAAGTTAGAATATAAAATAGTTATTTATAATTTAATAATAAACTTAAATTAATGCATAATTGAATAATATATAATTAATAGGATATAATTATAACTAATTAAACTATTTGGGGCTGAACTAAAAATAATAATTCGAGGTTTTGTAAACATTAAATTTAAGAACTAAATTATTTCTCATATAAGGGAATTATTAAGTAGTTTAAAACTGAGCATTGTGAAACTCAAATATTCTGCAGTGCTCTAACTAATGTCTAGATCTAATTAACTTTTCTTTTGAAAAATGATACGTCCAAATAGTATATATTTACTATGCCATAAGTGCTCGTTTGGTTGGAGTTTATAGGGGTGATATATTAATTATCAATTTTAATTTTAAGTTTGGTTCGACAAGGTCGGCCCATGATACGTAATAAACCCGATACTTAATCACTCCATTTCTAGGATAGTAGATATCACCAGGTAGGTGGTATCCACTATCACAAGATTATATTCAACCTATTTTAAAAATTAAAATTACTAATTTAGCCCTCACATTTAACATAATCTCTATCTTGTTATATTTAGCCCAATCTTACCCAAAAATCTACACCTACGCCCAACCTTAAAAATATGAAATTAAACTTCAAAGTTTGATATTAAAATCATCTAATAAGCAAAGTAAATATATTTTATATACTCATGTTATTTTATTAAGATACTCAAAATATTTTTATTTGATGTATAAAATATATTCCATATTTTAATTATAATTTTATATATGATTTTGATAATTCAACTTCAACAATAGAATAAGAAAAGTAAATATATTTTATATAATCATGTTATTTTATCAAGATACTTCAAATATTTTTATTTAATTATAAAATATATTCCATATGTTTAGTATAATTTTATATAAATGATTTTTATAATTCAAGATAAGTAAAATAAATATATTTTATATAATCATGTTATTCTTTAAGATACTCAAAATATTTTTATTTGGTTATAAAATATATTTCATATGTTTAAGTATAATTTTATATAAATGATTTTTATAATTCAACATAAGTAAAATAAATATATTTTATATAATCATGTTATTTTTTGAGATACTCAAAAAAAATTATTTGATTTATAAAATATATTTCATATTTTTAAGTATAATTTTATATATATGCTTTTGATAATTCAACATCAACAATATGATATTTTAGACTTTTTCATTGTATCAATTCTTATATATAATGTCAACCAAATAACTTGAATATATATTATGTAGGTTATCATTCTCATTCATAATCCTAACCAAATAAGTTTTTGTCAATGAATCTCTCAATTTCTCTCATAACTATCAAGCATAATATTATCATGTGCAATCACATGATACCAACCAAACGAGCACTAAGTATCATAAGCAAGAAAACATGACATCAATATTTCGGTTATCCATTACTTTGGGCTTATGAACAACTCTCAAAAGTAAGTTGTAAAATATTAAAATTATCCTAAATTGATATCTACATTAATCATACATAATAATTATAATTATATTAGAAATTAAAATCTTTAAAGGATGAGACTTTCTTAAATTCATAAATTGGAGTCCACATTCATGAATTGGAGTTAACAATTTCAATGAT
The DNA here is from genome assembly GCA_963669365.1 of Verbascum thapsus. Taxonomy (NCBI): domain Eukaryota; kingdom Viridiplantae; phylum Streptophyta; class Magnoliopsida; order Lamiales; family Scrophulariaceae; genus Verbascum; species Verbascum thapsus. The sequence continues at coordinate 4,934,126 of OY770116.1, forward strand.
TTTGAGTGTGTGATGACTTGACGGTATCGGTATCACTTGATTTTTGATGACTTTGGAATTTCAAAAAATCCACACTAGTAATCTTTTATAAATATGAAATTCACATAATCCATATAATTATATGATTAGATGGGGATAAATATAGTTTTCGTCCCCTTTTTTTTTCCAATCGCAAAATTTGCCCCCTTGTTACGGCCTCTACATGTTGAGTCCCTCAATATATGAAATTTGGACCAATTGCGTCCCTGCCGTCAATTTTCTCTAAAAGAATCCATCCAAATACACATTTCACAATTTCTAAAAATATATTTTTTTTTTTACTTTTATCACGAAAATAAATTTTCGAATATGAATATGTCATCCAAGGCTTTCTTTCTCGGTCTCGGGACAAATGATAACTGGTGCATATGTTGTTTGTTGAATGAAATAATTACGCAGCTGTCAAATGCAAAAATAAAAAGATCCTTTATACACAACACAACTTTTATATCTACTGTGCACTTCTTATTGGAACTGTTAATATGTTTTTGATAAAAATCTCACCTTTTTTCATTGACAACAAAAAAACAAGGGGGGGACTACAATTGCACTCTGCAATTAAATTCAGAGGCCAAAGTTTTCCATTCTCTTCATCATGCCGTATAATGATACCCCTGTACATTATCCTATAACGTAACTGTTAATATTGGTACTTTCGAGTATATACATATTTTAGATATCATGTGATATACTTGACAAATATTGAATCTGATTTTGCTAAAAAAAAATACACTTTTATTATTTTGACTTGAATAGCATAATCACTTTTTATAAGTTCTAATTCAATATAATAAAATTAAGAACCTACAAATGTTGACAATTTATAAAATATTAATTGTGATCAACTAGAGACTCATATAAAACACTATTTTAATTTAAAAAATCAACCCGTTCTTACATTTTTTATCCAATTTTTTTAACTTTCAAAAAGGTTTTGTAATATTTTTGAATTAGCCACTTTGAATCATTGTTTCCTGAGGTTGAAAACAAATTTTGTGTTAGACACTTACATAGTAACATGAAAAAAGATGGCTTTGGAGGTATGGCTGTGAAAAATGCTATGTGGGCAGCAGCAAGAGCATCAAGAGTGGAAGAATTTAAGAGAAGGATGGATGAATTAAAGAACATTGATAAAAATGCTTACTCTTGGTTGGTGAAAAAACCAGCACATCAATGGTCTAGATCACACTTTAGCCCTTTTCCAAAATGTGATATCCTGTTAAATAACATGTGTGAATGTTTTAATTCATTCATCTTAGATGCAAGAAGCAAGCCTATAATCCCTATGATTGAAACTATAAGAAATCTTTTAATGACAAGGTTGGAATTGAATAGGGGCAAGGCTGAGAAGTGGGACAGTGCTATATGTCCAAAAATCAGAACTCAGCTAATGAAAAACATGACAGATGCTGGTGAGTGCATACTAATGAGAGCTAATGAGTGGAATTTTCAGATAACTGTGCCTTTTGATCAACACACTGTAAATGTTTTGGAAATGACTTATAGTTGCAGGAGGTGGGAATTAAGTGGCATACCTTGCAAACATGCAATCTCTGCCATTTGGTGCAAAAATGAGCACTCTGAAGCATATGTGCATAAATATTACAGTGTTGAAACATATAAAAAATGTTATGAAAATTCAATTATGCCCATAAATGGTCCTGATTTGTGGCCTAAATGCCACTTAGTGCCACTCCTACCACCCAAATATGCTGAAACAGTTACAATAGGTAGGCCTGAACAACTAAGAAGAAGAGAACTTAATGAGCCACCTCCCCCAGGGATCCAAACAAAATTAAGGGTTACTAGAAAAAAGAATAAATGTAGAATGTGTGGAGAAGTAGGCCATAATTCAAAAGGTTGTAAAAGAAAAAGAAACAATCTAAATGAACAAGAACATGACCAAACACAAGAAAGTTGGGCTGCTGCATCTGGGAGTGAACAAAATCAAGTTGCTCCAGTGATACCACAAGCTGTTGAAGTACCAGTGACAACAAAATCATCAGCCTCTTCAAGTGGTGCCAGTCATAAAACTAAAGAAAAGTTACAAGTAAATTAGTAGTGATTTTCTGTAAATAATTACATTATGCATATATTTTAAACAACCAAGTACTAAAATGCATCAAATATTTGCAGGTGAGAAGGCCAAGCAAGAAAGGAGTTTACATAGGAGGTTCATCAAATAGAATAGAATCAATTACTGTAAGAACTTCACCCTGTTTCACTTGATAAACATTGTATTTTGTATTTTAATATTGATCTAATGTGTTTCAATTTCTAATGTATTTCATTTTGTATTGCTCTGCAGATAAATGAAGGCCCAAGCATCCATAGTCCAGTCTTGATTAAAGGTGGTAAAATTTTTATCACAATGACCAATTTAAGAGCTTCTGCTAAGAAAGTCTATACTTCTGCCGCCACTGCATCCAAGAAGCCTCCATTGCATCCAAATGTGCATGTGCATGTGTCTGTCCCTGTGCCTTCACAATCCAAATCAGTGTCCAAACCTGCAACTGTGGCTCCAAAATCTATGGCCAAACCTTCTGAAAGTGCAAGTGCCTCAAGACCTTCTCAAAGTGCAAATGCCTCTAGACCATTTAGTGCTCCAAAATCTACTTCACAAGATGTTCATCAGCACATGCTTCACAAAATCTGCTTCCCAAAGTCATCATCAGTACCTGCTCCAAAGTTTGCTTCACAAGCTGCTCCAACTCTTGCTTCACAAGCTGCTCCAAGTATTGCTTCACAAGATGCCCCAAGTATTACTTCACAAGCTGCCCCAAGTACCTCCACCAAAGCTATCCCAAAGTCAGCAAATATGTCCTCCAAGACTTCTGGAAAATCTGCCCCTAAACCATGGAAACTATAATTGTATTTTGAAACAATTTCTGTACTGTATTTTCAATTTCAAAATCTGCCCCAAGTACTGTATTTTCTAACTATTTGTGTACTGTATTTTCTACCCCTAAACTATGCATCAACATTTGCTCTGCTTGTTATGTACTCAATGAATTGTGTTGTTTTGGTTGGTTTGATCAATGAATTGTGTTGTTTTGGTTGGTTTGATCAATGAACTGTGTTATTTATGAGAATTTAGTGATGTTGTTTTGATGATTTGTGCTGGTTTGTGTTGGTTTATGCTGGTTTGATCAATGAACTGCATCAACGGTGTTGTTTTGGTGATTTGTGCTGGTTTGTGTTGGTTTGAGGTAAAGTGGAGAATTTGACCAAAATTAGAAACAGAAAAATGAACAAACAAACTATTTCTTCCATTAAAAACAGAACAACTACAAAGATGAAGAACAACACTACAAATTGAACAAAAACTACAACAGGATGAACATGAACATGGACATGAACACCAAGACCTACACAACCGTTTTAACTCAACTGCATGTAATCAAACTTATCTTGCTTAAACATTGATTTCACCAATAGGGTTGTTGTCAAGAGCATGATAAGAAAAAACAGGAACATCTTTTTGTAACTTTGATAAGCCGATTCTTCGTATTTCTTCATTCTTATTCTGTGTGAATTGAGTTTTTTCTCTAGAAGTTCCTCTCTTTCATTGCAGTCCATTATCTCAGTTTCTAAGTTCTTTTCTCGTCGTTTGTAGTCCATTATCACCGATTCCAAACCCTTTTCTCTCTTTCGGTACTCAATTATCTCATCTTTCAAGGATTTCTCCTGTCTCTTAAACCAATAAATTTCGTCATCCATACGCATTATAGTTTTATGCATATCAGGTAGCAGTTGTCTGCCTCTCTCACAAATATCCGGGTCCAACCACTCGAATACACCAGAAAAAAATGCTTTATGTTTCAAGAATTTATGTCAAATTTCAATAATTTTTAAGGAATTTTGTAAAAGTAGTGAACTTACCCCATAATTTGGACATTTTCGAAACCTTCTCCCAGCATTTCGATCGGTCCAAGCTGTGAGCACCGGGAGCTCGAATCCACATTTACATGTTGAAGGAGGATTTTGAGACCTACTTCCGGATGAGCTGCTTCTGCTCATGTCTTCGAATGGAGACCTAATTGAGTTGGACGAGCTGTTTCTGCTCATGGCGTAACCCTAATTTGATAAAATGGGAGAAAAATGAGGTTTGTGGGGAAAATGAGTGAAAATTGTGTAGAAATGAACCCTAATTCGAGTATTGAACCCTAATTTGATGAAAATGAATAACAAAATCGATTTCCCCCCAATTTAAGAGCCACATAAGTGGCACGTGCGATTCCCCGTTAATGATTGACGGTAAATTGAGGAAAATTGACGGCAGGGACGCAATTGATCCAAATTTCATATATTGAGGGACTCAATGTGTAGAGGCCGTAACAAGGAGGACCAATTTTGCGATTGAAAAAAAGAAGGGGGACGAAAACTACATTTATCCCGATTAGATGATATAAATTATCTCAAATCTGTCTAAAAAATTATCAATAACCATCACAAGGTAACACCTTCAATTACAGAACACTTTTACACTCCAAACTAAAAAAACACATCACTAAAACCTTCATTGAAAAAAATATCTTTTCTCTCTCCTCATTTCAATCCTCCTCGCATCAAAACACTCCCCCTTGCAAAGTGTTCCCGATATATTTTTTTTTTTTCCAGAATAGTCAACCAAACAGGATTTCAACATTATTTATACTGCAAAATTGTTTTGATAAAACTGTTCTACAAAACTATTTTGCAAAACTTCAAAAACAAAAACAATCCAAACAGACCCTAAATATTTCGTAATCTTGTAACTGCTAAATATAAACTAAAATTATATATACTAATGTAAATCCAAATATTTAATGTATATCCACCAAAAGTAAGTCTAGAATAGGGAAGGCAAGGGTAGGACCGTTCCGGTTTTTCCAATGCTAAGTGATTTCGATTCCAGTTTCGAGTCCAACTAAACAGTTCTTGGGCAGTTCCGGTTCCAGGTTTGTGTCCAACCCGGAACCGTCTTAATTTTTAATTTTTATTTTTTTATTAAAATTAATGTTTAATATTTTACTAAACATTAAGACCATTCAACCAACCAAAATCAATTGAAAATGCTTGTTAGGTTATTTCATTACAAAGAAAATTAAATATCAAGTCGACAAATTTTTGTGTAATTGTTCTCGATCTTTTATTAAATTAATATATGTACTAATATATTTGATTTGATTTCGGTCCATTTTAATGAAATTGATTTACATAATACATAGGTCAAATCAATACATATATTAATGCCATAAACATAAAATATGCTTTCATTTAATTTCTTGTAAAATCGTCCTAAGTTTTATGCTATTATGTAAAACTATTATAATATTTTGTAAAACTAATGTATTGTAAAAGAAATATAAAACCGTTCCTAATTTTTATTTTTATTTTATTTTGATGCGAAAGATGTAAAGAAATTACATGCGATGGTTGTATTTAGAGAATTTTTGTTGTTATTTGCATTTTGAGCTAATTTTGTAAAGTTAACATAATTTTGTATGGATTCATGAAGAGGCTATATAAAAGGTTTTAATTTAAACATTTTATTCTATTGTATATCAAAGTAGTTTAATTTGATTGCATTTTGCTATCATTTTGGTATTTTGTGCTCATATAATGATTATAATGATGTTTATGTTAAATTATTTTCTTGTATAAATACAATTTAGATGAGCAATAGGCTAGCCTCTAGGTAAAAAATAAACAAGGTAAAAAAGAATTTTACATGTGATTCCAATTCCGGATCCAGGTACCCTGCGGGTTGGATCCGGCGGTTCCGGTTCCATAATAGGGGAACTGGTTCCTATTCCGGGTCCAAAAAAATTTGACGATTCCGATTCCGATTCCACCTGTTCTGGACCCGGAACCACCCCATTGCCAACCCTAACAATATGCACACCTTTTACCCTTTCCCTAATTAAATTGAATGCAAGAAACTTTCTTTTTCTCATTGAAAATGGCGTTAAAATGTAATAATGCGCTCGACTTTTACAGCTTACCACTTGTCTTTGGAGTTTGGACTGCTCGTTTGTTTTTCTCAATAATTTAAGAAATTAATGCAGGTTCTGTGGATCTATATGTAGTTAATACAAATAAGGATTATTCTTTCTACATATATATATAAGAGCCACGACACACATATATTAAAAGAGCCACAACACATAGCTCTTCGTCCCCCGGTTGCGCGTGGCACTGGATCCCGACCCTTTTTTAATTTGTTTTGCCCGCTTCTCTACAAAATGACGTCATTGGGCATTTGCTATTTCAACTTCAGGACCTGATGCGCAGCCTTGCTACGGTCCAGATGCACAATTGTTTTTTGGTTCCACTCTTCCCACCTCAAAACGACGCACAGCGTCGTACCGGTCGATGACGAATTTTTGGTTCGGACCAGAGAATTTTTGGTTCGGACCAGATGCACAACAGTTGTAACTCTTGTAACCCCCTTTCTGTTACAGAAAAAATTAAAGGCCATGTTTATTTGTATTTATTTCCATGGTGGGTGTCGAATCCAACAAAAATAAAAACCTACTTTAAAAAGATTTGTAATCAGCGATAAGTAGGGTCGATCCACAGGGAATGGTGTACAATTTAATTCCTAAATTACTAATATCGATAAAAAGGGGGGTTTTTGAATTTGATTAACTAATTAAAATAAAAAGGCGTAAATTAAAAAGCATAAGATTCAAAAAACGCAGATTCGAAAGATGCAAATAAAATAAAATTCGGATTCTCAATATGATGGAAATTTCTAGTCTTCGGATTTTCTCGGTATTGATTCAATTAATTCGATCACTGATGCAATGATAATTCAATGTTCTATAAATAAATTGGCTATAGTTATTAACAAGCTCTAATAACCTAGTCTTTCCTTAAGTCGTCGATAACGAAAACAAGCTCTTTGATTACTTCTCTTACCAAGTAGACAACCCTAAACAAGCTCTTAGGATTTAGCCTATCGATAGCATGCATGTATTAGAAAGACACCAATTCTAGCCAACAAACACATAAGCTCGGTTTATTTAGACCAGGTTACTAATTCCCATAACGACGAATCGAAAACGATTAAATAATCAACGTCGCTAACTGCTACAAAATTAGGGTTCACCAGTCACGGATTTAGTCCTAAATAGCTAAATACGATTTCAAAGATTAAATAATTGATCAGGTTATCTAACCTATTGAAACATATTGTCAACAAAGATCAGGGAAAAAGTAAATACCTAATAACAGAGAAATTATGGCACAATTCGATCTCACGAATTTAAAGAATCAAACCTTGAAGAATCCTCGACTAGAAGTATGAGCTTAGCCGCTCATAATCAAACGTGAACAGTAACGTGAACAGTAAATAAAAATCGAGAACTTCCGAATTAAAGGAAAAACGATGCTGAAATTAAAATATAAAATCAAAGGTGTCTTGTGGAATAAAATTCCACATGCTTATAGTAGTAGAATCCTAATCTAAAAGGTAACTAACCAAGATTAGGATCCTAACAAACTAAAACAAAATCAAATCTTGCAGAATCTAAAAATAAGGAAATAAAATCCTAACAAATAAAAGGGAATAAATCCCAACAAAATCGTCCTTAAACAAATTCTTTCAATAGGGAATCGAGATCTGGCAGTTGCGGATCATAACCGAATCTTGAACCAAAAGATTCTCGAATTTTCAATAAATTCCGTTTTCTGGGCAGAAGCCTTTGGCAATTTAAGCGTGGGCACGCAGTCTTCTGCTGGCTTTTTCCATCTAAATCTTTTCTTCTTCATTTTTCCTCTTTTGTGTCTCTTTTAGTTCTTTTCCTTTTTAATCTTCTAAAATCCAATTGTCAACCTAAAATCACAAAATAAGAGGATTAAATGTAACAATCAACCCGACTATAGACATGTAAAATATGCACAAAACACGACTTAACATTCCATTTATGATTTTTCACCTATATAAAGGGTTCCGTTTCAGAATCGAAATACACAACAAAATACATCTTCTCTTCATCTCTTGAGAGCTTAAGGCAGCAAGTAAAGTTCGAAGTTGCACTTTGGTTTGGAGTGGTCCTACGAAAGAGCTGTTCCGTTGTATCTTGGGACACGTTTGCATCACCCGTACCACCAGAAGCGAGGCAATTTCGTGTTAAGGAGAGAGTTCTATCTAAATGATATTGAAACATTTTGAAGAAATAAAAGCAATAATAACAATTACTATTTAATTTATAACATCTATTTTTCTAATAAATGATATTATTTTATTACTATTATATATATATATTGTCTCTTCACAATTGCTATCCACTATTTAATTTTGTAACATTTATTTTCCTAATAAACCATTCATTAGATTAAAACATAACTTTATTTTCTTATTTAATGAAAATAAAAAAATAATAATAAATTAACTATATATACATATTTTTAAACATAATTCATTGGTACATAATTATGAATCAATGAATTATTACTAATTTCTAATAATTTGATGTCAATAATTAACATTATTCAATGTATAAAGTTTAATAAGAATATTAATAATCTACACAAATATGAATGGTTTTAAGTATATTCCTACGGTGTTGTTGCATATATATAACCATATACCATAAGGGACGGCTTAGCAGAATGCTAATATGAAAAATATAAATTAAAGATGCCTAAGCTACTATTTTAAATGTTTGATTATTTTTGTTCACTGAGATGCACCAATGTTAATGATTATGTGTGTGTACCAAAATCCAACAATTATAAAACACTATTACTATGCAATATCAGAATTCATTTGCCTATCACATTATTTTTAAAAACCCACGAAACAAACAATGCAACTTCGTTTGAGCTTGATAAAATTGTAGCAATTTGTAATGGATCTTATTTGTTACATATGAAGCAGTTGGGAATACAGAAAAAAATTAAGCAAGAGATTTTTGAAAATGCAGCAGCAATTAAAAAGCAGAAGTACAAATTCAAAAGAAGAAAAAAAACTGAAAGTGCAAACAAAATGAAAGAGTAGAAGACTAGAAAACATAGTAAATGAAGAAACTTTTAGCAGAGACAATGATTTGTTGCAATTATTTATGACAATGAAGACGGTTAGGAGATAATGCAACATTAGCAATATTTCATAGTCTTTTGCTAAGAAAAAGTGCTAAAAGGTACAAGAGCAACTATCAAAAATACCATTAAAGAAAGATCAAACAGAAATTTCCACTTGCTTTCTTAGTTAGAATTTTTTTTATCAACAAAACACTTAATTACATGAACTTCCGGATAGTAAATTCGAATAGATCTCCTCAGACGCGTGTATAATACTTTTACTATGGTTTGATTATTACAATTGTATATTATTGTGGTTCTTAGAAAATTAGTTAATAATAGTTATTTAAAGAATTGGAGTTTATTTCACAACACTTCGACTATATATAATTATTGTTCTTAAAACATCAATTAACAGAGAATCATGAGTTTATTTAGCTATAAATCGGTTAATTACAAGAGTATACCATTGTATGGTTCTTTAAAATAATTAAATAAATATTGAAAGTTTATATCTTAAATTGAAAGTTGAGAATGGATTTTTGTATATAACAAGTTATTTATAGGATGTTTTTAGTAATCATAATTGTCATACACATGTAAAATATCCAAATATATCGAAATTATGTGTGTGTATTGGCGTTTAATAAGATACAAAATCTTTAAATATGTTTTGTTATGAAAAGTACACATAAAATAAATCAATCATCAACTATTTTTTTTTTTTTGGGTTCAAAATGAAGTACCATGGGTAGTTGTGTTACCATATATTATGAAATATATATATATTTCAAATGAATATGAAAATTTATTATCTGATATCAAGCATATTCATTATCTATCAATTACATTTCATAAAACTAGATGAGTTAATTTGATTATTATATGACATGAGAATTATAATAAATTGTATAACACAAATTCTCTAGATTTGGAGAAAATATAAAACTACATAACTTGATGTTATTTATAAATAAATTTCAAATTATTGAAAAATCTGAAGAAAATTATAGTGTTAAACTCATTGATGCATGTGTAATAGAATATTAAGTATTAGTCTTCAAAAGCTAAATGGAGATATGACAACTATCGTGCAATAAAAAACATAACAAATAAAGAATACATAGAGCAAATAAAAATCGGATAAGCACTTTTAGATAATGAGTTAAAGAAAATGCTTAGTTATTTAACAATATTTAGCAATTGAGTTGACAAAAAATAGAAACGAACAAAGTAATAAACAAATAAGAATAGTACCATAAAGATTATTTTTTAAAATATGAAACTTATTTCTTCTTCTTTAGTTCAAAACTCACTAAGACTAAAAATTCTAATATTGAGAAATATTATATTGTTATTAGGTTTCAATGTATAAAAATTGATAAGCTATTGCAACTTCTTAAAATTCAAAAGTGTATTCTTTAATAAATTGTACATTGACTAATGTTTCTATGTTAATTAAAATACAATTTGAATTTTTAATTGTACTTTTATTTTCCTCAAAGAGCGGCCTACATTTGTTTAAAATTATTTCTTAGTATTATAATTGGTTGATCACGTGCAATGCACGTTTTTCATGCTAGTTGTATGAAATATATGCTTACTACGTATAGAGGAAAATTATGTATGAAATATATGCTTACTACGTATAGAGGAAAATTTTAATTAATTAGTTCGCATATTCATCAGGAAAATTTTAAGTAATTAGTTGGCATATCATCCGAAGATTTTTTTTATAAAGAAAAAAACTACTTTAGGGATAAAAGATGTGATTTGACAAGTGTATTAAGGTGAATTATTTAAGAGAAAAATAGGCAATAATGTGATTGATATATTGTGTTGGTCCCAAGTGGTATATGAAAAGGTCTAGAAAGTAGTTGAATAGATCCTGAAGTTATTTCTAACCACAATTTTTTTTTTGTGTTCAAATGCTTAGTTGTTGTCTCTGAAGATACCAATTAGTTTTTGGTTCAAAGACTTTTAGGGCATCTCCAATGGAGCACCATTTTGGTGTTGGAGGCTTGGAGCACCAAAATGGTGCTCCAATGGAATGGTATATGTGGGCTCCACCCACGGCAAATTGCCGTGGGTTTTATTTTTTTTTTTTATTTTTTTTTTAGTTTTTCAATTTGGTATATGTATTTATAAAATGGTACAATTTGGTCCATTTACAATTAAGTCCCTAAATTTTAAAAATGTTACGATTAGATATATGTTATTCTTTTATATATATTATCTTTTTTTATATATGTTATGTTTTGAAAATTTTATATATTTTAATTTTGAAAATGTTACGATTAGGTCCATTATATTTTTATATATGTTATTTTTTTATATTTAATTATACAATAATAAATATAAATTAAAATATATAAAAATATTAATTGAAACATGGATATATTACATGAAATATGAAATAACTAATATCACATGGAATGGAAAATAGCACGATATGAAAATAAAAATAAGACTAGTAAATTAAATAAACATTAAATAATGTACAATTTTATATATTATGTACAATTTTAATTTCGTTGATATTTAATTTTCTCGATAAAATATTAAAAATATATATACTACATATTATTATTATTATTAAATAATCATTGTATAATTTTATAAGTTTATAAAATATAAAAAAATATTAAGTTGGATGAATATGTAATAAAAAATTTAATGTAGGGTGTTATTTGTAAAATATAAGAAATAATAGTAAATGGGGTTAAAAAGGAATATTCTGTGGAATATACTTTTAGAGTGAGATTTAGTGTTATACATTGGAGCAGCATTATTGTAGCAGACACTAAAATGGTGCAAAACTAATTACACCATTTTAGTGTTATCCATTGAAGATGCCCTTATAGAGTTAATACTAACTTAGACAAAGTTATGAACGTTACAAAGTGTGGTAGTGTTCACGCTTAGTTCAAAGTTAATATGCCGTGGAAAATGTTTTAGTCTTTGTCTTTTAAAATGTTAAGCATTCAATCTTAGTTGTATTAGTTTTGTGAAATCTTGATCAATTAATCACTTAATAATATAATATGAATGGACAAGCAATATCATTAACACGATAAGTTAAGAGATAGAGATAGAAAGGTTCGCTGGGTGGTGTAATCCCAAATTACGTCCTTTGATTTCACGAAGAAATTCACTATATTAAATCCGAATATTCACACAAAGTCTTCGTCAATACAATGAATGAGAACTAAATCTCTTGTGGATTGTTTGTCGTTGATAAGAGAACAAATAGACGGACGGGTTAGATTAGAAAACCTGATTGAATCATGCGGATTTTCACTGCCAGATAACCGCTTCCTATTTGGTGGCGAATTTTTTGATTTGAAATAATTCGGCATTTGGCACATTGCACCCTTCATTAGCACATTTTTTGCATAATGCACCATTAAATTTATTTTGTTGCCATTTTACACCATTAAATTATATATATTGACATATTGCATCCTCAACCATTTAACTCACGCATGAAATGATTTACTCAATTTTTAGAGGATAAAAACATCAATTTCTGAATAATTTTGCGTATTACATCCTCGAATTGTTAATTTTCTTTTTTTTTTTTGGCAAAATACACCTTTAAATTGTATTTTGTGACACTTTGCACTCATAAATTATTATCATTTGACGCAATACACTCCTAATTGCATTTAATAACGTTTATACTAACTCACGAGCCCTATAAAAATGTATGTATTTTTTAATTTAGTGATCTTAATAAATACTTGTGTCTCTGTTAGTATTTCCTTCTTCGATGTAAGCAAGTAAAATAAAATGTTTGTTTTTGTTTGGCTAGATGTTTTGACATTTCGACGGTTGTTAAAGGTATGCATTTTTAGGTTTAGTTTTCATTTTCAATTCATGTTTTGTTAATTTTTTATTTAGTTTTTCATTCATAACGATTACTCATTTTGAGAGCATTATTTTATTTTAGTTTTTCATTCAATGAATTCCTCTTTGTTGGATTAACATTATTTGTTGAATATTTTCAAAATATTTCTATTCTAGACATGCATTTATGTGTAATAAATTGTTGAATAATAACATAAAATAAGATGATATAATGTAAATAAGTCTACAGTTACACCACAAATAAGTATCAGAAAGATTTTCAGCAAGCCATAGAAGTGCATTATTCAAATACATAAGCAAATGGAAATAAAACAAACACACAATGCGAAGCTACATCCAATGAAGCCCTTTTATGATATTCAATCTTATTTGGATCTTTAAATTGGCACGGGTTCGACGAACATGCATTTTATGTAGCCTTTGGTAACAGTACTGGAATTGCTATACTCATCTTCACCATGTCCGTAAGTAAGATCTATCAGACGAGCAAAGTTAAGAACACTCACGAGGACTGTCCGTTGGTTTAAGACAATCTTCATTTATGTCTTTCCATGCTTTCTTGATTCTTTTCTCAAATTCAGTGAAACCCTCCTCCTTTGAGGCACCATGTTCCTTCATATAACAATCCACTGCTGAGATTTTCGGTTCAAACTGCGTAGTAAAGTCATAACAAGTTATTATTGATTCAAGTATACTAATTGTAGTATGAATTCGTCAAATGATTCTTAACGAGTATTAGATTTCAGGTCCTAAGAAAAATCACAATCTAATAATATAGATTAGTATATATTGGGATTGTGTCTGAAAACTATTTAGAATCGAGGATGTGATTTATGTATCTTACACCATATCCTGTCATATCGTCCAGCAGTCTACCGATAGCTTCTCCTCCACGTACTATTGGCGGTCGGCTTACAACCCAATCGAAATCTTCCTTTGAAACCGGATTTCCCAAGCCAGACAAGGCGACTGTTACCGTCATCAATGGACCGCCTGTCACAAGTGACACCTTCAAATACTCTTCCATAGGAGGGATATAGCTATTATAGTACCACTTTGATTCTTCATAATATCCCTTTATCATATTTTTGATCTGCAATTTGCAAAAGAAATAAGCCAATTAATTAGAAACATTAATATTAAAGAGAACAATGGAAGCTATCTAATTGTTGAAATTAAACTGCATGTGTCGTTGATCAATACCGCCTCTTTCGCATAGGGAACCAGATATGAAATGCCTACTTTTGCATTTTCATTTTCAATTTCAGCATAAAGATCTAAAAGAGCTTTGTAACAGTGTGTCATGTATATTGGTAGCTTATCTAAACAGCTGTAATCCCACCTGGAATTCAAAAAAATGAAAGTCAAATAAAAGTTATTTTGCATTCACAACTTACATGGAATCACAAATAACAATATGAAATATGCTAACTAGCAAATGTGATATCTTAAATAAAGATTTGACGCAACCTGTCAACTGCATTTGTGAAAATTTCGAGATCGTTCATGCTCCCATAATGATCATAAATGTCATCGATAATAGTAATCATAGCGACAGATTTCGCTATTACCATTCTCGAGAAGTGGTGTTGTGGCTCAAAGTAGTCTGATACAGCCCAAAACATATCTTCCACAACTCTATCTCTGGCATAGGGCATTTTATTTGTGAAGTCTAAATCTTTCCACCACCTACAATAATGATCTTGATACATCAAGATTTTGGTCATAAAAGAGAAAATGTACTACAATTTGTACCATGTAAAAAGCTAACCTTGTAAGATCACCAAGCTCCTTCTGATGTATCTTTTGGACAAAATTGAAGTCCAACTTTGCAAACTTCAAAAGTATGTCGTTATGCAATTCATCATCTTGGTACACAGGCATGAATTTTCTGGCTCCCAATCTGACATAAGTCTTTCGGATCGGGGTCTTCAATGCTTCGTTAATTTGTGTTGAGAGAGATTTGGTCATGTGAATCTGGCTCATGGACTTGAGATGATAGGAAGAGAACTCTAGTGCTTTGTCAAGAGTTTCTTCTCCTTGTATCGCCATATATGCTGCTACGTATAAGCTTAGTGTCCCTTCAACGTTGTCAATCAACGAACTCTTAAAATTTCCTTCATTATCTATGAATTTGCATGCTGAACACATCGGCTGATGAGAAAAAAATTATCATGTAAAGAATGTCAACATTTGATATTAATTTTAAAAGATTTTGTCCCAACAAAAAATTAGACAAGAGTGCTAAATGTTAAATGACAATCTTAAAGTTGTCACTAATAGTAAACTTTAGTTGCAAGAATTTTTTTTGTCACAAAAATAGGAGTTATGTTAAGTAGAGTTATTATATACAGTCATTACTTACCAGATGGGAGACTATAGCCTTGTTGTCTGAGTAAACGAAAACGAAGAGCAACCATATGAAGATCATTGTCTTCTTTGTCACTGCATGGTGATGAATTAATGTCATATATGTTCTTCAATGATGTCTCAATTTCATCTTCAAAATGATAAGCCACTCCGAGGCGTTGAATTGCATCAAGGAGTTCAAGTTTATGCAGTGAATCGTCGCCTGTTGTGGCTAAGAGATTCCTCACTTCTTCTCTCAGTTGCTGAAGCTCTTCCGCTTCACTTGCTGATATTTCCTGGTTAATTTTTTGAATGGAAATCAAACTCGAGAGTATATATATATATATATATAGATAGATATAGTTACATATAATTACATATATTACATAAGTAGGTGTCCATTAAAGTTTTCCGGATAGTGAGATTATTCGAGAGGTATACATAAGAGAGTTTCCTATATATTGAAATCAGAAAGTTCAAATTTAATTATGTGATATATTTTTAAGTTAGTTTATTTTAGAAGATTTTATCAGCCAATTTCTATTATTATATCATATTTATTGATTTAATGGTAATCAGTTTAAGCTTTACCCAAAGGAGTTATTAAGTTTAAATCAAACTTGTCACACTTTTCAATTTACTAGTAAGGTGCACATGGGAACAAATAAGACTAGGAGGTATTATTCGTCTTCCTAGTTTTCGAAACAGAAAGGGGTGTAAAAAAATTCTTTTCTTGTGTCGGAAGAGTAATGATTTTTTATCCTGTTCGTAAAAATTCCTAGTCTTGGTTTCGGTTTTCCACATGTATCAGAACTTTTTTTTGATTTATTGCGTACAATAAAGTAGTGGACAAACAAAAAAAGATGGAATCTCATTTTATTGTGTGTGCCGTGGTGTGTGTCTTTGCCACTGATAAATTTGTTTATAATGAATTATTTTCACGTTTTTATATACAGATAAATGCAAATTATGCTCTAATTGGATAAGAAAATAGAATAAAATGCATATTATCTCATTATCTATTCTATTATAAAAATATAAAGCTATGTTTGTTTATATTTTTGAGATAAAATTTTAAAATTTTCTCGGGGATTGCGCACTATGGAAATTCGTGTGAAAATGGTATGTGTTTGTTTATGTTTTTAAAAATATGTTAAAAGTTGTAAGACATGTCAAATCAATAGTGATAGTTTGATGGATGATGTGTAGAATATTATGTTAGTGGTGTATATAATATTTATGAAAATAAAGAAATAAAGAAATATATATAAAAAAAGTGTAAAGTATCAAAGAGAAAGTGAAATAATGATTGATTTGATTGGTAAATATGTGAAAAGTTGTATATATGATTGATAGTTAGTTATATAGGAGATTGGAATGTAGACTTGAAAAAAGTAGAATTTGAATGAGAATTTGATGTGTTAAGTTTATTTTGAATTTTGTGATTTAAAAAGTTGAAAATGAGTTTTGAAAACATAAACAAACATAGCCTAAGTGTTACACGATCAACTCATCTGATATGGAATTAAGATTAATATATTTCAGTATATCAACATAATTTTAAGTTATTTTAAAATCGAGATGGGCTAATATTCAAAATTGAATAATATTTTTTCAAAAATTTCAAAAACCTTGATAGAATTTCAAAGATTCAATGTATAAGTATAAATTTGTGCACTTCAAATATTGATGTAATCAATAATCATTATAAGTGTAATAGGGCATAATACGAATAGCCTCCAATTTTAATCTTTCTTTTTCAATTGAGGAATAAATCTGGTGTCATGATTTAATCTTACTTCTAATTATTGAATATAATTCCATGATAGATTCTAGTGTAATTATTCTGTAAATCTAAAAATAAATAAATAGGAGCCACCTAATTTATTTTTAACTCTACTTGTAATTCTATCGATTATAGAGTCCTAATGAAATAATATTATTTATTTATTATTTGACTATTTTATCATTAAAAAGTGAATTATATGACCACTTATTATTAGGTATATCAAAAATTCAACGAAACATACATACTTTCATACTTTTATAATAGAATAGATTTTGTACTTAATGATATATTATTTTTTATTTTTGTTCTTATTGTTAAAATAATTTTTATTTACATCAAATATAAGATGAGAATATAGTTGAAGTTTTGGGTAGATTAAAAAATCTAAGCTCTTATTTTGAGATATATTAATAAATTAAACAACCCTTTAAACTCCCTCACATATATTAGTTAATTAGTTTATATTTGAAATCTCATCCATAACCAATTATGACAAATAAAAAAAAAATTATAAACATAGAAAAATCACAACTTCACCCCAGTTTATGTAAAATTCAATTTATATGTATGTTACATTAACTTAACTATGAATAATGATGAAAAGTAGATTTGTATTCAGTCTTTAAAGGGGTCTCTTATTTTAACTTACTAGCGAAAAGCACATGCAACCTATATTTTTATTAATTTTTAGCATAAATGTATATATGACATAATAATATGTTAGAAACGTATATATAAATAATCTAACAAACTTGATAATAGTAACATAAAATTGTATATGATGATAGAATATTTAATTCGATGGTTATCTACGACCGAATAATAAATTCTTCATTGTTTTAACATAACATTCATATATATTTTTATTTGGTCAATTAATATTTTTATATTTTATTTAATATATTTATTAACGTAGGTGCTTAGGCCTTATTTCAACTATATTCAAATGTGATAAAATACTTAAGCGGGAAATATGATTAATTTATCATGCATTAACTATTTTGTTAATCACAATATGCATTTTACAGTTAAAAAAGTGATGCATTGAATTACCTTGTAAGTTTTTATTTTTTCGCTTTTAACTCATTTTATCATCTCTAATTGGATCTAATTTCTAGTTGAGCTTTATCACTTAGGTTACATTACAATCCTATAATTTTCATGAATTTAGGATTTTTTTTTTCTCTTATGCATATGTTATTTAGATCTACATAAGTTATTCGATTTGTGAATGAACATGTTTGAGCTCTATAATTTTTAAACTGTGTATATATTACTTTTTCTTCTATTGCCAAAAGTCAAATTTTATATAATGCATGGGGCATCTACAATTTAATTCACTATGTGAAGATCTAATGGTTCACATTCATCCATATATGAAATAACTTAACATAAATTTATGTTTTAAGTTGTCTATCTCTTATATTCAAGAAAAATTATAAAAATTCTAAAAAAGATTGTGTATTTCGAAAGCCCATTTCACCACCGTTTTATTTCAAAAATCTCTAAAACTTAAGGTTAACAAAATTATAAACCTAATCATTCTCAGCCTTTTATGTTTGAATTAATTAATTGTACCTTTGTATAACACTTATTTATTTATAAAATTTATTGATAATCGATACAATTTATGATTTTAATATCAATTTTAAACTTTCTGAAAAATTAAAAATATATTTTTAGATTATTACCATATTAAATACATAAATTATATAAAATATTTATATTTAAAAATAAAACATATATATTACCATTTATCAATTTATAAAAATAGAATCACATGCATAAATTAATTGATTATTTTAACTTACTAAATGAAGTGAATTTAATCCATAAAATTGTTAATTTTAATTTTTAGATTTTTGGAATGAAAAATTTATATGGGTTTTTAGATTGAAAAATGTTTCATTAACTTTATAGACACAAAAATTATTTTAGAAAGTTTTAGTAATATTCGGAATAATTTAGAAATAAATTTATATAAGATTCAAGTTGAGTAAACATCGAAGTTATAAGTTGCTCATTTTCTTTATTTGGAACTCGTTTGAAATATTAGTCTTAATAATTAAATATTTTAGAATATTTATTATGGAAATCTTATTGGTTATTCTTAGAAAACTGATTGTGGCAATGTAAAATGGTACATGCAATGTATTTTGAATGATATTACAAAATCATTCGGAAACAAAATTTAAATTTTGAGAGAAAATATTATGTATTGCGAAACACCCAAACTATTTTACTGTATTTTTTAAGAGAATCACCCTATCCTTGGTGCTTTCAAAGCTATCCCTTATTTTATCATCTGAAAATAATAATTAATAAGGAGATCTAAATCCCGCACGTTCGGCACAAGGAGAACTATTATATTGTATATAAGATTATATATCATTTTTAGGTGTTCTGAACATTCTTTTTTCTTGTATCTTGTATATATTTTTGTTACATAATGAACTATAGCATTTGATACTTCCAGTTTGATTAAAAATAATCTCTATATTGGTATATATAGCAAAAAGAGTTCACTTGTACTAAATTATCTAATACCTTTAATAAATATGAAAATACTAAGTCTAATATATGATTATTAATATTACTATATGTGATAGTTACCGAGACTCCACCATATTTAAAGTTCCTGCTATGTATTTATATATTTAGTTTTTTAGTTTTCTCTCTTATTATAATAGTGTTAAGAGTAATAAAGGAGATTTAATAAGAATATTAAATAAAAATCTTAATTTTGTGACTCTTTAATACTAAATTAAAATAAAAAAACAAATAGATAAATTTTAAAAGAAAATCTTAACTTGAATTCTTAAAAATTAGAAAAATGAAAACGTCATCTTATTGATGATTAGACTTTCTTTCACTTTTGTATTCGTAACTATTTTTCATTAGAAATAGAATAATATGAAATATACCGAAATCATATTTTTGATATATCAATTCCTCGATTTTTTTTTATTCTCTCTTTCAATAATACACTTTTATAACTTTGAGAGTAATGTAATATCATCAATGATTTTCTCATTAAAATAATAAAACTATTTAGTCTTTCTCCAAATTATTTACTTTTATTTACTCATTTTAAAAAAGGTAGAATTATACTTAAGTGCATTTAGGATTATATTTAAGGTTAATAATATTGATAAAGATACAATAAAGTTGGGAAGAAATTGAAACTTTAGAATTAGAATTACGTGCAATTTAAATATATCAATAATATCCGAAACCGAAATTCAAATATCTATCAATTATTTTCTTTTCTTTCTTGATACAGAATCTGGTAAAAGTTCAACATTTTACTACTAAATTAATAAGGCCTTGTTTGTTTATGTTTTTAAAACCCATTTTTAACTTTTTAAATCACAAAATTCAAAATAAACTTAATACACCAAATTTTCATCCAAATTCTACTTTTTTAAACTCTACTTTCCAATCTCCTTTATAACTAACTATCAATCATATATATAACTTTTCACATATTTACCAATCAAACCAATCTTTATTTCACTTTTTTATTCATAATTTACACTTTTTTTATCTATATTTCTTTATATTTTACTTTCATAATCATTATATACACCACTAACGTAATTATTATACACATCACCCATCAACTTATCACTATTGATTTGACATGTCTTACAACTTTTAACATATTTCTAAAAATAAAAATAAACACTTACCATTTTCACACAAATTTTCATAGTACATAATTTTCGGAGAAAATTTTAAAATTTTATCTCAAAAACATAAACAAATATAGCCTAAGTTATTAAAATCCGCCCCACTTTCTATCAAATTTATGTCCACTATTTTCCTACAAGATTTATGAGACATAAAAAGCACCCTACTTTTTATCAAATTAATATCCACTAATAATATACAATTAAAATTGGTAGATCAAGGAGAGATCTAGATAAAATGTCCATATGATTTTTACTTCTTTATGATGTTGTTACAAATTTTATTTGTATTAAATAATTAATTGTAATAATAATACATTAAATATATATCATTAGCCGTATTGTTTATAAAATATTAGAACAATGAAATTAACTTTAAAAACAAATTAATTTTAGCTAAAAAATAAATAGATGCAGATCCGGATAGTGTTGGAAAATATATAAAAATACGATGGCTATTTAGATCACTATTCTTTTTATTATATGTTAAAAAATATAAAGAAAATGATTTAGTTTCATAATTTGGAGATGTGACTCTTCAAGTGAAAGGTGGTAAATGTTTATTTTCCTTAAGTAGTCATGATATTAATCATAATTAGTTACGATGGTGTAATCGGAATATATATAAAATTTAAGATATTATATAACAATGAAGTTGTAATAAAGTGGTTTAAGTAGGGGCGATAACATCATAAAATGAATTCATCAATTGGTTATTAAGTAAATATATTTATATATATATATTACTACACTAAAAAATATAATCATTTATAACTACAATAATATATTTAATTTTAGAACTTTGTTTCAAGACCTAAAATGAATTCTAACTTAATAAAAATAACTTTGGAAAACTTGAATTTCAACTAATTAAAATGAATGGATGATGTCAATAGCTTTATGAATAATTTTACTCTTGCTTATAACGTTACAAATAAATTATACTATTAATCTATACTATCATTCATTTTACTCTTGCTTGATTGTAAGGTGGTGCAGTATTCAAGAGGGCAAGGAGTAAATTTCATTTTTTAAAGGAAAATTGAATAATTTTGATTTTTTTCTGGTAGAAAATGTAGCCTTGCCTTACAATTTGATAGAATCTTTTTGGTAGAGATTGGGGGTTGTCAACTCTTTTGGCTTGCTAGGGGCTTGTTTCTGTTTTTATGGAATAAGGTGATTCTGAATTTTTAATTGTAGAGATTTTGGCGTCGTGTGGTTGAGATTGGAGTTTATAAATGGGAAAATAGCATCGACCTCCCTCATACTATAGACTATTGGCATTCACCCCCCTCACGTTTGATTTTTTGGCAAACACCTCCCTTCCATCCATTTTTATGTTAATTTCCCCTTGTCATGACTAAAATGCCCTTACTTGATTTTCTAAAGGAATATCTTCGATTTTATCCATTTACTTCTTTTTATCAATATTTGATAATAATTTTATTTTCAACTTTTTTTTCGAAATAAGAATCCTGCAAATATAGTGTGTTCATGATGTTTTAAGATTTTAATACATTAGCTTAATTAAAACTATCTTATTATAGCTAGGTAGTGATAGTTAGGGTTTTAGTTGATAGATTGGGGTTTTTATTTGCCTAGTGATTATTCTAAAAATTTATTTTGAGGTTGCATTTTGTTTATTTTGACAGATTATATATATTTATCAAATTTAAAAAATTTACAGTAAATAAAATTATGGTAGAAATTTTTGTTTTAAACTTTGAATGATTAAATTTTATGTATTTGACATGGTTATTCCATATGTTACTTAGAATATTATACAATAAAGGCCAACTTAAAGTACATGAATTCATGCATCATAATCTTTAACAACGGATAATAGTATTTTGGTTGGTTTTGATAATAGCATTTCTTTTAATTTTGATTAGAGAGTTTCAACTATTATATCCTTTTAGAAAATCAAGTAAGGGCATTTTAGTCATGACAAGGGAAAATTAACATAAAAATGGATGGAAGGGAGGTGTTTGCCAAAAAACCAAACGTGAGGGGGGTGGATGCCAATAGCGTATAGTATAAGGGAGGTCGATGCTATTTTCCCGTTTATAAATTGCTCATTTAGCTTGCAAGAAATTAGGTTAATTATTAAGTACTTTGAAACTGTAAAAGTACTTCTAAATTGTGTTTTTGAAATTTGTTATTGGTAAAGAAAAAACTTGCTCTAGAATTATAGTATTTGATAGGGTGGCAAATGGGTGGATCGGATCGGATTTGGGTTTGGTCCAATTGGGTTTGTAAAAAAGATAAGTTGGAACCAACAAGAAACCAAAATGTCTTTTCAATATGAATTGGGTCCTTATTGGTTTTGATTGGTTCCAAATGGTTCTTATACAAAAAGAACCATTGTATAACCATAATAGACCCGATATAGTGAGTTGGTGACTTATGAATCCAACATAATGCAAACATTTGTATACTAATCACTAATCTTTTTTTCTTGTTCACCAACTAATCCAATATAATGCAAACAAATTTCTTTTTCCTGTTCTCTAACTAACTTATTACATTATATTTTTATAATTTTCTTATAAAAATTCCAATCATATTATACTAATGTAATAATTTATATGTAAAATATATTATTAACTAATGTATTTTAATTTGTAACGAAAAAATTAATGTAGAGAAATTAAAGATATAATTTTTTTTTCGGTTACAAAATTAAAAATATAATATTTTTTTTTCGGTTACAGAAATTAAAGATATATTAATTGATACTAAGTTATAATTTATGTTACTATTTGAAAGTTAGTCGGTTCAGAATAGAGGTGTAAACGAGCGGAGCTTGGCATTTTTTTTCAAGCTCGAGCTCGATCTCGGGCTCGAGCTCAAAGTTTCGAGCTCGGGCTCGAGCTCGTGAGCATGGGTTCGAGCTCGAGCCCGAACTCGAGCTCGCCGAGCCCAAAATTTTCGAGTTCGGGCTCAAGCTCGTGAGCATGGGTTCGAGCTCGAGGCGAGCCCAAACTCACGAGCTCGAGCTCGTTGAGCCCAAAATTTTCGAGCTCGGGCTCAAGCTCGTCGAGCCCAAAATTTTCGAGCTCAGGCTCGAGCTCGTGAGCATGGATTCGAGCTCGAGTCGAGCCCAAGCTCGCGAGCTCGAGCCTGAACTCGAGCTGAGCCGAGCCGAATATTTTTATTTATTTTTAATTATTTAATATATATTTATTAATATAATAATAAAAATAAAATATATATTAAAAAATAAAAAAGCTCAAATTACTAAAAATAATATAAAATAATTTTTTGATCTTATTATAAAAATTTATTTAAAGTATAAGTTCAAATGACTAAAACAAGTATGAGTTTAGTTCTTAAGCAATCACATATTCTCTACAAGTGAAATTTTAAATAAATAAAACCAATTGGGTCTAAGAAAGAAAAAATGGAGAATTATTTCTCTTTTTTTAATTGGATCCGACTAGGAACCAAAATAGGCCTGTTATTGGAACCAATTTGGACCCAATCAAAAACCATATGAAACCAAGGTCTTGAAAATCCAATAAATGCAAAACCAGTTGGAACCATAATTCAATTTTTTAAGATCCATCCAAACCCAAAACTAATTGGATCGGGTTGGACCCACGGTTTTGGGTCTAATTTGCCACCCCTAGTATTTGACAACATCAAGTATTTATATCTATGGAAAAATCTAAGGTGGTGCGGGACTGTTGGTCCCGGACCCCTTAGAGCCACACATTCCCAATGTTTAGGGTGGCTTTTCCCAATGGTGGGTGGGAAAAACCACCCCCACTACCTTAATGTGTGGTTCTAAGGGTCCAGGACCAACAGTCCCGGACCACCAAACCCCGATATCTATATCTATCTATATATCTATACTACTATAAAAGTATGGATCGTGGGATATGTTTTTATTCCCATTGTGAAAAGACAATATTACCCTTGTTTATTAAGTTCACTAATATATGTGACTATTTATTTACTAATACTATAATTACTATCAATCATTTCACTGATATATATTTTACTATTAATTTATACTATCATTTTTATCATTCATTTACACTTACTCATAATGATTAACAGCTTAAATTTTATTTTACATCCATCAACTTTCTAAAAGTGAAGTTGGAAATCATCAATTGGTTATTAAGTATATATATATATATATATATATATATATATTTTATATATATATATATATATTATTACACTAAAAAATATAATCATTTATAACTACAATAATATATTTAATTTTAGAACTTTGTTTCAAGGCCTAAAATGAATTCTAACTTAATAAAAATAACTTTGGAAAACTTGAATTTCAACTAATTAAAATGAATGGATGATGTCAATAGCTTTATGAATAATTTTACTCTTGCTTATAACGTCACAAATAAATTTTACTATTAATCTATACTATCATTCACTTTACTAATATATATGTTACTATTAATTTATATTACCATTATCATCATTCATTTTTAGTCATTATGGTTAATAGTTTGAATCTTATGGTACATCCATCCATTTTTTGAAAGTGAAGTTGGAAAATCATCATTTGGTTGTTGAGTATATATATTACTACACTAAGAATATACTCATTTATACCTACAATAATATATCTATCTATTAGCACTTTTTTCAAGGCCTAAAATCTATTCTAACTTTATAACAACGACATCGGAAAACTTGAACTTCAACTAATTAAACTGAATGAAAGATGTCAAGAGCTTTATTACAACAAAATTTAAGACAATATTCTTGTTGCTTATTAACTTCACAAATAAATGTTACCATTAATCTATATTATCATTCACTTTACATATATGTTACTATCAATTGATCCTACCATTATTATCATCCATTTAGATTTAATGGTTAATAGTTTGAATCTTATGGTACATTCATCCTTTTTTTAATGTAAAGTTGGAAAATCATCAACTTGTTGCTAAGTATATATTCTTACATTGAAAAATATAACCATATATACTTACAATAATAGAATTTTAAATGTTACCACTTTGTTTCAAAACTCAAATTGAATTTTAACTTAATAAAAATAACTAGGAAGACTTGATCTACAACTAATGAAAATGAATGGAGGATATCAAGAACTTTGTAAATAAATTATTTGACATGGTATAAATAAATTACAAATTATATAACCATAATAGTTTGTTGGGATCTTTCCATCTTCTAAAATTTCAGCATTTGAATTGACATAACAAAGATAACACCTAACTATCTCAACTAATGTTTTAATTTATTATTATACTATATATATTTTACTATGATTATTTTCTTTTGTATTATTTTCATTCTATATAAAACCTTGTATCCATAAAACATAATTAAGTTGATGGAATAGAGAACCTAATTCCGAAAGTTATTTAAATCCAATTTTAAATCTGAGAATTGAATTGAATTTCCCGTAGTCAATTGCAATGGCTTAAAAAAATATCCGAACACCTCTAACTACTGATGAATCGAGATGGACTTGAAGCAATACAAGAGATGATCAATATAGAAAGAGATTAAGTAACCTTTTTATTTCAATTCTTAATATTTATCTTATAAAAATATTAATTTACCTTCTTATTTTATTTAGGTTATTATGTTCTCCAAAATCATATGATTATATGATTTAGCTAGGGGAAAGATTCAATTGAATACAAAAAATATATGAACTAATGTACATATATGTCACTATTTTGAATTGATTGTAAGAAAATAACAAATACGACTTTTGTAGAGTTAAAAATTGAAAACAATGTAATATTTAAAATATGGAGAATTATTATATTTAAAACTTAAGTGAGAAGTGTACATGTTCATTATTTATATAATATAATACAAATCTAAAACACGTATATATTGACATAGATTTAAGTGATAAAACTTAAAATTTTACTTCAAAAAATTGGCAATATTTGAATAAATAAATTGTTTATAGGTTTTATATTATTTTAAAAATAATTTGAATATTTTTAAATATTTAACAATATAAAATCAATTTTCACGTGCGAATGCACGTACATTTTGCTAGTGTGTTTAAAAGCATGGAATTGGTGTATGGACACGACCCCTTTTATTATATAAGTTCCCCACTCCGATTAGTTGTACTTTTGACCCCTCCTTGCTCGCTCGTCGGTGGTGTGTGACTTCATCTAGAAACCATGCATGGCTATGTTAGAATGTGGAGAGAAAATAATAGAAAAACTTCAGTGAAGAGGGTGGAGGAAACTTGTATTTTATTTCTAATTCAACTCAACTTATCTCAAATGAAAGACTACATGGGATATTTGTAAAATATTCTAGTCATGTACCTACACTTGGTACATGTATCATGAATTAATTACATTCATCCTAATTTACCAAGTACATGCATTTATATCAAAAGTCGCATTCATCCATCCATGCATAATTATCTAGACTTATTCTAGAATGAATCTAGATTATATTTCAACATCCTCCCTTAAGCTAGATTCATAATTACAAGAGATATCCGCAATTTTTGAAAAGTATCAAACTTCAAAGACTTGGTGAAAATATCCGCAACTTGGTGTTAAGGCTTCAGGTACTCAAGTTCAACTTGTTTTTTGGTTATGCAATCTCGAACAAAATGATACTTGGTATCAACATGTTTGCTTCTCTCATGAAACATCGGGTTCTTTGCTAATGCAATAGCGGACTTATTATCAACACGTATCTCCGTTGGACCTTCTAGTGGTCGATAAAGCTCCTTCAACAAGCTTCTCAACCAAATAACATGACAAATGCAAGAAGTAACAGCCACATATTCCGCTTCACATGTAGAAAGAGTCACAATAGGTTGCTTTTTAGAACTCCAAGGAAATGCGAAATCTCCCATAAAGAAAGCAAATCTGGTAGTGCTTTTTCGATCATCAATATCACCAGCCCAGTCACTATTACAATAACCAACGAGCTCATAATTTGGGGAACGTGTTAACGTGTATCTTATACACGTTTTATATATTTATAATTGCGTTGTTTGTCATATTTGTACCTTCTATCTCATGCATTTATGCTATTATTTGGATTTTCAGGTGATTACAAGAAGATAGAAGGAAAAGGTGGCAAAAAGGTGAAAAAATGATGAAGTTTGGTTTGATACAAAAGAATGACAGCAGATTGGTCACTAGAATTAAGCGTGCCCACGCTTAATTTTCATGACCAATCTGCCGAGAGGATCAAAAACTGCTAGAACCGATTATTTTCTGCTGGAATCTATTTATTTGCTTTATTAACTTCCCAAATCTGTTGGGAATTATTTTCTTTTATTTGTTTTCCTTTTTTCGAACAATTTTAGTTTTGGTAGGATTATTAGAATCCTATTCTAGTTAGTTTCCTTGTTTAGTTAGGACTCTTCTACGTTTAAATAAGTGGAATTTATTCCACAAGGATGATTCTGCTTTTACGTTCATTTCTCTAACTTTCGAATTCAAACTTTGTAGACATTTTATTATATGTTGCTAAACACATATTTCTAGTCGAGGATTTATCGAGGTTTGATTCCTTTAATTAGTGAGATTGAATTTATGCTTTTATTTTCTTTGTTTCTT
This sequence comes from Verbascum thapsus, assembly GCA_963669365.1. NCBI lineage: Eukaryota > Viridiplantae > Streptophyta > Magnoliopsida > Lamiales > Scrophulariaceae > Verbascum > Verbascum thapsus. Next base: position 4,962,442 of record OY770116.1, read on the forward strand.
TAAGTATTTACTTTTTTTCTGTACTCTGTTGATATTATATTTCAATTGATTAGTTAATCTGGCCAATTAGTTAGTCGTTGAAATTATATTAAGCTATTTAGGACCCAAATCCGTAATTGTTTGGTTAACCCTAACCTTTGTAGCAGTTAGTGACATCGATTATGGATAAGTTTTCGATTAGTTGCTATGGGAATTAGTAATCTAGTTTAAATAAACCGAGCTTACGTGTTTGTTAACTAGAATTGGTATTTTTCTAATGCATGAATGCTATTGATAGGCTAAATGCTAAGAGCTTTTTTAGGGTTATCTAATTGGTAAGAGGAATAATCAAAGAGCTTATTTTGGTTATTGAAGACTTAAGGAAATACTAGGTTATTAGAGCTTGTTAATAACTATAGCCAATTTGTTTAAGAACATTGAACTATCATTGTATCGATTATCGAGTTATAGAATTAATACCGAGATAATCCCAAGGCTAGAATCTCCAATCTTATTAAATTCGTTTTAATTTATTTTGTTTTGTCTTTTAGTTTACGTCTTTTGAATTTTATTTTAATTAAATCCACACCCCCCCCTTTTTAATTGATACTATTAATTTGAAAAATAACTCTACATCATTCCGTGAGGATCGACATACTTGTCACTATTTATTAATCTTTTCGAGTAGGTAATTTATTTTTGTTGTATTCAACACCCACAAAATTTTGGCGCCGTTGCCGGGGACTGGTGCTATTAGATTTATTTCTTTTATTACTAATATTTTTGTTTAGTGTATTGTATTGCTAGATCTCTTTATATAGGTGAATTTCAGATTAAGAAAAGAGCTCAACGTCTACAGAAAAGAGCTCATGCAACGTTCTTAGATGCCATGGCTAACGTTGAGAGGACTTTAAGAGAGTTCACTATGCCAAATTTTAACGAGCAGTCTTTTTATATTCAATATCCTACTTTTGAAGTTGATAAATTAACATATGAATTTATTCGCTTACTTCCTATTTTTCGTAGTTTTGCAGGAGATGATCTTCATAAACATCTAAAAGAATTCCATGTGGTATGTTCAATGATGAAACCAAGGGATGTCACTGAAGATCAAATCAAGTTTTGAGCCTTTCATTTTTCTTTAGCAGACAATGCCAAGGATTGGTTCTACAACTTATCCTTTGGTTCAATCAAGACATGGACTCAACTGGAAGCACAATTCCTAGAGAAATTCTTCCCTGCCTCTCGTGTTTTAAATATTAGAAAAGAGATTTGTGGGATTAGGTAAATGATTGGAGAAACGTTGTACGAGTACTGGGAGCGATTTAAGCGATTGGTCGCTAATTACCCACATCATCAGGTACCCGAACAACTTCTCGTTCAATATTTCTATGAGGGGTTATCTATGAGGGATCAGAACATGGTAGATGCTGCAAGTGGAGGGGAACTGATGTACAAAACACCCACTAAAGCAAGATACTTTATCTCCAACATGGTTGTCAACTCCCAACAATTCAGCGTTCGACACGATTATGCACCCAAGGAGGCGAATGAGGTAAATTTACTTAGTCAACGTATAAATGATTTGACGTCTCTTGTGCAAAAATTTGGTGTAGGCAATACACAACAGGTGCAAGCATGTGGGCTTTGTTCAAGCATGAGGCATACCACTGAGGTGTGTCCTACACTTCAAAAGGAGTCATGTGAACGAACTTATGATGGTGGATTTTTGGGTGCTCCACAGAGTAATTATAATTCCTTTTCGTATAATCCTGGATGGAAGGATCACCCCAATATGAGCTACGCTCCACGACCTGCTAGCTATCACGAACAGCAAGGCCCACCGATCCTCAAATGAACCAACAATAAGGTACGTCTCTAGAGGAAATGCTTAAATCTTTGATGACTAACACTCCACAATTCCAACAAGGCATGCAACAATTTCAACAAGAGATTGAATCCGAATATTCACACAAAGTTTTCGTCAATACAATGAATGAGAACTAAATCTCTTGAGGTTGTGGATTATTTGCCGTTGATAAGAGAACAAATAGACGGACGCGTTAGATTAGAAAATCTGATTGGATCATGCGGATTTTCACCGCCAGATAACCGCTTCCTATTTCATGGCGAATTTTTTTATTTGAAATAATTGGGCCTTTGGCACATTGCACCCTAATTAGTACTTTTTTTGCATAATGCACCAATAAATTTATTTTTTTGCCATTTTACACCATTAAATTATATATATATTGACATATTGCATCCTCAACAATTTAACTCACACATGAAATGATTTACTCATTTTTTAGAGGATAAAAACATCAATTTCTGAATAAATTAGCGTATTACATCCTCGAATTGTTAATTTTCTTTTTTTGCAAAATAAACCTTTAAATTGTATTTCGTGACACTTAATTTGCACTCATAAATTATTATCATATGACGCAATACACTCCTAATTGCATTTAATAACGTTTATACTAACTCACTAGCCTATAAAAATGTATGTGTTTTTTAATTTAGTGATCTTAATAAATACATGTGTCTCTGTTAGTATTTCTTTCTTTGATGTAAGCAAGTAAAATAAAATGTTTGTTTTTGTTTGGCTAGATGTTTTGACATTTCGACGGTTGTCAAAGGTATGCATCTTTACGTTTGGTTTTCATTTTCAATTCGTGTTTTGTTAATTTTTTATTTTAGTTTTTCATTCATAACGATTACTCATTTTGAGAGCATTATTTTATTTTAGTTTTTCATTCAATGAATTCCTCTTTGTTGGATTAACATTATTTGTTGAATATCTTCAAAACATTTCTACTCTATACATGCATTTATATGTAATAAATTGTTGAATAATAACATAAAATAAGATGATATAATGTAAATAAGTCTCCAATTACACCACAAATAAGTACCAGAGAATTACAAAGATTTTCAGGAAGCCATAGAAGTGTATTATTCAAATACATAAGCAAATGGAAATCAAACAAACACACAATGCGAAGCTCCATTCCATGAAGCCCTTTTATGATATTCAATCTTATTTGGATCATTAAATTGGCACGGGTTCGACGAACATGCATTTTATGTAGCCTTTGGTAACAGTACTGGAATTGCTATACTCATCTTCACCATGTCCGTAAGTAAGATCTATCAGACGAGCAAAGTTAAGAACACTCATGAGGACTGTCTTGGAGACTGCTGTTGGTTTAAGACAATCTTGATTTATGTCTTTCCATGCTTTCTTGATTCTTTTCTCAAATTCAGCGAAACCCTCCTCCTTTGAGGCACCATGTTCCTTCATATAACAATCCACTGCTGAGATTTTCGGTTCAAACTGCGTAGTAAAGTCATAACAAGTTATTATTGATTCAAGTATACTAATTGTAGTATGAATTCGTCAAATGATTCTTAACGAGTATTAGATTTCAGGTCCTAAAAAAAATCACAATCTAATAATATAGACTAGTATATATTGGGATTGTGTCTGAAAACTATTTAGAATCGAGGATGTGATTTATGTATCTTACACCATATCCTGTCATATCGTCCAGCAGTCTACCGATAGCTTCTCCTCCACGTACTATTGGCGGTCGGCTTACAACCCAATCGAAATTTTCCTTTGAAACCGGATTTCCCAAGCCAGACAAGGCGACTGTTACCGTCATCAATGGACCGCCAGTCACAAGTGACACCTTCAAATACTCTTCCATAGGAGGGATATAGCTATTATAGTACCACTTTGATTCTTCATAATATCCCTTAATCATATTTTTGATCTGCAATTTGCAAAAGAAATAAGCCAATTAATTAGAAACCTTAATATTAAAGAGAAACAATGGAAGCTATCTAATTGTTGAAATTAAACTGCATGTGTCGTTGATCAATACCCCCTCTTTCGCATAGTGAACCGGATATGAGATGCCTACTTTTGCATTTTCATTTTCAATTTCAGCATAAAGATCTAAAAGAGCTTTGTAACAGTGTGTCATGTATATTGGTAGGTTATCAGTGAACTTCCCCGACACCCATGCATTGGGTGCCACGATCGTTAGGTTTCCATAGCCACCGTGTATCATCATGTTCCAGGTTGTTTTGATCCAAGTTTCTCTTACTACCCGTAACTCTCGCCGTAGTTCGCCGGCAACCACCTAGGCTTGTCATTGGGTGGGTCTGGCCCAGACCCAGACCCAAAAATGTGGGTCTGGGTCCAGACCCAGACCCAAAACTTTGGGTCTTAGTTAGACCCAATGTTTTGGGTCTAGACCCAGACCCAAAACTTTGGACCCATTGGGTCTGGGTCTAAACATAGACCCAATTAATTTTGTTTTTGATTTTTGATTTGAAAAAGTGTTAGAAATATGTATATATATATATATATGTATATATTAGGGTTTGAGGTTTGGTGAAATATAATTGTTGGGCCTAATGTATTGGGTCTTGTTTGGGTCTTATTTTGGGTCTGAGTATGTATTGGGTCTGGGTCTGGGTAAGACCCACCCATTGACAGGCCTACAACCACCAAGGTCGTCGGTAGTTGGCCGGAGTTGGTACTTAATCATTACCCGTCTGATATCGAAGCCTGAGGGAACCCTAACCCTATCCAAGTTTCATTTGATTCATTGCACTTGCATTCGACTAACAAGGCAATAGTTCGAGGCTTTGTAAACATTAAATTTAAGAAATCATTTCTCATATAAGGGAATCATTAAGTCATTTAAAATTGAGCGCAGTGAAACTGAAATATTCTGAAGTGCTCTAACAGATATTTGGATCTAAATAGCTTTTGGAAAATGATACGTCTAAAATAGTATATATTTATTTTACCATAAGTATCATAAGCAAGAAAAGATGACATCAAGATTTTGGTTGTCCACAAGAAAAGATGACATCAAGATTTTGGCTATCCACTACTTTGAGCTCACGAACAACTCTCAAAAGTAAGTTGTGAAATATCAAAATTATCATTAAATGATATCTACATTAATCATACATAATAATAATTATTATATTAGAAATTAAAATCTTTAGAGGATGAGACTTTCTTAAATTCATAAATTGGAGTCCACATTTTCATGAATTGGAGTTAACAATTCACATAATTATCCATATAATTATATGATTAAATGACATAAATTATCTCAAATCTGTTTAAAATTTTTTTAAGAACAATCATAGCGTCACTCCTTCAATTAATCCGTGATTCATGATCCTTGCGCATCATAATGCAAATCCCTATTCATACAAATAAAATCCATCGCTGGTCCCACTTGTTCTTGTGCCTTTATTTGATACTAGTAAATTATACGTGCGTTGCACGTAAATAATATGAGTTTGTTAAAATAATTTATATATTATTTAATTGATAAATTTAAAACTTAAAGAATAACTTAACTAAATTAATGACAAAAACGGCTACGTATAGGGACTTAAGTTAATTGAAAATTGAAACGTAAAATATAGTGTGATTAACTAAACTCTTATGTAAATTAATATTTTATTTATATTTTATTTTGTTACTTTTGATGTATCCAGTGCTCATTCATTCTTTCATATCATTGCTTACAATAGTCAGTTCACCATATGTATCAAATATATGAATATACTTATGTAGTTTTTTTATTCCTCATCACAACAAATTGATTTGTAACTGTCATAAAATAATTTGGTTCATATACAAATAAGAAAATACATAATAAAAATTACTTCTCTCTTACATTTTATATTTAAAACATTAGCTTCCAAATTTTCATTTATAGTATTGATGTCATATTTTAGTTATGACAATTAGATAAAGTGGTATATGAATATTTTTTGTAACGTAAACATACAAAACTTAAAATGATTGAACAAATAAAGTAAGTTACAATATATATAGATAATTGATATACTTTATATTTAGTATTCATGTACCCATACGTAGCATTTCTCCTTTTAATTGTATATTTTTTGTAATTTCTCAATAATTATTATGAGTTGAAAAATTAGAAAATCTTAGAAATTTAGAGTTGTCTATTGATGCAAGATTTACATGGGTGTGAATTTTTATACAAAGTTCTCTATATACTCACAAAATATGATTGAAGTAAAACATAACTATATGACATAACTGTTTGATTTATATTTTTTACTTAGTATGTATTCACCTATAATTACCATTTATTTATTTTTTGTTGTAAATTTATCTATTTTCTCTAGGTGAGTAAATCAAATGTGCATTGCACGTGAATTATTTGACCTCTTTAAACTAATTCATGTATATAGTCAATTTAAAAACATTATATATTCAATATGGAAATATTATACGTTTAATATTTCATTACTAATTTTAATTTTAATAAATTCTAATTATTTGAAAAGCTTATAATGAAAATTTGACCCAAAAAAAAGTGAAAATCTTAGGAACATATAGTTGCCTATAAATGTGAGCTTTTGGTGGGTGTCGAATCCAACAAAAATAAATAACCTACTCAAAATGATTTGTAATTAGCGATAAGTAGGGTCGATCCTCAGGGAACAGTGTAGAAATAATTCCTAAGTTACTAATATCAATTAAAAAGGGGTTTTGGATTTTGATTAACTAAAAATAATTTGAAAACAATTTAAACGTAAGCAAAAAGGTATATTTCAAATTCAATGTGAGATGAGATTCTAGTCTCCGGATATTTCGGTATTGATTTCTATTGTACGATCATTGATTGCGAATAAAATAGTTCAAAGGTCTTTAGTAAATTAGCTATAGTTGTCAACAAACTCTGACAACCTCGTTTTTCCTTATGTCTTCGTAATCAAAACAAACTCTTTGATTATTGCCCTTATCGATTAAACAACCCTAAACAAACTCTCAGTATTTAATTTATCGATAGAATTCGATATCTAGAGAAACACAAATTTCAATCAATAAACACGCAAACTCGGATTATTTAAACCGGATCATTAATTCCCATAACGACTAATCGAAAACTTGTCCATAATCAACGTCGCTAACTGCTACGAATATTAGGGTTTCCCAAACAATTACGGATTTGGGTCATAATTAGCGGAATATAATCCTAATGATTAACTAATTGATCAGATTAATTAATCGATTACGATATATTGTCAATAAATCACCGGGAAAGAGCAAATACTCAAAGAACAATGAAGATAAAAGCACAAGCAATCTCACGAAATTAAAAGAAATCAAACCTTAAAATCCTACGACTAGAATAATGTGTTTAGCAACACATAATCAAAAATCGTCTTCCAAAAGATGAATTCGAAATCCCCAGAGAAAATAAACATGAATAGTAAAATTAAAATCGAATGTAGGTCTTTGTGGAATAATATTCCACTTATTTAAAGCTAGAGAATCCTATCTAAACAAGGAAACAAATAAAAGATAGGATTTTAGGAATCCTATTCCAACTAGGATTGTTCAAAACAAGGAAATAAAATTCTAAACATAAAGGAAAATAAATCCCAACATATTAGGGAACTAAAAACGTGCATCCAAAGTCAAATCCAGCTGAAAAGTCGAAATCTTGAATTTTTCTTCGTCCCAGGACAGAAAGCTCGCATGTTTTGGGCGTGACCAGAATGGTCACGCTTAATTCTGGTAACCTTTCTGCTTCTGCCCTCGGGCAAAGCTCATTTTCTTCGTTTTTCGCCCCTTTTTGTCATCTTTTCGTTCCATCCTCATATAATTACCTAGAAATGACAATAGAAGCACAATACATATGAGATATGGACTAAAAAGTAATGATCAACGCAATAAACCGCACAATAAACATGTACAAAATACACGTTAACAAATACCCCCACACTTAAGCTATTGCACGTCTCGGGCAATGTTCAACCTTTAGGCACGCAAAATCCACAAACTTCAAGCACTCGATCAAGTGAAAAAATAAAGTCATGAATCGAGTAACGAACACATGCAAACTATCGAGGATATCAAATGCCACAATGAACCAAAAACCGACACAACGATTTCATTTCGAAACATAAAAGTGCACGAATTTAGACGACCATTCTCACAATCCTCTCCAATCGCTCGTGTATAGGGTTTGTCGTGTATCGCTCAATTCTCAACATGTTAATACGATCCCATAAGCTTGCTTATACACCGAAATCTTCACTACTATCGAAAGTATGCACAAACGAATCAAAAGGTCTTTTATTCAAGGTTGTAATGGGGCTTAGGGCTCGGGGTAGGAGGAAAAAAAAAGGTAATGAAAAGCTAAGTCCATAAATTCGAAGAACATCAAGACGCTATTGGGTAATTCTAGCAATAAGGACCCAAATACCTTAAATTTCATCCTCTCTCGCGACTCGCTTCATCATTTTCCTTTTCCTCAAAAATATTTTTTTTCTTTTCTTTTGTTTTCTATTTTTTTTCTTCGAACTTGTTCGATTTTTTTTTTTCAGTTTTTTTTTTTTTTTTCGATAAACTCTCTTTTTTTCTTTTCTTCGAGGTCCCCCACACTTAATCAAAACACAATGTCGTCCTTATTTCCCAAATAAATATAATTTTCTCGATGTTCGAGTCATTTTGTGGACGGGTAAAACAAAGAGGTATACAAAAAATGGTGAATGCTCAAAGTTCGGGTTTTCAAAACAACAAATAGGCTATTAGGCTCAAGTGGGCTCACTAGGGGAAAAAAAAGGTAGGCTCATATGGCTAAGTGGTTAAATCCTAATGCCTTTATCATTTTCGAATATGTACACAATCATGTAACCTTGAAACGGTTCAAAGCAAGTTCTAGAATCCGTAAAAACATGCAAGATTCACACAAGAAAAGGGAAAATTGTCACGGATATGCAATCAAAACAAGGCATCAAAACCTCACATGGTATGGGTTAGCCATGCTAAAACGTGCAATTCTATCGTTCTCATTCAAAGTCATGCTAGTAATTGAAATTCATTATGCTAAGAAAATCACTCGATATTCACAAGATTAAATCAAACAAGCTAGACTCGGTCATCTCAAGGTGAAAGAAAATTTGAAAAATTTTAACGTGCCCGAAAGTAAACGATACCAAAGAGCATGCAAAGCAATGGAATCATCCCCCCACACTTAAACTAGACATTGCCCTCAATGTAAAACATGTAGAAATCTACAATGCATAAGAGTGAAAAACGATGAAAGGGTGACTTTCCTAGGGCATCACTCGGTCGTGATGCCGAGTCGGTCCATTTTGGTCTCGAGTGCGTCTAGACGGGCTTGGATAGTGCGTGGAGCAGTGGATGTAGTAGCTGTAGTAGCGGGCTCGGTATCGGCATCGGCAATATGTTCGTCTCCGTTTTTGAATCGCAACGCCGTCTTTCTTCATCGCGAGCAGGGTCAAACGATTTTTGATCAGAGGCTAAGCTAGGTTCCTCATCGGCAGAAAGTTCGAATTCCGGTGGGTTGGACTGAGGCAGAGCGGTGGGTTCGCGTGGTGGTGGTCGCAGCTTGGTTTTGGTTGTGAGGCCCATGGTACCGGAGTTGAGGGTGATGATGATAGTGCCGGTAGAATAAAATTTGGTGGTGGTGGCTCTGCAAGAAAGATGATCGGAAAAGATGTGAGTAGAGTGGCTGCGTATAGGAGTTAGGGTTTATGAAATATGATTTGGGGGTTTTCTGATTTGCAAAGATTTGAGATATATTTAGGCAACAAGTTGGTTTTAAGGAAATAAGCATATATTTAGGGAATATATATTTATTTCCTTATTTGAATTTTTTTTTAATGAAACATATATATAAATATATTTATTTCCTTAAATATTTTTTTTTTTTTGTGATTTTTCGATTTTTTTGGATTTTTGAAAGAAAAACTGGGGACGAAGCAGAAAGCTCACCAATTTTAGGCGTGACCAGAATGGTCACGCTTAATTTTAGTGACCTTTCTGCGTTTTGGAAAAAAAACTTAAACAGAAAAAAATGCGAAAAAAAAATTAAAAACGAGCATGGGTTGCCTCCCAAGAAGCGCCATTCTTTAACGTCGTCGGCTATACGTAGTTATGCCTCAAGTGGCTTAAGTCGGAGGTTCAAAGCCATCACTATGCCAAGCTACCTTTAGTGGATCATCATCATTAAATTCACAAATTCACTGCATCACAAAGTTAGTAGCATCTAAACCAAACATAGAACAATCATTAGTAGAACACTTCATGGAATCATATAAATTAAACATCACAAATTAATCTTCAAATTCCATAGTAATAGTTCCGTCATGCACATTAATTTTAGCCCTAGATGTTTTCAGAAATGGTTTTCCAAGAATGAGAGGGGCTAACTTACTAGATTGATCTTCATCCATATCAACAACATAAAAATCAGCATGAAAAACTAAGTCATTAACATGAACCAATACGTTCTCAAGAAAGTCATAAGAAGATGTAGTAGACCCATCAGTTAATTGAATAATCATGTCCGTTTTTCTCAACTTTTTCACATTCAAAGATTCATAAATAGAACGAGACATGACATTTACAGAAGATTCAAGGTCTAACATAGTATTCTCAAGTTGCACATCACCTATCGTACAAGAGATAATAAACTTACCAGGGTCTTTGCATTTTGAAGTTACCTCCTTTTCAAGTGTTGGAGATTCATCTTCCATATCCACCTCTTCATCGTCATTGATCTCATCTTCCCCAAAAATCTCACATTCTGTGACTTCATTCTCATATTTTGGAGCAGTGATCTCAATAACCTTAGATTGCTCGGTAAGTGTTTCCGTTGGTTTTGTGAGTTGATGGTCCACATTTTTCTCTCTCGACTTACTTTCCACCTCTTCATCGTCACTGATCTCATCTTCCTCAAACATCTCATATTCTCTAAGAAGCTCATATTCCCCAAAAATCTCATATTCTCTAAGAATCTTATATTTTCCAACTTCCTTCTCATATGTTGGAGATTCATCTTCTATATCCACCACTTGTTTAGAGTTGGCAAAATGACCAGGAAATGGAGGAGGTATCACAAATGTCATCGGCTTCTTCTTGGCTATAGGTTCTTCTTCTTTCTCCAATTCTTTTTCTTCATCATTCTTGGAGATTCTCTCGGGCTCTTTCAATTCTTTGCCACTTCGTAATGTAACTGCATTGGCATTCTCTTTCGGGTTCACAATGACCTGGGATGGCAGTTTACTTGAATTTTGGGATGCCAACTCGTTCACGGTAGTAGCAACTTGACTCATCTGATTTTCGAATTTTTTATGGCATTTTGGCTCTCTTGTAGAAATTGTTGAGTATTAGCAACCAATGTTTTAATCATATCTTCCAAAGACGCCTCTGAGGATTGGGTTTGTTGAGGAAACTGTGGGCATTGTTGTTCGTAATAGCTAGGAAGTCGTGGGGCGTAGCTCAGATTGGAGTGATAACTCCATCCTGGATTGCTAGTGTTGGAATATGGATTGTAATGACTCTGCGGAACACCCCAGAATCCATCATAAGCTTGTCCATACGACTCCTCTTGAACACGAAAGACAAAGGAGAATTTTTCTAAGAATTTTGCTTCCAGTTGAGTCCATGTCTTGATTGAACCAAAAGATAAATCATAGTACCAATCCCTAGCATTGTCTGCTAAAGATAAGAGAAAGGCTCGAAACATGATTTGATCTTCAGTGACATCCCTTGGTTTCATTAATGAACATACCGCATGGAACTCATTTAGATGCTTATGAGGATCATCTCCTACAAAACCATGAAAAATAGGAAGTAAGCGAATAAGTTCATATTGTTCGATCATTGATTGCGGTATTGTCCGGATATTTCGGTATTGATTTCTATTGTTCGATCATTGATTGCGAATAAAATAGTTCAAAGCTCTTTAGTAAATTAGCTATAGTTGTCAACAAACTCTGACAACCTCGTTTTTCCTTATGTCTTCGATAATCAAAACAAATTCTTTGATTATTGCCCTTACCGATTAAACAACCCTAAACAAACTCTCAGGATTTGATTTATCGATAGCATTCGATATCTAGAAAAACACTAATTCCAATCAATAAATACGCAAACTCGGATTATTTAAACCGGATCACTAATTCCCATAACGACTAATCGAAAACTTGTCCATAATCAACGTCGCTAACTGCTACGAATATTAGGGTTTACCAAACAATTACGGATTTTGGTCCTAATTAGCGGAATATAATCCTAATGATTAACTAATTGATCAGATTAATTAATCGATTACGATATATTGTCAACAAATCACCGGGAAAGAGCAAATACTCAAAGAACAATGAAGATAAAAGCACAAGCAATCTCACGAAATTAAAAGAAATCAAACCTTAAAATCCTTCGACTAGAATAATGTGTTTAGCAACACATAATCAAATATCGTCTTCCAAAAGATGAATTCGAAATCCCCAGAGAAAATAAACGTGAATAGTAGAATTAAAATCGAAGGTAGGTCTTTGTGGAATAATATTCCACTTATTTAAAGCTAGAGAATCCTATCTAAACAAGGAAACAAATAAAAGATAGAATTTTAGGAATCCTATTCCAACTAGGATTGTTCAAAACAAGGAAATAAAATTCTAAACATAAAGGAAAATAAATCCCAACATATTAGGGAACTAAAAACGTGCATCCAAAGTCAAATCCAGCTGAAAAGTCGAAATCTTGAATTTTTCTTCGTCCCAGGACAGAAAGCTCGCATGTTTTGGGCGTGACCAGAATGGTCACGCTTAATTCTGGTAACCTTTCTGCTTCTGCCTTCGGGCAAAGCTCATTTTCTTCGTTTTTCGCCCCTTTTTGTCATCTTTTCATTCCATCCTTATATAATTACCTAGAAATGACAATAGAAGCACAATACATATGAGATATGGACTAAAAAGTAATGATCAACGCAATAAACCACACAATAAACGTGTACAAAATACACGTTAACAGCTTTATATGTATATAAGATTGCGAAAAATTAACATACAAAACTTAGAATATTAAGCAAATAAAGTAAGTTATAATAAGCATACAATAATAATTTTATTTTATTTTAGTATCCATGCACCTATAGTTATCAATTATAATTTAGTAAACTTATGTATTTTTCTCTATAATACAATATGAGTTGGAAAATTGGCGAAACAATAAGAGAAAATTTTAGAAATTTAGAATTGTTTATAAATGCAAGCTTTACCTAAATATGAACGTTTTATATAGAATTTTCTATATACTCATAAAATATGGTTGAAGTAAAATATGACTATATTATTTAACTATTTAATTTATAGTACGTGGCTACGTATTAACATTTATTTTCTTTCATTGTAAATTTATTTATTTATTCAGGTGACTAGATAAAATGTGCATTGTAGTGAATCAGTGACATTTCTAAACTAATTCATGTATATAATCGATTTATAAATATTATATACTCAACTTGGAAATATTGTACATTCAATATTTCATTAATAATTTAAAATTCGATAACTTATTGTTATTTGTAAAGCTTATGAGTTGGAAATTAGGCAAGTAAGTGTGAAAATCTTAAACTTATAGTTGTCTATAAATGTAAGTTTTTATATGGATATAAGATCGTGAAATTCGGAGGAACAATTTTGTCGCACTTATGATCATTTATGCATTTTTAGTTGCCTCTGCTATCCTAATTTTTCCTATACGACGCTTCACGTTGATCTTCTTCATAATTGTCCACTATTGGCTGAAGTAGTTGATGGAGTGACCAAAATCAATTAAATCAAATAAGTGACATTGACCTTCTTCATAATTGTCCACTATTGGCTGGAGGAGTTGATGGAGTGACTGATAAACCTCATTTTTACGCAATTTTCATCATTCATTCGATACGTTTATCTATAAAATTGCATCATATTTTTATCCCGCAAATGCGTTTAATGTCACTTTTGAGTGTCGTAGGGAATTTCTATGTTGCGAGAGAAAAATACCAATTATGGGCTAAAATCGAGAATTAGTTGATTGGAAGCTGCGAATATATGGCGTACAGGCGCCATTATAATAGGCGTACGTACGCCAATATACACTGCGTACGTACGCAGCTCTACATGGCGTACAATCAACGAGGGCAGAGAATTGGACGATTTGGCGTACGTACGCGAGGATTACACGGCGTACAGGCGCCGAATAATGCGGCGTACAGGCGCCGTTCATTCTGGCGTACGAGCGCCGAAATACCCGGCGTACAGGCGCCGATCAAAATGGCGTACGTATGCCGCTCAATACGCGTGAGGCCCATCTTCGGCCCAATTTCGGGTTTATGTTCTAGATTAGGTATAAATACCCCCTCAAAACATTGTATTAGGGTTCGACTTTTATTTTCTTGAATTGAGTTGTAAAGATTGGGGATCGAGAGATGAGATTCAAGATTATTGTAAACAGTTTATTCGGCAACGGGTTTAATCGAAATTATTTTCTTTAATATCTTTTAATTCTTGTCGTTTCATTATGTTTACATTATTGATTGTTGATTGTTTCCTCGTATCTATGGAGTAATTCATATTATTCTGGAACCGAGAATAGCCCGATAATATGTTATCGATATAGATTATAGAATCGTTGATTTTACATCGCGTATGCTTATGATTTGCTTTCTTGATTTTAATGCTTGTGAATTTGCTGGCCACATATTTGCATGATCATAGATATTAGGTGAAAATTCTGAAAGGTGACATTTATATCAGAACCCTAGAATTCAAACTTAGGATCCTAAATCACGAAAGTAGTTTTAGGTCTTTTGAGGAATCGATACACTATCATAGAGATTAATGAGTCTGAGTTTAGTCTAATCATCACGAAAGTAGTTGATTAATTAGCTTGGGTATATTGTTATGCTTCGACAGAAGGTAGCGAGTACAATAGGATAGTGTCCTTCATAAGTAGCGGTCGTAACTTCATCGGTAATATAATTGAGTCGATAATATTTATCGTGGTGAACCCTAATTCCGGAATTTCCAATCATATATAACTCGAATCAATTTACTTGCTTTTGGTTTAGTTTTCTTTACAACTATCTAGTATTTTTATTAGGCTTAGAATACTGATAATTGATAGGCTAGTGCTTGATTGTTCGGTATTCGTGGGAACGATATCTTTTGTACTGCACCGAAGCCGTGCGCTTGCGGTTTAGGCACATCAAGTTTTTGGCGCCGTTGCCGGGGACTTGAATAGTCAATATTAGTTTTTATCAGATTTTAGTGAGACTAAGCCATTTTATTTTATTTTTAATTTTTAATTTTTATTTTTTTGTTTTATTTCAGGTTTTCGATTTTTCCTTGTATGCGAAGTAAGATCGATTTCGAACCTGATCCAAAAATCGAGCAAACTTTTCGTGCTAGGAGAAGACAACAAAAACTGAAACAAGCTCAGCTGAAACAAATAACAATGGCTGAAGAGAATGTGAATGTAAACGTCAACGCAAACGCTAACGCGAATGCAAACCCGGCTGCAAATGCGAATGCGAACGCAAATGCGAGATGTCTTAAGGATTTTGCAGCGCCGAATGCGTAGACACTTCACTCCAGCATCGCCAGGCCTACTGTAGAGGCCAATAATTTCGAGCTCAAGCCATCCCTTCTGCAAATGGTTCAGCAGAATCAGTTTGGGGGTGCACCTACTGAAGAGCCAAACCTCCACTTGTCCATGTTTTTAGAGTACTGCGACACTCTGAAAATGAACGGGGTCTTACAAGATGCTATCAGACTGAGATTGTTCCCGTTTTTACTAAGAGACAAGGCGAGAGCTTGGCTACATTCTTTACCATCGGGTTCCATCAGAACATGGGATCAACTGATGCAGTGCTTCTTAGCGAGATATTTTCCCCCGAGCAAGACTGCACAACTGAGGAATCAAATTACGACTTTTGCTCAGAGAGATGGTGAATCGTTGTATGAAGCTTGGGAACGATTCAAGGATCTTCTACGATTGTGCCCACATCATGGACTAGAGAAGTGGCTCATTGTTCACACTTTCTACAATGGACTGATTTACACCACGAGGATGTCAGTCGATGCAGCAGCTGGAGGAGCTTTGATGAATAAGGGTATCGACGAAGCATACGACTTAATCGAAGATATGGCATTGAACCACTACCAGTGGTCAAGCGAAAGATCGACTCCACAGAAAACGCTAAGTAAGTACGATATTGATGCCATTACTTTACTTTCTGCACAAGTAGAGGCTATGTCTAAGAAGCTTGATTCTATGAATATGCATGTTAACTCTGTTACTACCCCTCCCCCTATGTGTGAAATATGTGGTACAGTTGGTCATATTGCCTTAGAGTGTCAATTTGCTAGTATACCAACCGATCCCTCTATAGAGCAAGCCAATTATGTGAACAACTTCAACCAAAAGAACGACCCATTTTCAAACACTTTTAACTCTGGTTGGAGAAATCATCCAAATTTTTCATACAAGCCGACTCAAAATGCAGTTCCACCATCTAATTTTAGACCACCACCTGGATTTCAACAAAAGCCTTATAACCCTGTTCCACCACAGAAATCGAACCTAGAGTCACTCCTTGAGGGTTTCGTAGTAGCCCAGACTAAACAAAACGAAGTGGTAAATGATGCAATTAAGCAACTAGCAACAAAAGTAGATTCATTAGCAACTCATAACAAAATGCTAGAAACTCAAATTGCACAACAGGCTAACAACCCGATTAGGAATTCTGGTTCTTTTCCCGGTCAACCCGAGACAAATCCAAAGGAACATTGTAAGGCTATTACTTTAAGGAGTGGTACTAATTATGAAGGTCCTAGGATGCCTACAGATGTGAGTCAGACTGAGTTAAATGATAGGGTCGAAAAAGAGAAAACGCCTAGCCCTGACAGCTCAACAGATAAAACGAATGAAGTAACTGAAAAAGAGCCTGTTTATGTACCCCCACCACCATATGAACCACCCGTACCCTTTCCTCAAAGATTAGCTAAGGCAAAATTAGATAAGCAGTTTGGAAAGTTTTTAGATGTTTTGAAAAAGCTTTATATTAACATTCCATTCACTGATGCACTTGCACAAATGCCGTCATATGCTAAATTTTTGAACGAAATTCTGTCTAACAAACGTAAACTTGAGGATTATGAAACTGTGGCTTTAATTGAAGAGTGTAGTGCACTAATTCAAAATAAATTGCCTCCTAAGCTTAAAGACCCCGGTAGTTTTTCGATTCCATGTGTAATAGGTAACGTGAGTTTCGATCATGCATTGTGTGACCTAGGTGCTAGCATTAGCCTTATGCCTCTTTCGGTTTCACGTAAGTTAGAGATGGGTGAATTAAAACCTACTACGATTACTCTGCAATTAGCTGATAGATCTGTGAAGTATCCAGGTATGCTAGAAGATGTACCGATTAGAGTAGGAAATTTTTTTATTCCTGCTGATTTTGTTGTTCTAGAGATGGAGGAAGATTCTCAAATCCCCATCATACTTGGTAGACCGTTCTTAGCCATAGCTGGTGCGATTATAGATGTTAAGAACGGTAGGCTATCATTAAAAGTCGGGGACGAGAAGGTTGAATTTAATTTAGCTAAAACTGTCACTTACCCTTCTCTTGAGAATTCTTGTTGTAGAGTTGATCAGGTGGACCGGCTAGTTCAAGACAAGCTCACGAAGTACTTATGCAGTGATCCATTGGAAGCTTGTTTAGTGAACAACGGTTCAACAGAAGATGAAGACGACGCTATTGCAAATGTTGCTCGTCGCTTCGAGGGAAATCCGCCGGTTCCAGTCAATGCCATTGGAGTAAAGGAGTTGAGCAAAGATCCGAAAGAAAGTAAAGAATCCAACTCAATACCCAGGTAGAACTAAAACCACTTCCCTCGACACTCAGGTATGAATTTCTCGGCCCTAATTCTATGTATCCTGTGATTGTGAATGCTGATTTAAGTAGGGAAGAAATCGATAAATTGCTTAGAGTCCTTAGATCACATCAAAAAGTCATAGGCTATACCATAGATGACTTAAAAGGGATTAATCCATCGTTTTGCATGCATAAAATTTTGATGGAAGATGATTTTAAACCTTCTAGAGAACACCAACGTAGATTAAATCCTACTATGCAGGATGTAGTTAGAAAAGAAGTTTTAAAATTGTTAGATGCTGGAATTATTTATCCTATCTCTGATAGTAAGTGGGTAAGTCCGGTACAAGTAGTCCCTAAGAAAGGAGGAGTGACTGTGGTGAAAAACGAGAAAAATGAATTAATTCCTACTAGGACAGTCACCGGGTGGAGAATGTGTATAGATTATAGGAAATTGAACACGGCAACACGAAAAGATCACTTTCCCCTTCCCTTTATCGATCAAGTGCTTGAGAGGTTAGCTAACCATTCATATTTCTGTTATTTAGATGGTTATTCGGGATTTTATCAGATTCCTATCCACCCTAATGATCAAGAAAAAACCACGTTCACATGTCCCTATGGCACTTATGCTTTTAGGAGAATGCCTTTTGGTTTGTGTAATGCGCCTGCTACTTTTCAACGTTGTATGATGGCCATATTTTCTGATTTGATTGAGAATGTTATGGAAGTTTTTATGGATGACTTTTCTGTATATGGCACCACTTTCGATATTTGTCTGTCTAATCTTTCTCGAGTGTTGCAGAGATGTGGAGAAGTTAATCTTGTGTTAAATTGGGAAAAATGCCATTTTATGGTTAGGGAAGGCATTGTATTAGGCCACCTCGTATCTGAACGAGGAATTGAAGTTGATCGAGCAAAGCTGGAAGTAATCGAGAAGTTGCCACCACCTACCTGTGTGAAAGACATTCGGAGTTTTTTGGGCCATGCCGGTTTTTACCGGAGATTCATTAAGGATTTTTCTAAAATTACTAAGCCCTTAACTCATTTACTTGCTAAAGACGTTCCTTTCGACTTTGATAATGATTGTTCTGATGCTTTTCGCAGGTTGAAAGAAGCGTTGATCACCGCACCAATAGTTCAACCGCCGGACTGGAATTTGCCATTCGAGATTATGTGCGATGCAAGCGATTTCGCTATTGGGGCGGTATTGGGCAAAGAAAGGATAAGAAGATGCATGTCATCTATTATGCTAGTAGGACACTAGACGAGGCTCAAATGAATTATGCCACCACCGAGAAAGAACTGTTGGCCGTAGTGTTCGCTTTCGATAAATTCCGTTCATATTTGGTCGGCTACAAGGTCATTGTCTACACAGATCATTCTGCGATTAGGTATCCATTGAGTAAAAAAGACGCAAAGTCGAGACTTATCAGATGAATACTACTATTGCAAGAGTTCGATCTTGAGATTCGAGATAAAAAGGGAATAGAGAATACTGTGGCAGACCATCTATCTCGACTTAGAGAAGACGAGAATAGCAAATCAAAAGAGATGTTACCGATAGATGATTCGTTTCCCGATGATCATCTTTATGCTGTGACTGGGATAGATGCACCGTGGTACGCTGACTATGTCAACTATTTAGCTTGTAAGATCCTACCACCCGATTTTAGTTATCAGCAAAAGAAGAAGTTTTTCACTGATCTTAAACACTATTACTGGGATGAGCCTCTTCTTTTCAAGCACTGTACAGACGGGGTATATAGGAGATGCATACCGGAAGATGAGATGGTAAGTGTCATGAATCATTGTCATAGTTCTCCATATGGGGGTCATTCTAGTAAATCCAAGACGGTAGCGAAGATTCTTCAATCTGGATTTTATTGGCCTACTTTGTTCAAAGACGTTCAAGATTTTGTCAGTGCATGCGTGCATGCGACAGTTGTCAAAGAACGGGAAACATATCGAGACGTAACGAGATGCCCATGAATACAATTCTAGAGGTTGAGATTTTTGATGTTTGGGGAATTGATTTCATGGGACCATTCCCGTCGTTATGTGGTAACAAGTTTATACTTGTGGCGTGGATTATGTCTCGAAATGGGTTGAGGCGATTGCCTCGCCAACGAATGACTCGAGAGTAGTAACCCGATTGTTTAAAAAGGTTATTTTTCCCAGATTCGGCGTTCCAAGAGTAGTGATAAGTGATGGAGGTACACATTTTACGGACGCCAATTCGAAGCTTTACTAACCAAGTATGGGGTCACACATAAAGTTGCTACACCATATCATCCCCAAACTAGTGGTCAAGTAGAAGTTTCGAATAGAGAGATCAAGGTTATTTTAGAAAAGACTGTCTCGAAATCAAGAAAGGATTGGTCTCTCAAGCTAGACGACGCCTTATGGGCTTATCGCACTGCTTTCAAAACCCCGATAGGTACGACACCTTTCCGTCTTATTTATGGCAAATCTTGCCACTTACCGGTAGAACTCGAGCATAAGGCATATTGGGCCATTAAAGCTCTAAACTTCGATCTTAAAGACGCTGGTGAGCGAAGAATGTTACAGTTGCATGAGCTTGACGAGCTAAGACTTGATGCATATGAGAATGCGCGAATCTACAAAGAGCGAACAAAGAAGTGGCACGACAAGCAGATTCACAGACGATAATTTAAGAAGGGCGATCTCGTGTTATTATTCAATTCACGTCTGAGACTGTTTCCGGGCAAATTACGATCAAGGTGGTCGGGACCGTTTGTAGTCGAAACGGCGTATCCATTCGGAGCTGTTGATATTTGGAGCGAAGGAACGGGAATTTTTAAAGTCAATGGACAAAGACTCAAGCATTACATCGCGGGCGAACCAATCGAAAAAGCTATCTCGAGCCTTCGCGACGCCAAATCAAACCCAATGAATTAAGCATGGTAACGTCGACCAAAAGACGTAAAACAAGCGCTTTTTGGGAGACAACCCAAATGTATCCTTACGTTTGTTTTCTTTTCGTTCGTGTTTTTCTTTCCTTTTTGTTTCATGCTTTTTCTTTTATTTTTCGAGTTTTGTATAGCGTACGTACGCCGTGTAAATCGGCGTAAAATCAATGAGAGTAGGGAATTTTATAGCCTTCGCGTACGTACGCAGTTCAAATTGGCGCTTGTACGCCGAAATGCATTGCGTACGTACGCCGTGTAAATCGGCGTACAATCAACGAAGGCAGAGATTTTTAAAGCCTTCGCGTACGTACGCGAAAATGAACGGCATACGTACGCCGAAATACGCTGCGTACGTACGCAGCGTAAAATGGCGTATGTACGCAGGGTCGGATTCTGGGTTTTTTAAAACAGACTTCTTACACCCTTTTACACATTCAAACTCAATTTTCTCTCAAAACCCTCGAACTCACCTCACCCTTTTCGATTTTTCTTCTCAAACAGATCGAAAGCTATCAAAAAGTTAATCAACTTCAACGATTCGAGCGCTACATCATCATTGGGGTAAGGAATAGCTAACTCTTTCGAATTCGAATTTGGTTTTGCAAATTAGGGTTCCTAAAATTTCGAAAATTTGGGCATAAAATTGGACGAACGTTAGTTTGATTACTTTGGTTTCGAATTGAATCAGTGTTATTGAACTTAGTTTCGCAAGATTAATAGCTACATTGTTGGTTAAGGGGCTTATCAAGTTGGGGTTTCAAATTTCGATTTGTGAATTGAGGTTTTGGAGTTTGCATTAGGTTGATTTGCGTTTATTCTGAAAATACTTGCGTCGTGATTATATTGTGGGTTTCGAATTGAGATTGGTTTGATTGATCGAATTGAATTGGATTGAATTCGTTGGTATTGCGTTGGTTTGTTTGAATTGAGGAAGAGTTGGATTGAATTCAGGATTGGTATTGCATTTAGCTCGGTTAGTTGATTTGTTGACATTGTCGAG
The DNA here is from genome assembly GCA_963669365.1 of Verbascum thapsus. NCBI lineage: Eukaryota > Viridiplantae > Streptophyta > Magnoliopsida > Lamiales > Scrophulariaceae > Verbascum > Verbascum thapsus. The sequence continues at coordinate 4,984,116 of OY770116.1, forward strand.
GACTTGGTCAAACAAAAAGCACTGTTACTCTGCCAAAATTTTGAAAAATGGTTAGGACAAAGAATGCGTCTAAGGGTAAGGGTAAAGCCCCAGTGGGCTCTTCTAGAAATCGACCCAAGGAACAGGGCACTGATAGAATTACTCGATTTGAAACACCGGAAACTGAAATGACGTGGCGACGTCTGATGTCGCACACACTATTAAAGGAACGAGCCATTCTATTCACCAACCCCAAATCAGTACGGACCATAGCCACCGCCTACGATTGGAAAGGCTTCTCGAATATACTGCCCAAAATCAACGTCACGTGGGTCCAAGAATTTTATGCAAACTGTGTCGAATACGAAAAATTATACGGGCCACGTAGACACAGTCGCACAGTCGAGGTTCGGGGTGTCGAAGTCGACTTTGATACACATAACATAAGACATGCACTCCACTTGCCAGACGTCGCCGGCCCGAGCGAATATTCAGCATTGCTACGAGACACGACCCCACAATTAAAATCCGAGATTACAAAAACAGTAGCGACTGAAGACACGCAATGGATTAGGCAGGGATCCACGCTTCGCAATCCTGACCTAAACCCGGTAGCATCGTTCTGGTATGAGTTCATACGCTACCGGCTAATGCCCACGACAAATCGTTCTGAGGTAACACGCACTCGGGCAACGCTGGTATATGCTATACTGAATAAGAAGGTGATAAACGAGACCAACATAATTCTTGATAGCCTTTACGATACTATTGAACACCTAACTGCCGAAGTGCAACAGGACTCGGGGAGGCGAAAGAGCCCTTTGATCTTTCCCGCACTTATACACCTCCTATGCGAACACTATGATGTCCCCGAGCTCCCCGACGATATTTTTGAGAATGCCGGCGATGACCTCGGCTATGATGATATCCCACGAGCTCCTCCACAGAAACGAGCACGACAGTCGACTGAGCCTTCCGATCTACCCCAGACAGATGTAGGGACTAGCTCGAGTGCTCCTGCACCCCCTCCGTCAGATCCATACTATGACCTGCTTGCCCAAATTCAAGCCGGCATCGCTGAGATTAACACTCGGATGGGCATCATAGAGTCTGACATCACGGGATTTAGGACCGATATTGCGGGATTTAGGACCGATATGGGTAATATGCAGACAGACATTGCGGCCATTAGAGCATGGCAGCGCCAAGAAGATGATCGGCGTAAACCCACCCCCGCAAACCCCACTGCCACCGACCCGATCGACGATTTTATAGCCGGCATGGATTTTGAGAATGAACAAACAGACCACCCCGACGATGCCGCCTAGAGACCATCGACAGCCTTTCGCCTCACTTGGGTTTTTCTTTTCCTTTTTCTTTTTCCTTTCCTTTTGTATGTTTTCTGTTTCGTGTTTTAGGTTTCTCGTTTTCCTTTCGTTTTTTATGTTTTTATGTTTTTCTGTTTTTATGTTTTTAGACTTTAGGATGGAATTTAATGCCAAAGATGATTAATCCAAAAGTCTATTTCTTTTCTCTAGTTCCAGTGTATTGTTTCTATGCAGTCCTATCGATACAATACCTTGTAAATCAGAACGATCATTTCGACTCTTGCCAAGGTTATGTCCCTTTTTACTTTTCTGCATGCATACATACACACGTTTATCACATTAGGGACAATGTGTGATTTAAGTTTGGGGGTTGTTTACGGAGACATAACACTTTTATTATGGATTATAGCTTTATCTTTGTGATCGTCGTACAACGATCGACTAAGTGATATGTAAGCCTGACTTTTTAATTCATATGACGCATGATCTTTTTTGTCGGTGATATCATCTGCTTAGTTACATTTTTCTGGCTAGTCACTAATACGTAGTAGTCCACGGCATAGGAGTTGAGTGGATCACCCGTCTTCGAAACACATAGGTAGTGGCCTCCAAGTCTACCAACTTAGAACAACGTCTTCTGGCACAATTTGAAAAAAAAAAAAAAAAAAAAAAGCTAGTGCCATTGGTGGTTACATCTTCTATTTCATAATAAATAAAAATAAAAATTATAAAGATGCCAACTTGGTTGACGTCTTCTAATTTGAATCTTGTGTTACTTTCATAAAGTTTTTCAAATTGCATCAATTTGATATTATTTTTAATAATTCGTATTATTTGGATAAAAACCCGAATAGTTTGACACATGGTTTTGAAACCCAGCCCGGACCGGCCGCTTCAACCGCTCTGAATTGGAATCGGTCCTTAAAACGAGTGGGTCAGATCCACAAAACCATTTTGGGCTCCAAACCGATCAATTTTACACAAAACCGTTCGACATCGAACGGGTGTCTCGTTAAACCGGTCATGGTCGATCGAACCATCTGATATTTATAAATACCAAAATTCAAACTTAAAACTTAATTTTTTTTCAAAAAATCACAAACCTTCCCAATCTCATTCTATTATTTTGATTGTCCAACATGAAGTTCTCAATAAATCTTTTGAACAAATCAATTGAAAACATACTATTGGTAAAATTCTATTCTTTTTCGTTTTAATTTTTGTTGGTTTGTAAATTGTTTTATGCCATTTGTGATGTACATTTGATGTTTTGTTCCATGAATTTGAAAATTATATTACTTAGAACATAATTTTGTTTGTTTACTAAAAATTCTTTATTTTTTCATCATTTTGGCATAAATATATGTACTAAAAATGATTTTAAATATAGGAAAACACCTATATTTTTATATTTTTAAATTTTATAATAATATTAATATTTTTATTAATACTAGAAAATATCATGTGCGACGCACGTGGTTAGCACACGTTTTTTTAATAACGAAATAAATTAAAATAAATTATTATGAAACTTATTATTATTTGTATCAAATGATTCATAATTATTTATTTACATTATAAATAAATGAAGTCAATTTTTATTAATCATTAAAAAATCCTAATGACTTTTATTTTTCAAAATTTGATCATTTAAAACTTAAAATTTGTCATGAATAGACTTACGAAATTTGAATAATAGGAGTCATATTCTACGATGACGCAAATCGAGTTGTTAGTTAAGATTTTTCTCCTGGGTTTTTAAACACCTTATATCCGAAAAGTTACGGACATGTATCCTTGCAACTTTTTTTTATAACAACTTTTTCAAAATTTCAAATATAACCTATCTTCAATCAAATTCAATTTTTCATATTCATTTGGTCATGTATAACTACTTATTAATCAACATATCTATCACATCACATTAGTCCTTGTAACTTCACAATATCTTTCGTTAACAATCTAATTTTTAAATTATAGTTTTTTTCTCTTTCTTATTTGAAACGTTATAATCACATAATCATGACAAAAAATAACAAAGCAATCACCTATGCGCCATTTTAAAAAAAATACTATTAATTTGACAGATTTCACTAATTAATCTTAATTATTTTGTAAAAAGACGAACAAAATATCCAAAACCGATTATTTAATAGGAATATATATATATATATAGTGCACATTTTTGAAAGAATTTTTTAAAATATTATCTCAAAATGTAAAACACAATAAACTTAAAATTTCTATCACACATGTGATTGCATTTTTCATGTATAACTTTAAACAATGTTGGAATTGAAATATTTAATTTTACTTTAACAAATGGTTTCTTACTATTAATATATTTTTCCCCATAATTGACCTTTATTATGTTTGTTTTATCTATTTTTTGAACAATTTATTTATCTATTTGAATGTAAAATAGTTCCTTGTCAAAAAATATTAGTATTTTTACTATCATGTTTGTATATATAATCATCATGTCTAAAAATATTAATATTTTTTCTGTCATGTTTGTGTATACAATCATCAACCTAGGTATCTTTTTAATATTTATCTTAACACTACTTTTCTTCTTTGTACTCCACAAATATATGTTTGCTTTTTCTTCCTACATCACTCTTCAACTCATATCTAAAAATTTATATATGTTTGTTTATATTTGCAAAACAAATTCATAGTCATTTTTCATATTTAGCTACTCATTCATCGACACATCTAGTACTTCACATTATTCCTTATTATTTCACACTATTTCACATAAACTATTTCATTCTTAAACTATTTTTCTTTTTACTTTATTATTTGTCAATCACATGATCACAAAAAAATAACAGAGCAATCACTTACATGTCATCAATCAATATAATCGCACTTGATGAGATACATTTCACCAATTTTCATTTATCTTGTAAAAATATAAACAAAAACATTCAAAACCGGTCATTTTACGAGAATATGCATTGCTCACTTTTCAAATAATTTGTAAAAAACTAATTCCAAAAATATAAAACACTTTTATAAGATTAAAATCTCCATCACATATTTTATTATATTTCGTCATGTATAATTTTTTTTGCAAACACATTGTTTACATTCCTTTAAATAATGTAAAAATTTAAATTTTTAAATTTTCTTTTACTAAATGATTTTCTACTATTAATAGTTTTATTAACGACTTTTTTATATTTTTTTTGTCTACTTTTTGAACAATATTAGTGATTATTAGTGACAATATTTTCTTCTGTCACTAATCTTTATCACTATATATTTGGCGCCACATTTTTAATGATGACAGGAAATAATAGTTGTCACTAAAGCTAATTGATACAGTGACAACGTTGCAATTAGTCACTAAATATTTTATTAAATATTTTAGTGGCAATACCAAATTATCACTATAAACTTATAACATTAGTGATAAAAAACTTTGTCACTATAAATTGATTTTACTTCTTTGAGATTTGCAAATACAATATATTAATAAGTTTTTTCATGAAGTTAAATAAGTTTTAAAATCGCATCTCAAGTTTAAGTATTATATATTTTCGTCATATTTCATATCTAACATTAAAATTCGTCAAAACAAATTCACCAAATTTGATAAATGGGGGCGGGAACAGGTGGAACTTATATGTGTTTGATTAAATTGAAAAGAAGTTTTATGCATTAAGAATTTAACAAGCTGATATGATTTGAGTGGGAAAGTGAGGCTAAAATCTAGTCAAAAGTTGAGGCACGTACAGAACTTCCTTTGCAAATCCCAACATAGTTGGTGTTCCATGTTTGATCAATTTCTCATGATTTTTTCATATATTCTTTTACCGAGGAAATGCAAGATGAACTCTATTGTTTGAAGAAAATTCAAGAGTCTCTATTACTTCGTCTTGATATTATGGTCGTATTGGCTCGGAAGAAAGTTATTCAACTTGTTTATGAGATTTATCTGTTCTTTGAATTTGTACATTAGAATTGAATTTAGCAATCAGAGATCCATTTCCTATAGATCTTATAGATAAATTTTATAGTGTTATGTACAAGCTTCTTCCAAAGCATACGGCATCTGTGCAAAAGAATAAGCTCGGTACGATTGTTTTTGTGTATTTGAATGTAAATTAAACAATTGACAAAAAAATATTAGTATTTCTTTTCTAGCATCCACGTTTTTGTATAAGACCATTAATCTATGAAACTTATTAAAATTTATTACAAACGTCATTGTTCTTCCTTAGAAAAATCTAAATATTTATTTTTCTTTTCTAATAATAATAATAATCAACATTTAGTATCATTTTTCGATATGAACTCCAGCACTATCATCATAAACTCCTCACGATTCAATAAATGCTTTTGTATTCATACCAATATTAATATTCCATTTATCCCTAATATTATTTTCGAGGCTGTTACCTTATGTACTATATGAATACTCCAATTTGTTGAAAATCAAAAGACGTTATGAGAAATTACTTAATTGTTATTTTAAATGATGATACTAATCCTTCCAAAAGTTAGTAAATTTTTTGTATAATTAACTTGACCACTACAAGTCAAGAGTCCACATAATTTGTTACCATACTACATATAAATTGCAAGAGATTCTAGTTGAATATGGATACTTAGAAATACGAGTCCAAAGCAATTAAAATGAGTTCATTAGGCTAGTGTCCTATTAGAAGATTTATTCTACTATTTATATAAAGTCTTATTAATATGTACGAAAGTTGTACTACTAAATAATTTTCTATTATATCTATATATAATATATTATATAAATATGTCAACAATAATGTTATGCTCATTAATTACAAGTAATTACACTTTAGACAATTTTATATTATCATAAATCAATGTAATTCATGTTGCAATTCTCTAGACGTGGCTTTGGCCTAAGAATATAATTTATTAATTAATAATTATTAATTGATAGGCATGTGTTTGGGATAGAAAAAGTGAACAATATAATTTATTTATTAATTATTAATTAATGTTCTGCTACTCATACGTCTCTTTTTATAGAGATTGTTACTATTACATTGATTCTTATCATCTTTAAAAAAAATTATATAATAAATTTAATTATTATAATAATGGTGTGTGTGAGCACTACAAAAATAATGGTTTTTAGCCACAATTATTCTTGTCACTATATGTGTTAATGTCGTCACTATAACAAGTTAGTACAATATAGAAGTCGTCACTAAGTGGCTATAAGTGCTGTGACCAAAGATTTTAATGACGACCAACAATAGTTATCACTATAAGTTTTACAGTCACATGATATTCACGTTAGTATTACTTAATGCATTAGTGACAAACAAATAACTTATCACTAAAATTTATGGTTGTAGTCACAACATTTACTATCACTAATTAAAAATGTGTTCATCACTACAAATTTATGGTTCGTCACTATAGATCCTTTTATATAATTTTTCAAATTAAAAAATGTAATATAGATAACATAGTGATAATGAATTTTATTGCCACAGTCAACTTTTAGTGACAAGCAATTTACTTTGGTGTGACTTATTTTTCTTATATTTGTGGGGCTCCTGTAAATGACTATATGTATCGTGATACCAATAGAAATTAAAGTGATCTCACTTCATTCGATAAATAAGGTACAAATTAAAAGAATATCAATAACAAGAACGTATAATGTCACAGCCCAAAACCGAACATTACATTAAATCATACATTAGCATAAACACGCGCATTTATTTTGCTAGCGTTTAACAGTAGTTATATAAGCATGACATCTAAGTAAGCACGACATTTACATAATTAATGAGTTAGATTAAGTAGGCCTGACGTCTAGCACTTATCACGAATTAATTAACGAGCGGAAAATTGAGCTGCTTCCCAGTAAGGTCACCCATCCTATGATTGCTCTGGCATGAGCACGCTTAACTTTAGAGTTTTGATCGAATACGGTACATTAAACCTTCCGGATAATTATCGGGTAAATATATTTTACAAACTACGCGTCATTTACGTGTACCCAGTATGTCCCGATTAATTTAAATACATCACACGTAGAATATACAACGCATAAATGTATAACACGTAATAAGCTAGCAGCTGCAAATAATTAAAGGAATAAAATAATAATATTTTATATAATTAGTCACCAAAATGTTGATCATCAAGTTGCTTCTGCCGACTTACTTTTCCCATTATATATATATGTAATACTTTTCCAACTACAAACTAAGAGAGGAGAGTTTACAGAAAGCAAAAGGAAAGAATAGAGTGGAAGAAGAAGAAAAGAAAGAAAAAGAAGAAAAAAAAATAGAAGAAAAATCCGGGAAAAATAGAAAAATCGACGTTATCGTAACGAGTAAGTATTTTACCGATTGTTTTGTTTTTGCTAATCATGAGTTTGAAAATATAACTTATATATGTTGGAATTAATGGTTAGTTTGAATTTTAGATGTTTAGAACCTATAATTTCGGAAATTGGAGTTATTCAGCACATACATATATGTATTAGATAATTTAACACTTAGCTTGTCGAAATTCAGAATTTGCGTTTCGAGTTTAAGCCTGTAGTTGTGTAGTTAAACCTTCGAAATTAATTAGAATAAATATTATGTATCGACTTAGGGTGTTAGAAATACTACTGCAATTTGGTAATATTTGAAATTACGTAGAATTTTCTAAAATCGTAGCGTCAAAACCGCCCAAGTATAGTACGAATGACTTGTTAGTTGTAAGCAAATCCAGGGAAGGTCGTCAGGAAAGCACTCATGCATTCATTTACTTTTTATGTGCTTTATTAAGTATAGTTATGCTTTGCAATGTGATTAATAGGGCGGAATTCCAATAAAAGAGCTGAAAAAGTCAACTAGTCGAAGACGTATCGGGAATCCACTACTTGTGAGTATAATTTGGTGACTGTTATTTGACTTATATTTGTTTGATTGATGGGTCTAAGTGAATCCTTTATTTGCCTAATCGTATTGATTGAATAGCCTATGGTGCTATAACGTGGACTATGTGATGTTTGAGTTATGGAAATGAACGTGACGAATATATCTTATTATGTAATATGAGTGGTATGATCTTTATGACTTTGAAATGTTGTTGAAGAATTGATGATGGGAATGAGATATGTGATTTGTAAATGCATTCATCAGAGATAAGAGGCTCTGTTATGGCTGTTATAGACCTGGAGTCATGTGTTACAGATTGTCCAAATGATTGGACCACAGAGTACCGTACGGCCACCCGAGTTCACTGAACTCACATGTGTTATATGTGTTACAGAGTGCCATGGCCCTTTTTCGTGATCACGACTACTCTTGGTTATAACAGGCCATTAACAGGAAAAGAAAATGACAATCACGTGCATTTTATGTTTGTGAATGATACGAATTCAATGGGAGATGATTTTGACTTATATGCTTATATAGTTTCACAGATTGATTATCTGACGATTTCTGTGTGCTTATATGGTGTTAAATAACTCGTTACTTTATTATACTTGCTGAGTTTGCGACTAACCAAACACAATGTTCTTCTTTTTAGTTGTTGTAGATAAAGTTGATCCTGAAGTCGTACATAAAGTCTGAAGCATGGATCAAAGGTCGGTTGGCTGGTTTCAAGTCCTTCACCCTCGGCTCATCATTTGCATATCATATAGGATTTCTTTTTGCACGCTTGAGAAATGAAAATTTTTCAAGACGTATATTTTTGTATCCTTATGCCATTGTGTGAAGGTTATAAAACTAATATGGTTAAACGCTTCCGTGTAAATACTGTGATTAAATGAGTACATGTATGTAAAGTATGTGTTAGATGATTAAGAAATAAGTGTGTGTATTATCATTATGTATCGGGTGCGGGTGTTACATATAACTTGATAGGAGTTCAAACACTTGGAATATAAACAAACTTAATTCAAACAATTAAATCTATAAATTCAAAAATAATCTGGCATCAATCTTAATTAATCATAACTAATTGCTTGAGAATGTATTAAATAGCTTCAAAGCTGTAGCTCATCGAACCTGCAAAAAGTGAGAGAAAAATAACAAATAATTTAAAACTCCATGGCCTAAAAGAAGAACAATTAAAAAATAATCTCATAAAAATCAAATTTCATAAACCAATGCTTCCATAGATTCGATCGTGGTTTAATTTGACGGAGGCCAATTCCGTTCTCTTAGTAAGTCCCCTATCCGCCGTAGCTTTTTCCTTTTGAACTCCTCCTGCGGGTTGGTGTTCCGTGTACCGCCTATGCGAAGCAAGTGGAGTCGAAGCAAAAGGAAAGAGAACTGGTTGATTCCGGTGGCAAGCCAGCCCTCCCATTCGAGGCTGGGAGCCCTCGCCCCGATCTCTGGGCACAAACCAAGCAAATCTCAAGTCTTTTCACATAGGAAGAAACATTTGTTTTACATTTATATATGAGATAGAAAATAATAATAATCAACATATAATATCATTTTTCAATATGAACTTCAACGCTATCATCATCGTCTAAACTCCTCAAGATTCAATAAATTTTTTTGTATTCATACCAATATTAGTATTCCATTTATCCCTAATTATTGTTTTCCTGGTTGTTACCTTTTGTACAATATGAATACTCCAATTTGTTGAAAACCAAAAGACGTTATGAGAAATCACTTAATTGTTATTTTAAATTATGGATTCATAAAATATATAACTTCTAAAATGATGATACTAATCGTTCCAAATGTTAATAAAATTATTGTATAATGAACTTGACCACTACAAGTCAAGAATCCACATAATTTGTTACTATACTACACATAAATTGCAAGAGCTTTTAGTTGAACACGAATACTTAGAAATAGGAGCCTAAAATAATTAAAATTTCTTCATAATTAGGTTTATGTCCTATTAGAAGATTTACTCTACTATTTATATAAAGTCTTATTAATGTAACGAAAGTTGTACTACTAAATAATTTTCTACTATATTTATATATGATATATTATATAAGTATGTCAACAATAATGGTATGCTCAATAATTACCAGAAATTAATTAGACTTTAGACAATTTTATATTATCATAAATCAATGTAATTCATGTTGCGATTCTCTAGGCGTGGCTTTGGGCTTAAGAATATAATTTATTAATTATTGATTAATAGGCATTGGTTTGGGATAGAAAAAGTGAAGAATATAATTTGTTTATTAATTATTAATTAGTGTCCTACTACTCATATGTCTCTTTATAGAGATTGTTACTATTACATGGATTCTCACTATCCTTAAAAATCTTTTATATAATAAATTTAATTATTATAATAATGATGAGTATAAAAGTCTTTTCACATAGGACGAAACAATCTTGTTATTCATATATTTATATATGAGATAGATTTATTGTGTAATTATGACATCACTAGTTCGACCGTTGTTGACCCGACGGTTAACCAGTGACCCGGTCATTTTTCGATTCGATAACTGGGTTGGGTTTCAAAACATTGATTTGTTGAGTTATGGAGCCTGAAAGACTGTAAATAGGCCCAAAAGTATTTTTATGGGCTTATGTCATTCTCCTATTAGGGTTAGGAATATTGTATTATAAATAACCCTAATATCATTGTAACCCTTAGAGTCCGATGACTCTCATTGTAATCACGGATCTCATCAGAAATATAGTAAATATCCTGGCTTGGCAGTGCCCCCAGACGTAGTCAAATTGTTTTGACGAACTAGGTCAACAATTCGTGTATTCTTTCATTGTTCTTTTCTTTCGTACGATTATTCACTGGCATCATATTCCTAACAACTGGTATCAGAGCTCGGGTTGAGCGGGAGCGGATATGATGAGTGAAGGAAGAACGCCGATTGAAAAGTTTGACGGGACGAACTTTGGGTTCTGGAAGATGCAAATCGAAGATTACCTGTATGGTAAAGATTTGTATGAGCCCCTTGGTGATAAGTCGTCGGATATGAAAGACGAAGAGTGGAAGGTGCTTGACAGAAAGGCGATGAGTGTGATTCGATTTTGATGACGAGGTTAGAGCCCTAATTCTGTTGTCTTCATTCCCGGAAAGTTGGAGTGGAACGGTTACCGTCTTCAACAGGGAAAGAGAGTTCCCGGAAAGTTGGAGTGGAACGGTTACCATCTTCAGCAGGGAAAGAGAGGTTCTGGTGGGTGTCGAATCCAACAAAAATAAATAACCTACTCAAAAAGATTTGTAAATAGCAATAAGTAGGGTCGGTCCTCAGGGAACAGTGTAGATTCAATTTCTAGATTACTAATATGATAAAAGGGGGGTTTTGGATTGAATTAACTAGAAATAATTAGAAAACAATTTAACGTAAATTAAAAAGCAAGTAAGAGATAAAATTCGAATTCAATAAGAGATGAGATTCTAGTCTTCGGATATTCGGTATTGATTCTATTATTCGATCACTGATTGCATATAGAATAGTTCAAAGTTCTTAAATAGATTAGCTATAGCCGTCAACAAGCTCTGACGACCTCGTTTTTCCTTACGGTTTCGATAATCAAAACAAGCTCTTTGATTATTGCCCTTATCGATTAAACAACCCTAAACAAGCTCTTAGGATTTAATTTATCAATAACATTCAATTTCTAGAAAAACACTAATCCCGATCAATAAACACGCAAGCTCAGATTATTTAAACCGGATCACTAATTCCCATAACGACTAATCGAAAACTTGTCCATAATCAACGTCATTAATTGCTACGATTATTAGGGTTTGCCAAACAATTACGGATTTGGTTCCTAATTAGCGAAATATAATTCTAACAACTAACTAATTGGCCAGATTAATTAATTGATTACAATATATTGTCAACAAATCTCGGGGAAAGAGTGAATACTAGAAGAACAATGAAGATAAAAGCACAAGCAATCTCACGAAATTTAAAAGGAATCAAACCTTAAATCCTTAGACTAGAATTATGTGTTTAGCAACACATAATCGAGGATCGTCGCAAAAGATGAAGAATTCGAAAATCCAGAGTAAAAGCAAAAACGTGAATAGTAAATTAAAATCGAAGGTAGGTCTTTGTGGAATAATATTCCACTTATTTAAAGCTAAAGAATCCTATCTAAACAAGGAAACATAAAAGATTTAGTATTTTAAGAATCCTAATCCAACTAGGAATGTTCAAAAATAAGGAAATAAACTTCCAAACATAAAAGAAATAATTCCCTAACATATTGGGAAGTAGAAACGTGCATAAAAAGTCTATCTAAGCCCAAAAAGTCGACATCTCGTCTTTTTCTTCGTTCCAAGGCAGAAAGCTTCCAATTTTTGGGCGTGACCAGAATGGTCACGCCTAAATCCAGCAACCTTTCTGCTTTTGCCTTCGGGCAAAACTCATTTTCTTCGTTTTTCGCCCCTTTTTGTCATCCTTTGTTCCATCCTCATGTAAATACCTAGATATGATAATAGAAGCACAATACATATGAGATATGGACTAAAAAGTAATTATCAACGCAATAATCCGCACAATAAACGTGTACAAAATACACGTTAACAAACACCCCCACACTTAAGCTATTGCACGTCTCGGGCAATGTTTGACAATTGGGCAACGCAAAATCAACAAACTTCAATCACTTGATCAAGTAGAGTTTTATGAACCAAAGGACAAAATCGAGAATGTTAAGTTGACACGTGCAAATATCAAGGAAATCAATGCCTCAATGAAAATCAAAAACCAACACAACAATCTCACTTTGAAAAATAAAAATGCACGAAATTAGACGACCATTCTCACAATCCTCTCCAATCACTCGTGTATGGGGTATTTCGTGTATCGCTCAATTCTTAACATGTTAATACGATCCCATAGGCTTGCTTATACACCGAAATCTCCACTACTGTCGAGAGTATGCACAAACGAATCAAAAGGTCTTTTATTCAAGGTTGTAATGGGGCTTAGGGCTCGGGGTCGGAGAAAAAGGTAATGAAAGGCTAAGTCCATAAATTCGCAGAACATCAAGACGCTATTGGGTAATTCTAGCAATAAGGACCCAAATACCTTTATTTTCATCCTCTTTCGCGACTCGCTTCATCATTTTCCTTTTCCTCAATATATTTTTTTTTTCTTTCGTTTTCTGTTTTCTGTTTTTTTTTTTTTTTCGAACTTTTCCGAACTTGTTCGAAATAGATTTTTTTTTTTTTCGATAAACTCTTTTTTTTTTTTTTTTTCTTTTCTTCCGAGGTCCCCCACACTTAATCAAAACACAATGTTGTCCTTAATTCCCAAACAAATGTAATGTTCTCGATGTTCGACTCATTTTGTGGACGGGTAAAACAAAGAGGTATACAAAAAATGGTGAATGCTCAAAGTTCGGGTTTTCAAAACAACAAATAGGCTAATAGGTTCAAGTGGGCTCACTAGGGGAAAATAAAAATGGTAGGCTCATATGGCTAGGTGGCTAAGTCCTAATGCCTTTATCACTTTCGAATGTGCAAACAATCATGTAACCTCGAAATGGTTCAAAGCAAGTTCTAGAACACGTACTAATCATGCAAGATTCGCACAAGAAAGAAAAATTCATATGGATATGCAATCAAATCAAGGTTTCAAAAAGCTCACATGGTGGGGTTGGTCGAACTAAAACGTGCAATTCTATCGTTCTCATTCAAAGTCATGCTAGCAATTGAAATTCATAAGACACGATAATCCATCAACAAGTACACGGTCAAATTAAACAAACTAGACTCGGTCAACCAATTAACGAAAATTTTATTCTACCATCACAAAGCGAAAGAAATTTTGAAAAAAATTTTATTGCGCCAAAAGTAAACAAAAACCAAAGAACAAGTGCCAAAATTAAACAAAACCAGAGAACATGCAAAGCAATTGAAAATCATCCCCCCACACTTAAAGTAGACATTGTCCTCAATGTAAAACATAGAAAAACCGACAAAGCATAAGCGTGAAAAATAAAAAGTGGAAGGATGACTTCCCTAGGGCATCACTCGGTCGTGATGCCGAGGTGTTTTCGGTGGCTTCTGAGGCAGAGTGCTCGGAGTGAGAGGTAGAAGGTGTGTCCTCGGAGCCGGATGATGTAGCAGTAGTGATTAGGCGGCGGCGTTCTGAAGTTAAAGTGGGTGGGCCGCCCCTTTTCCACGAGATGTCGAGGGCTCCGAGTTTGGCGATAACCACTGGAAGAGTAATCGGATTTGTGGCATGGCTTTGTTCATGCGCCCCATGGTGTCGAGAAGGGTGGTGGTGCATGGTGGTTCACGACGGAGCTGCAAGAAAGGCGAACGGGGAAGAGAGGTTGGAATGGTGGCGTGAGATTAGGGTTAGAGGAAAATTGATTTGGGGCTGTATCAAAGTGTATGTAAAAAGGGTACTAAATGGGTTTTTAAGGAAATAAATATATATTTAGGATAAATATATATTTGTTTCCTGAATTGGAAAAAGATTTTTGTGTTAAGGAAATATATATATGAATATATTTATTTCCTTATCTTTATAATTTTTCAAATTTGTTTGGATTTTCGAATTTTTCGATTTTTTTTTTTTTTTTTTTTAAAAAGCAAAGAGAGAACCAGAACTAAGGCAAAGAACGATTAAAGAAGCAGAAAGCTTACCAATTTTAGGCGTGACCAGAATGGTCACGCTTAATTTTGATGATCTTTCTGCTTTTGAAAGAAAAAACTGAAATAAAAATACGAAAAATTAAAAATACTAGCATGGGTTGCCTCCCAAGAAGCGCCATTGTTTAACGTCTTCGGCTAGACGATGCTACACAGTTATGTAGCATAGTTTGGTGAGCTAAACTCCGCTTTTTCGACATCGTGAGCTTGAAATCCTTCGTAGAAAGGTTTCAAACGATGCCCATTTACTTTGAAAGTTTTCCCGGTAGTAGGACTTTGAATTTCAACTGCACCATGAGGAAAAACGTCAATAATAATGAATGGTTCAAGCCAACGAGAACGTAATTTACCCGGAAATAGTTTAAGGCGGGAATGGAAAAGTAGAACTTTTTGTCCTATGACAAAGTTCTTTCTCGAGATTGCCTTATCACGAAAGGCTTTCGTCTTATCTTTATAAATCTTAGCATTCTCGTAAGCTTCATTCCTAAGCTCTTCTAGTTCTTGGAGTTGTAATTTTCTGTGAACACCAGCTTCGTCCAAGTTCATATTAAATTGCTTTATCGCCCAGAATGCCCTATGTTCCAATTCAACCGGAAGGTGACACGGCTTACCAAAAATCAATCAAAATGGTGACATACCTATAGGTGTTTTATACGCAGTTCGATAGGCCCAAAGAGCGTCATCAAGCCTCATACTCCAGTCTTTTCTACTTGGATTAACCGTTTTTTCGAGTATGGATTTGATTTCTCGATTCGATACCTCGGCTTGTCCATTTGTTTGTGGATGGTAAGCTGTGGAAACTCTATGAGTGACGTCGTACCTTTTCAGTAGTGCTTCAAATACTTTGTTGCAAAAATGTGTACCACGATCACTAATTATCGCTCTCGGCGTTCCAAACCTAGCAAAAATATGAGACTTCACGAAATTCACAACATCTTTAGCACAATCAGTTTTTGTAGGCTGAGCTTCAACCCATTTAGACACATAATCGACGGCGAGTAAAATATAATTGTAACCAAAAGAAGGGAGAAAGGGGCCCATAAAATCAATACCCCACACATCGAAAATTTCGCATACATGAATAGGATTTAATGGCATTTGATCTCTATGTCCTAAATTACCCGTCTTTTGACAATTTTCACAAGATTTGCAAAATATATGTGCGTCGTGAAATAAGCTCGGCCAAAATAAACCACTCTCAAGAACCTTAAGAGCGGTTCTTTTTGATCCGAAGTGTCCACCACAAGCGGAAGAATGACAAAATTGAAGAATGGATGGTACTTCGGTTTCAGACACGCACCTTCGAATCACTTGATCAGTACAATGCTTCCATAAATAAGGCTCGTCCCAAATATAATATTTAGATTCGCTCTTTATTCGGTTCTTTTGAGTTCTAGACAAATCTTCCGGCAATGTTTTAGTAACTAAATAGTTAACTATATCAACGTACCATGGGTATGCCGCTTGAATTGAAAAAAGTTGTTCGTCCGGGAACTCATCTCGTAGAGGTACTGGTTCTTCACAGGAAATTAATCGACTTAAATGATCCGCAACTAAGTTCTCAGCTCCTTTTTTGTCTTTGATTTCAAGGTCAAATTCCTGGAGTAGTAGAATCCATCGTATAAGTCGAGCTTTTGCGTCTTTCTTGGCAAGCAAATAACGAAGGGCTGCATGATCAGAAAAAACGATAACTTTAGTGCCAAGTAAATAGGAACGAAATTTTTCTAAAGCAAAAATAATGGCAAAAAGTTCTTTTTCCGTCGTCGAGTAATTGCACTGAGCGCTATCCAACGTTCTCGAAGCGTAGTATATAACATGTGGTGATTTATCTATTCTTTGGCCAAGAACAGCCCCTACGGCATAGTTGCTCGCGTCACACATTATTTCAAATGGGAGGTCCCAATTCGGTGGTTTGACAATAGGTGCTGAAGTCAGAATGTCTTTCAATGTATCAAAAGCGCTTCGACAGTCGTCATCAAACTCGAAACTCACGTCCTTATGCAATAAATTGCATAGAGGTCGACTGATCTTCGCAAAATCCTTTATGAATCGCCTATAAAATCCTGCATGTCCAAGAAAAGAACGAATTTCCCGCACACTCGTGGGGTAAGGCAAAGATTTTATAACATCGATTTTAGCTTTATCAACCTCTAATCCCCTAGCCGACACAATATGACCCAAAATATTACCTTGTTCTACCATAAAATGACATTTTTCATAATTAAGCACAAGGTTCGATTTAATGCATTGATCGAGGATTTTTATAAGATTAGCTAAACATGAATCAAAAGAATCACCGTGTACCGTAAAGTCGTCCATGAAGACCTCGATGATATCCTCGACATACTCAGAGAAGATGCTAATCATGCACCTTTGAAAAGTTGCTGGAGCGTTGCACAATCCAAATGGCATCCTTCGATAAGCGAATGTACCGAAAGGGCATGTGAATGTCGTCTTTTCTTGATCTTCCGGAGCAACCGGAATTTGATGAAAACCTGAATATCCATCTAGACAACAAAAGTAAGCACGTCCTGCTAAACGTTCAAGCATTTGATCAATAAAAGGTAATGGAAAGTGATCTTTACGAGTCAAAGTATTCAAACTACGATAATCTGTACAAACCCTCCATCCATTTTGAACACGTGTAGGAACCAACTCACCATCAGAATTTTCAATTACAGTTATACCGGTTTTCTTAGGAACAACTTGAACAGGACTTACCCACGCGCTATCGGAAATCGGATAAATAATACCTGCGTCGAGAAGCTTTTGAATCTCGTTTTTCACCACTTCCATCATCGGTGGGTTAAGACGTCTTTGAGCTTGGATCTTTGGCTTAGCACCTTCCTCCATTAATATTCGATGCATGCATATGGAAGGGCTAATACCTTTTATATCGGCTATTGTCCACCCAATCGCTTCCTTGTAATCTCGTAATGATCGTAGCAATTGTTCTTCTTGTAAGGCACTCAATTTATTGGAAACGATCATTGGTAACGTTTCTCCTTCACCTAGGTAAAGGTATTTGAGATGATCAGGCAGTTTCTTGAGTTCCAACTTCGGTGCCTGCACAATGGAAGGAAGTAATTTAGAAGTCGAAATAGGCAACGAAATACGAAAAACATTATAAGTAAGAGAAGGAAGGGAATCAAGAGCCATTTTCGTCTCCGCTAGCTGATCATTAAGTTCGAATTCCTTTCCTTTTTCGTCCAAATCAGGTGTAGTCAATGCTACATGCAACGAATCCTCGTTTTCGAGCTCGAAAATAGTCTGCACCAAACAATCATTAATATCTATACCAAAAACAGAATGGACGTCAGGGGGGTATTTCATGGAATCGTAAATGTTAAATTTTATAATATCTCCATCAAATTCCATAGTTAGAGTACCATCGTCAACATTAATTTTGGTTCTAGACGTTTTCATGAATGGCCTACCAAGTAATATAGGAGCAGAAGTATTAGACTCGTTATGACCCATATCGACAACATAAAAATCAGCAGGAAACACTAGATCATTAACTTGTACTAATATATCTTCGAGGACACCATCAGGGTAAGCGTTTGACCTATCAGCTAGTTGAATGACAACCCCGGTTTCCTTTAACTTTCCTACATTTAGTGACTCATAAATCGATCGTGGCATGACATTAATAGAAGCCCCTAAATCTAGCATAGCTTTTTCGACTCGAATACTTCCTATCTTACAAGGGATTGAAAACATACCGGGATCCTTACACTTTGTAGGTAATTTCTTTTGAAGCACAGCAGACACATTTTCTCCTACGTGTACCTTCTCGTTGCCTATAAGCTTTCTCTTTGTCGTGCATAATTCCTTAAGGAATTTAGCATAACGAGGTACTTGCTTAATGGCGTCGAGAAGTGGAATGTTTACCTCAACTTTTCGGAATGTTTCGAGAATCTCCTTTTCTTGTTCCTCTTTTTTCGATTTTGCAAATCGGCCCGGAAACGGTGGTGGGATTACGAACGTCATCGGTTTCTTTTTAGGGACGGATTCTTCTTCTTTTTCCAGCTCTTTCTCTTCTTCATTTTTGGAAATTCGCTCAGGCTCTTTCAATTCCTTTCCGCTTCGTAAGGTAACAGCGTTCGCGTTTTCTTTCGGATTCACGATAACTTGTGAAGGAAGCTTTCCCGAATTCTGGGACACCAATTCGTTTACAGTGGTAGCTACTTGGCTTATTTGTTTCTCTAGGTTCTTGATAGCATTGTGATTTTCTTGTTGAACCTGTTGTATGCCCTGTTGAAATTGTTGAGTGTTAGCCATCAATGCTTTCATCATATCTTCTAAAGATGTACCTGAGTTTTGGTTTTGATGAGAAAACGGAGGTCCTTGAGGTTTTTGATATGGTGGTCGTGGGGCATAGCTCAAATTGGGATGATCTCTCCATCCGGGATTGTATGTGTTTGAGAACGGATCATATTTTCGCTGTGCGGGTCCGGGAAAGCCTGCTGCGTTTGCTTGTTCAAAATTTTGATTTTGCACGTTAGGACATACTTCAGCAACATGACCAATTCCGGAACATATGTCGCATGCATTAACCTGTTGAGTGTTACCTAGAACCACTTTTTGCATCATAGATGTCAGATCATTTATACGTTGATTAAGCACTGATACAGTTACCTCATTTGTTTCCTTCACCTCTTTCGGTGCATGATCTTGGCGAAGACTAAACTGTTGAGAATTTGAAGCCATGTTTGAGATTAAGTTCCTTGCTTCAGTTGGAGTCTTGTAGATTAATGCACCTCCGCTTGCAGCGTCGAGCATGCTCCTATCCATAACCATGAGTCCCTCGTAGAAATACTGGATAAGAAGCTGTTCAGGAATCTGATGTTGTGGACAGCTTTCAACTAATTGCTTAAAACGTTCCCAGTACTCATAGAGAGTTTCGCCCGTAAACTGTCGAACCCCACAGATTTCCCTCCTAATAGTTGCCACTCGAGATGCTGGGAAAATCTTTCAAGGAAAAGCTGTTCCATCTCGTTCCATGTATTAATTGAGCCGGAAGGGAGAAAATAGAGCCAATCCCTAACTTTGTCTGCTAAGGAAAAAGGGAAGGCTCTCAGCTTGATTTGATCTTCGCTTACATCTTTCGGTTTCATAGTTGAGCAAACCAAATGGAATCCCTTTAGATGTTTATGCGGGTCGTCTCCTGCAAAACCACGAAAGATAGGTAGTAAGTGAATGAATCCAGATTTTAATTCAAAGTCTACCTCAAGATTAGGAAAAAGTATGCAGAGAGGTTGTTGATTTGGATTTGGCATGGCCATATCCTTCAGAGTCCTTTCGTTGCCATTGGCATTTGCACCATTAGCAGGCGCTGCGTTGACATTAGCGGGGGCTGGATTGGCCATATGTTCGAATCTTTCCTCTGAGTCGCTAGAAGAATCGGTATGTTCCAGCGTGAAGTTCAATCCGGGTGGTGAATAATGCGAAGTGGGCTGTTTTCGTTGCCTTGTTTCCTTACGTAGGCGGCGAGCTCTCTTTTCGATCTCGGGATCGTACTCGAATTCACTTCCACGAAGGGTCCTAGGCATACAAGAACTAAAACAAAACAATAAAAATATCAGTAGCACAGGAATTAAAATCTATTAACACCGTTCCCCGGCAACGGCGCCAAAATTTGGTGGGTGTCGAATCCAACAAAAATAAATAACCTACTCAAAAAGATTTGTAAATAGCAATAAGTAGGGTCAGTCCTCAGGGAACAGTGTAGATTCAATTCCTAGATTACTAATATGATAAAAGGGGGGTTTTGGATTGAATTAACTAGAAATAATTAGAAAACAATTTAACGTAAATTAAAAAGCAAGTAAGAGATAAAATTCGAATTCAATAAGAGATGAGATTCTAGTCTTCGGATATTCGGTATTGATTCTATTATTCAATCACTGATTGCATATAGAATAGTTCAAAGTTCTTAAATAGATTAGCTATAGCCGTCAACAAGCTCTGACGACCTCGTTTTTCCTTACGGTTTCGATAATCAAAACAAGCTCTTTGATTATTGCCCTTATCGATTAAACAACCCTAAACAAGCTCTTAGGATTTAATTTATCAATAGCATTCAATTTCTAGAAAAACACTAATCCCGATCAATAAACACGCAAGCTCGGATTATTTAAACCGGATCACTAATTCCCATAACAACTAATCGAAAACTTGTCCATAATCAACGTCGTTAATTGCTACGATTATTAGGGTTTGCCAAACAATTACGGATTTGGTTCCTAATTAGCGAAATATAATTCTAACAACTAACTAATTGGCCAGATTAATTAATTGATTACAATATATTGTCAACAAATCTCGGGGAAAGAGTGAATACTAGAAGAACAATGAAGATAAAAGCACAAGCAATCTCACGAAATTTAAAAGGAATCAAACCTTAAATCCTTAGACTAGAATTATGTGTTTAGCAACACATAATCGAGGATTGTCGCAAAAGATGAAGAATTCGAAAATCCAGAGTAAAAGCAAAAACGTGAATAGTAAATTAAAATCGAAGGTAGGTCTTTGTGGAATAATATTCCACTTATTTAAAGCTAAAGAATCCTATCTAAACAAGGAAACATAAAAGATTTAGGATTTTAAGAATCCTAATCCAACTAGGAATGTTCAAAAATAAGGAAATAAACTTCCAAACATAAAAGAAATAATTCCCTAACATATTGGGAAGTAGAAACGTGCATAAAAAGTCTATCTAAGCCCAAAAAGTCGACATCTCGTCTTTTTCTTCGTTCCAAGGCAGAAAGCTTCCAATTTTTGGGCGTGACCAGAATGGTCACGCCTAAATCCAGCAACCTTTCTGCTTCTGCCTTCGGGCAAAACTCATTTTCTTCGTTTTTCGCCCCTTTTTGTCATCCTTTGTTCCATCCTCATGTAAATACCTAGATATGATAATAGAAGCACAATACATATGAGATATGGACTAAAAAGTAATTATCAACGCAATAATCCGCAAAATAAACGTGTACAAAATACACGTTAACAGGTTCCCAGAAAGTTGGAGTGGAACGGCTACAACAGGGAGGTCCCCGGAAAGTTGGAGTGGAACGGTTACCGTCTTCAGCAGGGAAAGAGAGGTTCTCGGAAAGTTGGAGTGGAACGGTTACTGTCTTCAGCAGGGAAAGAGAGAATTCCCGGAAAGTTGGAGTGTAACGGCTACCAGAAAGCTGGAGTGGAACGGTTACCGTCTTCAGCAGGGAAAGAGATGTTGAAATCTGACGAAGTAAGATATTTGATTATGAGCGAAAAAATTCGCAGGAGAGAATCGAATATAGCTTCGGGATCAGTTTTGAATACAGAAATTAGAGGCAGATCGGAATCAAAGAAATTGAAGCTATGCATGGCTTCAATTGGCCTCGGAACTTGAGGTGAAAGGCTTGGCGCTGCCGGGATCATGTTGTGGGCTACTGAATGAGAAGATCAAGAGATGGCTACATTGTTTGTTGAGTTCAGTCTCCAAGTGGGAGATTGTTGAGTTATGGAGCCTGAAAGACTGTAAATATAGGCCCAAAAGTATTTTTATGGGCTTATGTCATTCTCCTATTAGGGTTAGGAATATTGTATTATAAATAACCCTAATATCATTGTAACCCTTAGAGTCCGATGACTCTCATTGTAATCACGGATCTCATCAGAAATATAGTAAATATCCTGGCTTGGCAGCGCCCCCAGACGTAGTCAAAATTGTTTTGACGAACTGGGTCAACAATTCGTGTATTCTTTCATTGTTCTTTTCTTTCGTGCGATTATTCACTGGCATCATATTCCTAACATGATTTGGCGTATTACATCCTCGAATTGTTATTATTATTATTTTTTTGGCAAAATACACCTTTAAATTGTATTTTTGACACTTTGCACTCTTAAATTACTATCGTTTGAAGCAATGCACTCTTAATTGCACTTAATTACGTTTATACTGACTCACGAGCCCTATAAAAATTTATGTATTTTTTTAATATAGTGATAATAATAATTACATGTGTCTCGGTTAGTATTTCCTTCGTCGTATCTGTAAGCAAGTAAAATAAAATGGTTGTTTTTGTTTGGCTCGATGTTTTGACATTTCGACCTTTATTAGGTTCTCAAAGGTATGCATTTTTGGGTTTGGTTTTCGTTTTCATCTTGTTTCGTTAATTTTTATTTTAGTTTTTCATTCATGACGGATGCTCATATTGAGAGTATTAGTGTGTTCATCATTCTCCATGTTTCTATTAGTTTTGTGACATGCGTCATTTTATTTTAGTTTTTCATTCATTTAAATTCCTCTTTGTTGGATTAACACTATTTGTTGAATATCTTCAAAACTTTATACTCTAGACATGCATTTATATATAAATTGTTGAATAATAACATAAAATAAGATGATATAATGTAAATAAGTCTGCATTTACACTACCACAAATAAGTAGCAGAGAATTACAAAGATTTTCAGGAAGCCATAGAAGTGCATTATTCAAATACATAAGCAAATGGAAATCAAACATACACACAATAGGATGATATTCAATCTTATTTGGATCTTTAAACTGGCACGGGTTCGACGAACATGCATTTTATATAGTCTTTGGTAACATTACTGGAATTGCCATAGTCATCTTCACCATGTCCGTACGTAAGATTTATCAGACGAGAAAAGTTAAGAACACGCATGAGGACTGTCGTGGAGACTGCTGTTGGTTTAAGACAATCTTGATTCATGTCTTTCCATGCTTTCTTGAGTCGTTTCTCAAATTCAGCGAAACTCTCCTCCTTTGAGCCACCATGTTCCTTCATATAACAATCCACTGCTGAGATTTTCGGTTCAAACTGCGTAGTAAAGTCATCATAAGTTACTACTGATCATTCAAGTATATAATACTAATTGATGTACTATATATGCTATATATACTATATATACTACTGATCATTCAAGTATATAATACTAATTGATGTACTGTATATGCTATATGTACTATATATAGTACTGATCATTCAAGTATATAATACTAATTGATCATGTATGAATTTGTCAAATGATTCTTAATGAGTATCTTACACCGAATCCTGCCATATCGTCTAGTAGTCTACCGACAGCTTCTCCTCCACGTATCACTGGTGGTCGGCTTACAACCCAATCGAACTCTTCCTTTGAAACCAGATTTCCCAAGCCAGACAAGGTGGCTGTTACCGTCATCAATGGACCACCGCTCACGAGTGCCACCTTCAAATACTCTTCCAGAGGAGGGATATAGCTATTATAGTACCACTTTGCTTCTTCATAAAATTCCTTTATCATATTTTTCATCTGCAATTTGCAAAAGAATTAAGTCAATTAATATTGAGAACAATGGAAGAAGCTATCTAATTGTTAAAAACTGATCAATACCGTCTCTCTCGCATAGTGAACCGGGTATGAGATGCCTACTTTTGCATTTTCATTTTCAATTTCAGCATAAAGATCTAAAAGAGCTTTGTAACAGTGTGTAATATATGTTGGTAGGTTATCTAAACAGCTGTAATCCCACCTGGAATTCAAAAAATTAAAGTCAGATAAAATTAACTTACATGGAATCACAAGTTACAATAAGAAATATGCTAACTAGCAAATGTAATATCTTAGATAGAGATTTGTTGCAACCTGTCAACTGCATTGGTTAAAAGTTTGAGATCGTTCATGGTCCCATAATGATCGTAAATGTCATCGATAACAGTAATCATAGCGATAGATTTCGCTTGTATCATTCTCGAGAAGTGGTATTGTGGCTCAAAGTAGTCTGATACAGCCCAAAACATATCTTCCACAACTCTATCTCTGGCAAAGGGCATTTTGTTTGTGAAGTCTAAATTTTTCCACCACCTACAATAATGTTTTTGATACATCAAAATTTTGGTCTTAAAAGAGTACAATTTGTACCATGTAAAGCTAACCTTGTAAGATCACCAAGCTCCTTCTGATGTATCTTTTGGACAAAATTAAAGTCCAACTTTGCAAACTTCAATAGTATTTCGTTATGCGATTCATCATCTTCGTACACAGGCATGAACTTTCTGGCTCCCAATCTGACATAAGCCTTTCGGATCGGAGTCTTCAATGCTTCGTTAATTTGCGCCGCAAGAGATTTGGTCATGTGAATCTGGCTCATGGACTTGAGGTGATAGGAAGAAAATTCTAGTGCTTCGTCAAGAGTTTCCTCTCCTTGTATCGATAAATGTGCTGCTTCGTATAGGCTTAATATCCCTTGAACGTTGTCAATCAACGAACTCTTAAATTTTCCTTCATGATCTATGAATTTGCTGAACACATCGGCTGATGAGAAAAAAAATTATCATATATATAAGGAATGTCAACATTTGATATTAATTTCAAAAGATTTCGTCCCAACAAAAAATGAGACATGAGTGATAGAATGTTATAATCTTAAAGTTGTCACTAATTGTAAACAAGGTTCAAAGTTTCGAAACTGACCTAAGTTTCGGGTCATTAAATATTAGAAACTTTTCGGAAACGTTTCAGAAAAGTAGGAAAAAACTTGAAAAGACAAAAACAATGTGATAGAAAGTAAACAACAAATGCTATCTTCATTCATTTTTAAAAATCACAATAATATCAACATTTGACATTAATATCAAAAGATTTCGTTACAACAGAAAATGAGACATGAGTGGTAGAATGTTAAGTAAAATTATACTGGTTAATTCTTACCAGACAAGAGGTGATAACCTTGTTGTCTGAGTAAACGAAAACGAAGAGCAACCATATGAAGATCATTGCCCTGTTTGTCAGTGCATGCTGAGAAATTATTACTGTCATATATGTTCTTCAATGATGTCTCAATCTCATCTTCAAAATGATAAGCCACTCCCAGCCGTTGGATTGCATCAATGAGTTCAAGTTTATGCAATGAATCGTCGGCTGTTGTGACTAAGAGCTTCCTCACTTCTTCTCTCAGTTTCTGAAGCTCTTCCGCTTCACATGCTGATATTTCCTGGTTAATTATTTTGACAACCAATATTGAGATAATCTGTAGGCTAGAATCTTTCAAACCTATTGAATTCCTTTAACATATATACCTTTTAATTTAAGTGTTTTTAATTACTTTTAATTTAATCATTTTCAAAAAGCCCTTTATTTATTATTCTTACTTTTAGAAGTAAATCTACGTAGAGTTCTTGAGGATCGACCATACACAAGTTAAATCGAGCAGGTTTTTATTTTTGTTGGATTCGACATCCATATATTTTGTGTTTATCTATGAAATAAAATACAAGACAATATATGTATGCATTGCAATATACAAGAAAAAGTAGTAAGTACTCCAAATAGTTGGATATTATGTTCATGAGTTCCATGTTTCTTGTATTCACTATTTTATATTGAATATTACAAGTATATATGAGCATAGATATTTTCAAATTTAAGTTGTCATCAGTACTGTGACCATGAAGTATGAGCTGAAGGCTGTATGCATGGATATATCATATATAGTTACACAAACCCTAATTGAAAACTGAAGGTTTATATATAGTTACAGAAAACCCTAATTGGAAAATAGTAATATTACCTTGAAATTAGAAGCATGCGTAAGAAAATATTCACCCCAGACGCTTGGATGATATGTAGCCGATCTACGAGTTTTCTCAAAATTTATATCCTTAACAGAGATAGGAGCAGGTGATGGTGGATTTTTTTCCATTTTTAGACTTTCCTTTTTTTTTTTCTTCCCTTAATTGGATTGAATCTAGGCATTTTTATTGGTGAATATTTATAGCCATCTGGTACATGGGTTTTTGCATTGATACTAAACAATACATTCCTTTACAGCAGGACTCCACAGGAGCTCCTAGTTAAGAATATATAATCAATTGGTGCACACTACTTTACACCTGTAAAGGAGTATTCACTATAGGCGTGCTGGTAACATGGGAATAAGACAGTAATATATAATATTAGCCATATTGTGTATATTATATTTTCCAGGAAACGATATGTATTCGGTATTTTGTATTTCTAAAGGAATATTCAGGTGCCTTTAAATACTGGCCTTATGTGTAAGTATACATATAGGTTAGGTTTGTGTCTTTTATTTCTTTATGTTGGTCTAAGCACAATTGTTTTTCTTTATTCATTGGATTACTCTTTAGCAAAAGTACTCCAGATTCCTTTACTAATTAGTGCATTTGTGCGTAATTACAGGTTTTATAATTATAACTTTATATAATAAATATGGGCAAAAATTTTAAATACAAAATACAAGATGGATTCATTACATGTGACAAAATGGATGATGTAAAAGGGGACTGGGGAAGAATCATACCTAAAATGCCTAACATTAAAATATGCATTACAATATCAAAAAATATCATCTTATGATCTTATCCTATCTTATCTTTGTAGTATTTGTATTAATTTGAATTTTTTTATCTTTCCTAATTTGGGTTTATCTATGATTTCTTTTAAAGTCAAATCTAAACTCTTCCATAATCAATAATTTTATTTACCGGGATTTACTAATTTAACGTGATATCAGACCAATGCTTTCGAGTTATGATTTTTTTATCTCTCACTTTCACTAATTTATTAATTTATACACACAAGTTCAATGTGTATTCGGTATTCTTTGTGTTTATCAATGAACTAAAATACAAGATAAACAGTCAGTACACTAAATAGTTCGATATTAAGTTCAGTTCCAATTTTTTTTGTATTGAATATTACAACTATATATGGCCGTACATGGAATAACAACAAAATTTAGAATTAATTGTATTTGTATACTTGCTAATTATCTTTTCAAATTTAAGTTTGCATCAGTATTGTGACCATGAGTATGATCTGAATGTTTTATGCACGGATATATAATTACATAAAACCCTAGTTGGCTGAAGGTTGTATGGATGCATGGATATATATATATATATATATAGTGACACAAAACCCTAGTTGGAAAATCAATTGAGATGGTGATAATATAATTACCTTGAAACTTGAAGCATGTAATTACTTTTTTTTTGTTCGTCGGATGTGCGCATGCATGTGTTTGTATTGTATTGTTGGTCTTTCTTTATTCCTTTGTGCACTCTGAATCAAACGTCAGATCCCTTTAATTAGTGCATCAGTATGAAATTATATTTTTAAGAATTGAATTTTATATAATAAATATGGATAATAAATTTAAATACAAAACACAAGATGGATGTGACAAAAATGGATGATGCAAAAGAGAACTGGAGAGAATCCCTCGGAAAATGCCCTACTTTAAAATAGGCACTACAAATTACAATATGAAAAAATATTATCTTACATTATTTTTTAGTATTTATCTTACTTTTTTTTATGTTTCCTAGTTTGAATTTGTTTAAATTTTTTAATTTATATTTCCGTAGTTTCTAGTTACACTAGATTTAATGTTGAATTCTGTAAATTTACATAAATATTTTTTTAATAAATAATATTATTTCCATTTTAGACGTTCTTTTTTTGTTTCTTGGCTTGAATCTGGCTGTTTTTATCAGCGAATATTTATAGACATCTGTTACAAGGGTTTTTGCATAAATAATTAAGTCTATGTACAGCAGGAGGGGAAACAGAGGGGAAATGGGTGGGGAAATGGAAGGGAAGGATTTAGCATATAGGGAATTTGGTAGGCAAACTTTGGGGAAGTGAAAAATTCACTTCAAGGAATTTGATAGGGAAATAAAAGTCAGCCAATGGGATGCTGTCATGTGTCCCAACCTTATTTTTTTTCCTCCTTTTTTTTAAATCGTTTTTTTTAGTATTAATTATGCAAAATTAATTTTTTATTTTTTCACCATTATTTTTCTTTTTTTAAGCTCTATAAATAGAGCCTAAGTTTGTGTCATTTGGACACCAATTTTTTTCGAGGTCATATTTTCATTTTAATTTTCAATTTGTTCAATAGTGTACTTTATTTATCTTTTTATTAATATTTTCTTGTACGTTTTCAATAATTTCAAAATTAATATTTTATAAAAAATAAATATTTTAAATATTTAATTAATGAATATAACTATAAAATTAATTTATATTAAAATTAATTGTAACTATAAAATTAATTATTAAAATTAGTGATGTGGATGAAAGAGAAAGTAAAAAAACATTAATTGACTAGTTGTTGTGGAGTTGAAAGGAATGTGATAGGGAATCTGACGTGGCAGAAAAGAGAAAGTGAAAATTTGACTACCTGTTGTACATAGCCTAACAATACATTCCTTTACAGCAGGACTCCTAGTTAAGAATATTCTCAATTGGTATACACTACTTTACACCTGTAAAGGAGTATTCATTAGGCGTGTTGGTAACATGGGATTTAGACAGTAATATATAATATTAGCCATATTGTGTTGTTCGAAATATTCAGGTGCCTTTATATACTGGCCTTATGTGTAAGTGTTAATAAGGTAAAAACCCTGTAACTTTCATGTATTCTCAAGAGAAATATTTATAGTTACAAATGAATGAATCAGACCCTAACAAACTAAATATAAACAAATATATACAAAGATATAAAAGAGATACATGGAAGATATGAAAAGATATTGAAAATTCTATATAATATTCTAACATCCCCCGCATTCAGAACAGACGGTTGTCGAATGATCAGGACCTGAAATCGATCACAAAGGCGAAGGCAAGCCTTTTGTGAAGATATCAACAAACTGGATAGCAGAGGGTACATGGAGTACCCGTATATCCCCTAGGGCAACACATTCCCTGACAAAATGAATA
The DNA here is from genome assembly GCA_963669365.1 of Verbascum thapsus. Lineage (NCBI taxonomy): Eukaryota > Viridiplantae > Streptophyta > Magnoliopsida > Lamiales > Scrophulariaceae > Verbascum > Verbascum thapsus. The sequence goes on from OY770116.1 coordinate 5,013,759, forward strand.
TCAATTTCTATGTGTTTCGTGCGTTGGTGCTAAATGGGGTTTGAAGAAAGGTAAACAGAGCTAATGTTATAGCAATAAACGATAATGCTAACGGATAGAGGGCTATGTAAATCGAGAAGAAGATTTCTTAACCAAGTGGTTTTGGCAACAGCATTGGCAACACCACGACATTCACCTTCAGCACTGGAACGAGAGACAATAGATTGACGTTTGGAGGACCAAAAAATGAGATTATCACCAAGAAAAACACAAGATTCGGATGTCAAACGACGGGTGTCAGGACAACCGGCCCAATCGGCATCAGAGTAGGCAATGAGGCGAGCAGTGGAGGTGGAGTGAAGGTATAGACCATGAGAAAGGGTACCCTTAAGATAGCGTAGGATGCGTTTTAGTGCATGGAGATGAGGTTCGCGAGGATCATGCATGTGAAGGCAGATTTGCTGAACAACATAGGAAATGTCCAGATGGGTAATGGTAAGATACTGCAAAGCACCTGCGAGACTTCGATGAAGGGTAGGATCAGCGACTGGGGGGTCGGAAGAGGGTAATTTAGCCTTAGCGTCAACTGGGGTGTTGCAATGATTGTAGTTGGAGAGAGAAGCCCAATCAAGGATCTCATGTGCGAACTTATTTTGACAAAGGAAGAGATTTGAAGAACTACGTGTAATAGATATGCCGAGAAAATAGTGAAGAGGGCCGAGATCAGAATTCCAACGACAACAATGCGGTGATTGACTGAAGAAGGGAGATGGAAGAAGCAGTGAGGACAATGTCATCGACATAGAGGAGAAAATAAGCCATGTCCGAACCTTGACGAAGGACAAAAAAGGAAGGATTAGCTTTGCTATCTAAAAAACCAAGAGTAGATAGAAAAGATGCAAAATGTTGATACCAGGTGCGAGGAGCTTGTTTTAGGCCATAGAGTGCCTTGCGTAGACGCACACATGATTAGGAAGGTCAGGGTTCACAAAACCCGAGAGTTGTTTCATGTATACAAGTTTGGAAAGGTCGTCGTGGAGGAATGCATTTTTGACATCAAATTGATGAAGAGTCCATGAGCGAGAAAGAGCAAGACTGAGAACTGTACGAATGGTGGTAGGTTTGACAATAGGACTGAAGGTTTCATCATAGTCTAGACCAGACTCCTATGAGAATCCCTAAGCGATGAGATGAGCTTTATAGCGTTCAAGATTACCATCAGAGTGGAATTTGTGATGAATAATCCATTTGGAACCGACAATGTTACAAGAGGCAGGACGACGGACAAGATGCCAAGTGCCGTTGGAATGGAGAGCAGCAAGTTCGGCTTCCATGGAAGGTTTCCAGTTCGAATCTTTTAAAGCGAGACTATAAGAACGAGGGATAGGAGAAATGACTGAATTGTTTTAGCAGATAGATTGAAGATTTGACTAGGACGAAGGGTGCCGGTTCAAGAACGAGTTGTCATCGGGTGAGGGGTGCCGATAGAGGTGGTTGGCGAGCTGCTGAGGATGGTAAAGGTTCGGTTGATGTAGGTTCCGACATGCGGAGAGAGGTGAATCAGAATGAGGGCTTTGAGATACAATCGGGAAAAAGCACTTACATTCTCGGTATGAGGGTCGGGGTCAAGAAAGAGTGAGTCATAGTTTGAAGAGGTTGATTGATGGATAAAACATGCACAGAAAAAAATATTTTCATCAAATGTGACGTGACGAGATATGATAATTGTGTTGGAGGAGGATAAGTAGAGGCACCGATAACCACGATGATCAGATGGATAGCTTAAGAAAATGAAAGGCGACGAACGAGGAGAAAGTTTGTTCGGGGCGGTAGCTGAGATGTTCGAGTAGCATAGACATCCGAAAACGCGTAAGTGTGAAGGACGGCGATTTTTTGAAGAGAGCTTTGAATGGCGTGATGAACGAGAGTGTGCTAGTGGGTGGGAATGAGATTAATGAGATGAATGGACATGTGCATGGCTTCAACCCAAAAATGAGGCAATTGTGCTTGAAAAATGAGCGAGTGTATCATATTATTGATAGTTTGAATTGTATATTCTGCTTTGCCATTTTGTTGGGATATGTAAGGGCATGAGAAACGAAAAACAATGTCGTATTCATTGAAAAAACTATGAAACTGTTGATTATCATATTCACGACCATGATCACAATGCAGGGATTTCATATTTGTGTGAAATTGTGTTCAAACATATGCATGAAACTTTTCAAAAATTAAAAAAACTTCAGATTTTGAGCGAATGGGAAAAATCCAAATAAAGTGAGTAAAGTCATCCATAAAAAAAACATAATAACGAAAATCATTTAAGCTAACAAAGGGAGAGGTCCACAAATCAGAGTGAATAATTTCAAAAGTATGCGAAGTTTTATTAATAGAGCTAACAAACCGAAAACATTTATTTTTGCCTAGTTGACAAGCATTACATAAAGAATTAAAAACAATACATGATTTAATAAAATTGCTAGAAGATAAAAAATTGAAAATGACTTTTTCCTGATGACCCAGACGACGATGACAGATAACAGATGAGACGAAAGAAGAAATATAAAACAAGAGAATCAAACCCTAACAAACTAAATCTAAACAAATATATACAAAGATATAAAAAACATACACGGAAGATATAAAAAGATATTGAAAATTCTATACAATATTCTAACAGTAAGATTAGGTTTGTGTCTTTTATTTCTTTATGTTGGTCTAAGCACAATTATTTTTCTTTATTCACTGGATTACTCTTTTTAGCAAACGTCCAGATTCCTTTACTTAGTGCCTTTGTGCGTAATTACAGGTTTTATAATTATAACTTTATATAATAAATATGGGCAAAAATTAAATACAAAATACAAGATGGATTCATTGCATGTTACAAAATGGATGATCTAAAAGGGGATTGGGGAAGAATCATATGTAAAATGCCTAACATTAAAATATATATGCATTACAATATTAAAAAATATCATCTTATCCTATCTTATCTTTGTAGTATTAGTATTAGTTTGAATTTTCTTTTATCTTTCCTACTTTAGGTTTATTTATGATTTCTTGTAATTTTTTTTAATAATTTATAGTTAGATTTGACTTTAATGTCAAATCTTGTAACTATTCCATAATCAATAATTTTATTTACCGGGATTTACTAATTTAACATGGTATCAGAGCTATGCTTTCGAGTTATGGTATTTTTATCTCACTTTCACTAATTTATTAATTTATATACACACAAGTACAATGTGTATTCGGTATTCTTTGTATTTATCTATGAAATAGAATACAAGATAATATAAGAAGGAATTACAGTATATAAGATAAATAGTCGGCACTCTAAATAGTTCGATATTAAGTCCAGTTTCAATTTTTTTTATTTTGAATATTACAACTATATATGACGTACATAGAATAACAACACAATTTACAATTAATTGTATTTGTATACTTGCTAATTATCTTTTCAAATTTATGTTTGCATCAGTATATTGTGATCATGAGTATGATCTGAAGGTTGTATGCATGGGTATATAATTATACAAAACCCTAATTGGAAACTGAAGCTTGTATGGATGCATGGATATATATATATATATATATATATATATATAAACACAGCACCCTAGTTGGAAAATCAATTGAGATAGTGATAATATAAGACCTTGAAACTTGAAGCATGTGTAAGAAAATAGTCACCCCACACACATACACTTGGATGATATATATGTTAATAGAGATAGGAGTAGGTGATGATCGATGATTTTCCATTATATTCGTTTGAATCTGAGTATTTTATCAGTGAACGTTTATAGATAGATATCTGGTGCAAGGATTTGCACAGATACTTAATTAAGATTACATGATTACATCCTTTTCAGGACCCCATGGCAGCTGCTAAAAATATATATTAAAAATATGCGACAACAAACTTTCAACACTCAGCCATTATCGATTGAACTTTGAGCTAATTAATTATTACTTTACACCTGTAAAGAAGTAGTATTCACTGTCGTGCTGGTGATATGGGAAATTAAAGACACTTCAGATTTCACGTGTAATATATAATTAGCCATATTACTGGCCTTATATGTAATTATATATAGGTTAGGTTTATCTTTCTCTTTGTTTTTTCAGATGTGCGCTTGCATGTGTTAGTATTATATTGTTGGTCTTTCTTTATTCCTTTGAGCACTCTGAATCAAACGTCAGATCCCTTTAATTAGTGCGTCAGTATTTAATTATATTTTTTATAATTGAATTTTATATAACTAGGAAGGAACACGTGCTTTGCACCTGATTTATATGATTTTTTAAGATAATTACATAATATAAGTACTTGAACGAATAAAATAAAAATTTCAATTACAATTCATAAATAAATTAAAACAACTACAGTTATTATTAAAGTAGAATGATAAATAATAAAAATAAATACAAGGTATAATCTTTGAAGGTCTCATTTGTTCATATTTTTTTTTTTTTGGTTGTTATCAATGTTGTAATCATTTTTTACATGATTTTAAAATTTTCTTTCTCAAATTGCCCAACGTCTCTTCATCATTACCTGAATTGTGTCTATTTCTTTTACCTCACTCATTTATTTTATTTTATTTGGATTATCTCTTTAATATATATACTCCATTAAATTTTAATTTTCTTACGAATAATCTTTTTGTTGAGTTCTACTTGCATTATTCTTCCGAACATTCTTGTTTTTTGTTTTATTTTTTTGTACTCTTTCATATGAGTTTGATATGAACTAAGTTTCTGCATATTCTTTTCTACTTTTATGTTTAATACATTGTCAAAGAAAAATACAATTCATACATGAAGACCCGGTGATATCCCAATAAATACTACCCTTCTCCTTCACGGTCAACAAAATTCGCTTCAATCTCACCAATAAACTATAATTATTTGAGTGGATAAATATTTGGCATGAAAACTGAATTATCATACATTAGAAAACTATGTTTATTGAAAATTAAGCCCAAATAATGATGTAAATAAATAAATTCATTTTTCTTGTGTTTATCCTTGTGTTTGTCATTTATAAATTCAACGTTCCTTTTTTTCATTCTTCTAATTGAGTTTTTTTATACTTCCAATTGTTTCTTCACTTTTGCTAAAAAGGTTGGGTGTGCATATAAGTTTTCTATTCACCTTTTTTCTTTCTCTATTTAATAAAGCAACCAGTACATGTTTCTTTTCAAGATCATTCACGTATTTTTATTTTAAATATCACTTATATATTTCAAGAAATTTCAATAGATTGGCTTAAGTATTTATTTTTATTATACTTAATTTCATGGTAATGAATGTATGTAATTTTTAAATTTATAAATTTTAGTATTGTTGTTAAGAATGTAGGAGAAGTAGTGCATATATCGTACGTAAAATTTAATGCGCAATAGAAAATAATAATGTAATAGTAATGCTTGCTATTTTTAAACGTGATTCTTATATTATCATATTTTGAATCTCATTCCTAAAAAAATGTCTCAGCAAAGGGCTAGCCAAATCCAAACAAATTTTCCTAAAGTATTGAAAACAACAATGGATTGAATGAACATTTGAAGTAATTGATTTAGTACAAGTACTTTATTTTAATACGCCAAAATTAATTTAGGTCCCCTGTCACATCAAATTAACCCTTCACTTATCTAATTAATTCTTATTGATTCCTAAACATGTGGCTAATGATAACTTGTATCTATGAGCTCATGCCACAATGTGTTTAGTAAAAGTACTTTATTTTAGTTCTCATTTTTCAAGTAAAATCAAAATAATATATATTGTATATAGTTTAGATTACTATCTCTTATTATATATATTTATCAACGAATATAACTCTACACCTTCAATTTAATATAGTGTTTATATAATTTAGAGTTGTAAACTCTAAATTTTTTATTTAACTTTTCCTTTTCTACTTTTCTTCATTCACGTCATATTTCATTCATAAACATATATTTTCTAAATTCAAAATTATAGATGTAAAATTATATTGTGCTAACAAATTAGTTTCGAAATTATTGCGTAACTTAAAAAATTCATGAGTTACTCTTATTTTAAGTTTCTTGTTAACTACTTTTGTTGATATGTACACGTGTGGATGCTGATAACCATCTTTAAGAAATTACATATAATTCTAGAATAAACAATGTAAGATAATATAATAGATAAATATGCTATTAGCCATATTAGATTCTTTAACAATTTCTAGGATTTTCTCTTTTATGAAATCTTACAAAATTACACCTCTTTAGTTCTCAAAATCAAAACCCGTTTACTTTTCCGATTCAATTAAATCTTTGTTTTTGTGATTCTTAATAAAATCTTTGTTTATAAGTGGAGCAATTGTTTCAGGCTTGAAAATATATTCAAAGGAGGTAGCATGTACTATTAATAATAAATAAATAAATAATTTTGTATTATTATAGAAAGCATCAGCACATCAAATTAAATAAAAGAACAAAGGACAATTAAGTGAAAATTGAGAAGACTTAATAGGAAAATATATAAAAAGTAATTCTGCATACAAATTAAAGTCTTCTTATACTTTTGTTGTATAATTTTGTCATGAAACATAATACATGGTACTATTGTTAAAAATTGTGTATAAAATGTGGCTATATATGTGTAACAAGTTTATAAAGAATACTTAAATCATTTATATTTTTGTAAACTCTCATCCTCTAATTCTAATCTTATTAGAGTTTTATTTACGACCCATGTGTGATTCTTAATTTTCCTTCATTGCTAAATATCATGGGAGGTTGCTTGGGTATGTGGTGTTATAGGTTGTTGGTGGCTTTTCATTTTACAAATTTAATTTGATTTTGCTCAAATTAGATTGTCTTGCTCATCTATGGAGTTAGTAAGTCCTGTTTAATTTGTAAATACTCATACCTTTTCTTTATTGATAACAAAATTATACTTGTAGATTGCCCATAATACTCGATTGTTGTTCTATATTTTTATTTTAACATAATTTTGTTAGTATTTTTTTATTCAATATCTTAATATAATATTTAAACTTTTTACTAACTTGATTTTCAATAATTAGATAAATAAGAAATGAATGACACGCATAGTTAGGAATGCACCTCGGTAGAATGCAATAATTACTTACGGTGGAAAGTTACTCAAATATGAATAAATTAAAGAATAAATAGTAAGTCAGATCTTATTTTTCTTTTGTTGAGAAATTTATGTAAAAGTTAGTTTTTTATGAGACAAGGATTGTAGGTCATGCTACAACTTTATCCATGCGATTGTGCCACACAACCCCGGCCCAACCTTCTCCTTCTCCGTCCCTCCCTCATTGTCAATGTCTTAATTAGTTGCCCCTCTTCCATTGTTTTTACCATGAGAGTCAGACAATTTTCTCATCAGCTAGATTAACTTTTATCATGATTGAAAAAAAATTGATCATATTATAATTTCTTTTTATGAAAGTAAAAATTTAATCAATCAAATGAGTTATTAATCATATCTAAAAAGAGAAAAAATATAATCAACGCCACATAATTATATGAAACTTTTGAGTAAATTGAACGTATATTCGAAAATAACTAAGTTAATTAAAGAAATGAACACGTGTATAATCCTTTAAAAAATACTATGTCAATTCATATTCATTTATTACTTATTATGTTTAAGTGTAATGGATGTAGTACTTCATTTCTTCTTTAAGATGTCCACGGTTCTCTCTCTATATTAGAAAACACCACATAAAGAAAATATTATGATTCGACGAATACATATTCCCATGTCTCCAAACATGATAAGGGAATTTTATTGAATTTAAAGTTTTAGATTACAAGCATATGGAAAAATATTTATAATTGCAGTGTAGGACTTTTTCAATGGCTACACTAAATTTGCGAAAATGCTTTCTAATTGGATGTGCACTTAATCAAGGTCATTTTTTAAATATTTATTTTTTACCAAATTTGACATGATTAATCCCTTGAGAAACATGGATAAAGCAAATATTTTTAGATCATTTTTTAAATATTTATTTTTTACCAAACTTGACATGATTAATCCCTTGAGTATTCAGTGAATTAATACTTATATACATCTGGTATGGGGATTTGCATTGATACTTAACTCTACATCGATCCTTTTCAGGACCCCATGGGAGTTGCTAAGAATATATATTAAAAATATGCGACAATAAATTTTCAACACTCGCCATTATCGATTGAACTTTGAGCAAATTAATTTAATTGGTTATACACCTGTAAAGGAGTAATCACTGGCATGTAATATTGACACATAAAATTCAGGTTCGTCTGTCATATTCACAAATTAATCTGTTTTGACTGAAAATTAATTATAGGTGAAGCCATACATCTTTGGGAAGCGTAATGAGTCTAGTTTCCAACCAAACAAACGGATCCCAAAAATTTCATTCCTACAGGGATATATGTCCATAGGGGGAATTATAGATTTCGTCCCTCAACAAAACTCCAATCGCAAAATCGGTCCTCCATGTTCTGTCCGCGTCAATTTAGTCCCTTATCTTGTCAAAACAGAACGCTTTTAGTCCTGCCGTTAACTTTTCCATCCAAATTGACGGAAATCTTCAAAAAAGGTCAAATTATGGGGAAATTTACATCTTTTCATCCTTTGTCTTGCTGCTAACTACATATTTGTTTAATTACCATGAATCAGGCCCAACATGCTTCCGAAAAATAAACAAACATTCATAAATTCATACCTCTGTTTGACCTCCTTACTGCCGGGTATTCCAAGCCTCCGGTTTTACGGACTCGTTCCAACCACTCGACCGCAGAAGGTGGTTCGCAAGCCTTGGCTCCTTCAGCAATACAAAGCACAGCCCTATTTCGTTTCCTACCTTAGGGCGTAGGGGCTATTTCAGAATGAATGTCTAATAACTTTTGAAAGCAAGTTGAAACAAAAGCCTCAAATTTTTATTGATGAAATAAAATTAAAATTACATAATACACTCTACTCCGCTATTGGAGGAGATAACTGTTTAGCCTCTCATATGAGGACTTACAAATTGGGGTAAATCCCCATACACTTGAAATTTAAAATACAGAAAAGAAAAGTTTACAAATACTAAAATGATTTTATTTTTAAAGACTATAGACTTGGATATGTTTTGAAGAGTTGGAGAAAATTTTCGATGATCTTCCATCTGCTTCAGCCCCTCCTTTTATAGCCTTCAGCTGCGGACTCCAAAGGCGGACTCCAAACTTGTTTAATTTTAATACGTCATTGCTCACGTATTCCCTTTTGTTTTTGTCCCCCACTTGTTTGAGTGGGCGGGGGACTCAATAATTCTTCCACTTGCTTGAGTGGCTGCCGACACTCTTATCTTCACGTGGTGGGCCCCGCGTCTTTTCTTTGTCTGCCACTCTTTGGAAAAGTTGTGGCTGATTGATTATCTCTTTTGAAAAGCATGGCCTAATGATTTTTGGCCCGTCCTTTTCCTGAAAGCGACATTGCGTTCGCCATCTTACCTGTACATTTCACAGCTGTATTTTCTTTTTTTTTTTTTTTTTTTTTTTTTTTTTTTTTTTTTTTTCAGCTGTCCAACTCTAGAATTACATTTTTGTAATTTTACATTGGACCTATGTTAATTAGGTCCTTCTTTGTTTTTTACATTTAACCGTTTTTACCGCGGTTTGTAAAAACTCCGCGGATTTCTTGTTCTTTTTCCCTTATCCTGTTCACGTTCGGGTTTTTCTTTTGTGACCCTGATTCGTGTGTCGAACAAGGGTTTCTCCTGGAGCTCACAACTTGAACAGATATGATTGAGCCATTGACCCACATGCATCATATTGCATGTCTTCTTCCTCGTGTTTTCCGTTGCTGGTAACTTGTTTAACCAAATTAGCGTCCTTTTTTGTTCGAAAAGATTTTCAGCGAATTCGGTACTTTTTCCTGTCATGGAGTTTAACAGGAATGACCCATTAATCTTGTTAGAAAAGATTTTGAATGGATACTTCACTTTGTCCATCTCGGTTAGACAGACCCAGAATCCCCACGCTCTTCGGGTGGAAATGTCATCTTCGTTGATTGAAGCCACCAAAGGAGCTTCTCTTGTCTCGACCTTAACTCTGTTGTAGGCCGTTATATCGGGTCTCTGTAATTTCATAAAATGAAACGCCGGATGAGATCCCTTTCCTGCAATTTCTGGAGCAATTGATAAGAATTTTATTTCCAGAACATCTCCTCTTTTTAGGTGTGGATTATTTTGCCATGAGTCAAACACAGCTTCACTAATCCATTCCGGTAATTTAGAAATTTCCGGAAATCCTGGTGACATAGTATGGATCGAGGCGAGTGCCCCAAAATCATACCATTTGCGAACTTCGTCAGGTTTTGACCCTTCTCGCATCCAAACCCTGGGATATTTTCCGGATGTATCGACTATTGTTTTTCCCGGATTTATCCCTTTTCTTGAGATTAATTTTTCCCATGATCTTTGGTAAACCTGCCAATGTAAATTAATCTCGTTAGTATTAACCTTAGAGGTGCCTGTCTGTGGCCTGAGGTTAATCTCCCCCTCTTTAACTCCAGAGGTGCTGGGTTGACTTGAAACAACCGGAGATTTCTCTTCCTGTTGTTCAATTGTTTCCCCTTTATCAGAGTCTGATATGGGACTTGGGCAAGCAGTACTTGAATCTGCCGCTACAGGTATAGAGCCCTGTACTCTACGCGCAGGGTTAGAGGCCCGCTCTCTTAATTCTCGGGTTATCACCGAAGTAGATGCCTTTCGAATTGGTTCTTGTAATGCCTCAAATAGGGATCCTGAGGCATATATTAAACTCCTGATTGAGTTCTGGACAGTGTCCAGATCAGCTCGTTGTATTTGTCCAGCTGCCTCAGCGTTAACTGATAGCTGACCAAACTGCTTGTCTAGCTCCTCAAGGTTTTCCCTGAGATGCCTTTACCTTGTAAGGACGGAATTTGCTTCAGCTGTTTCCATCTCTTGTTAGGAAATCTGCAAGTACATTTTCATGAGATTTCACAATGATAATATCAAAACAATAGTATTGACATTCAGCTTGCCATCTCATAATACGAGCCTTTTCTATTTTTGATTCTAATTTATTTTTTAGAAAAGCTTTTACATTCGTATTATCAACTTTTAAAATAAACTTTTTTGCTAAGAGAAATAATGGCCATTTTTTGAAAGCCTTCCAGACAGCAAAGAATTCCTTTTCATTAATATGCCAAAGTGCGGCTTGTTGTTCTGTGAACAACCCCCCTGCATATCTACAAGGTTCTTCCCCTGTAGTAGTCTTTTTCATTAGTACCGCTGCCCAATGAAAATCATTAGCGTCTGTATAAACCACTAAATCGTCATTATCTTGAGGAATTGCGAGTTTTGGTAAATTATTACAAACTTGTTTTAGCTCGCGAATTCTTTGAGTGTGAATTTCTTCCCACTTCCACTTTGAACTTTCGGTTTCTTTTAAAAGAGGTCGAAAATCCTTTCTATATTTTGCAAGATTTTTGATAAAGATTCCTGCAAAGTTAACAACTCCTAAAAAACTTTGAAGCTGTTTTTTATCTTTAAGAATATCGGGAAAATTGCGGATTTTCTCCACAATGTGTTCCTGAAGTTCAATACCTGATTCGTCAATAAGAATACCAAGAAACTCAATCCTATTGACCGCAATAATTGCTTTCTTTTCAGATAGCACTAATCCTTCCTTATGACATGCATTGGAAAAGATTTCTAAATGTTTAATATGTTCGTTCATGTTTTTAGATGCAATTAAAATATCATCAATATAAACAAACATAAATTCAAAATAATCTTTAAACAGATTATCCATTTTTCTTTGGTATATCTGCGGTGCATTGGCAAGACCCATAGGTAGCACGTTCCAGATATACTGTCCTTGTGGTGTAGAAAATGCTGTATATTTCCTAGATTCATTTTCTAACTTAATCTGATAGAAACCAGATTTACAATCAAATTTTGAAAACACTTTGGCACCTTTGATGCAATCAATTAAGTGTTCTCTACTTGGGATATAATAACCATCAAATTCTAATATCTTATTGATACCTTGATAGTTGATTACTAGTCTAGCTTTTCCCCTTTTTATTTCACCATGATTTCTTACAAGGAAACCAGGGCTACTATAAGCCGAGACTCCAGGTTCAATGAGTTTAAGATTGATATGCTCTTTGATAATCATTTGCATATCTTTCTTATCCATCATATTCATCTGGATAGGCTTGTATCGAACATACTCATACTTACATTGGTCCTTAACCTTTAGAGTAGCTTCGATCTTGTTCTTGTTCCACCAAGCCAAAGGATCCTCATTGTAATTCCTTTGGATTAGTCTTTTAACATGTTCGAGAGAGAGCTTACTCTCTTCGTCCATATACCAATCATGTTTCTTATCTTGTAAGGCGTTTTTGAAGACATAAATATCTTCTTCAGTAGCCTCACTGTATCCTTCACCACAGAAACCTTGTTGTCTGAAAGACAACAGTGCTTCACCAAATTTTCTTTTATCCTGCATTTTAGGATTAGTCAATTTGGCCTCATTACCACCACGTTTGCTGCGAAAATTTATTGGCATAATACGATTAAATGCCTTTTCTCGCCGTAGAACCTGAATCTCACTTCCACAGTTAGTGGTAAAGATTAATAAATTTCTCTTATTATCTTGCACATATCTTGCAAATGTTTGGATAAAGTTATTACCCAACAAGATATCTGCTCCGGTATCATGAAAGTAAATTGGAGGCATTTTTACCTTAAACCAAGGCGTACCAAATGCTCCTCCCATCATGATTTTGGTTTCACGTTTACCTTTATTGAGTATAAGGATTTTTCTTGAAAAATCTCTTCCTGCAATAATAGGTAAGGTTTCCATAGCATTGCTAGGAAAGACTCCGGGTTTTGCCGTGCAAATACCTGAACCAGAATCAATATACGCAGAGAAATATTCTGTTTTATATTGATCATAAATAACACCAATGGAAATGTATATAGAGAATGGGCTAGTCATTCCACTCTGATGAGATGACCATCCAAACTAAATTCCATACCTTTCCCCTTTCGTCCCCAAAGTTTATGATCCTCGAGAAAGCTTAGACCCAGGGTTACCACTCCTGGTTCTCGTCCCGCTAGACCAACTACAAATACTTCTTGGCCTGCCATTTCTAGCATACCCTCATATTTGCCAACCGTTGTCTGCTGCAAGTGATATAAGTCATCACAAGGGAAATAATTTTCCATTTTTGTGATGTCGAATAGTACCTGCACTTCTTTCCATCCTTCAGGGCATCTAAATTTTACATTATCAACCCTAATGACTTGTGGGGTTGCATCCATGAGCAACTCCTTTCCTTTTAAACCTTGTATCCTTTCTTCTGAGAAGGACATCCGATTATTAAATTCCATCCTAGAACTAAGTGTTCTATTTAGGACAGGATGGTCTTTAATGATAATGTCGACTCCTCCAATTCTAGGTATTTGAATTGGATCAGGTGTCATTACTTTGGCAAATTCCTTGAAGATTCGAGGAATTTCAATATACTCTTTCCGTAGGAAAAGATCCGAATGATGTGTGTTGGAAAGTGCATACGCTATTCTATAAGTTGTAGAATACGGCCTATTCCCTTCCTTCATAAGATCCTTTCTTTTGAAATCTTGATGAAGGGTTAAGACCCGACTGAAATCTTGGTCTGCTAGGTTATATGCAATTCTTGGATGAATATCAAACATAAGTTTTCCTGCATATAAATTTCCTACCATTGTACCAAGGCAGCCATCTCTTAGGTTATTGATTCTCCTATCCATTATCGATAAATGGATTTCTGAATCAATTCCTTCCTTGAAAGTGGCTTTTATGACCACCTCAATGGTTCCTATATGGATCCATTTCATGGTTACAGCTACTTCCTCGCGTAGCCTACCTAATTCCTCAAGAATCTCTTCTCTAGGAATTAATTGCATATCCATCACATTTCCCGTAAGTTCCATTGGAATAGCAAATTCTCCCGAACTTACTTTGTATATGATGTGATGTTTTCTTTGGTTTAGTCCTATTTGATTTAGGACTCGGCTAAAACCTCCAATTCTGAAACCATCATATGGCCCAATATTGGAATTTTGCCTCATAATTCTTTCCAGTGTTCGGTTTGAAACCGACATTCTTGAAAAGAATCCAGAAAGGCTTTCAGAAGTCTGAAGCCTATCTCCCTCATTATACTCAGTCTGATTCGGTTGAAGATCCATCCGAATCGCCTTCAATTTCTTCCTCGTAAACACTTTCGTCTGAGGGAAAATTTTCGAATTGGTAGATAGGTACCAAATCGCCATAAAAGACTGCCTCCAATATATCGGCCGTAGCCTCAAATTGGCGGACTTCTCGCTTTTGCGGACAATCCGGTGAGATATGTCCCTTTGCTCCGCACGTCCAGCAGTTACAGTCTTTGAAACTTTCATTAGCTCGTGTGTGAGCTCTTTTGAAAGTTCGACGAGTTGGGGTTCGATCACTGGATCTTCTATCAGTTTGTCTAGATCCTTGTGATGAAGCCCTCATAGGTCCTTGCCGTTGGCCCGATTTATAGGATCGGCCTTTGGTTTTAGACCACCATGATCTTCGTCTAAACGAAGGTTTGCTTCTGTAACTCCTGTTGTCGGTGTTACCTTCTTTTTTCCTCTTCTTCTTTTGCTCGCTTGTTTCCCCAATGATTGTTGGGAAATCGTTGTTTTCACAACAAAGCGGAGTTCTCTTCATCTTACCTCTTAGTTTCTTCATATTTTTCTGAAGTGAGGCTTGATGAGCACACCAATCTTTTAACTTGTCTTTGAGGAAAGACATTCTTCTGGCTACCGAATCCAGCTGGCCTTCGGGAACTTTATAACTTTGTATCAGCATTTCTCGCCATGGACTACAAATCTTGGCGAAGAACAAAGGTGCTGCTACATCTGTTGGGACTCCACTTTGAAAGAAGTATTTGCGAAACCAATAGATATATTCATCTATTGCACAAATATTTCTTAACTCCATACCAAAGAGAGCTTGCATGTTTTCTCTAGTTTTTTCGGAATTACTTTCATCGAAGTATCCATCTCCGATGAAATGAAGCTTTATAAGCCTTCCGAATCGTTCTGCGATGGTGCTTTTGGATTCACCATCCAGAACTCCTTGTTTAGTTGAGGCAGGTGTTTGGTCCCAACCAATCTTAACTGACCCCTCTAGACTCAACTCTATCAATCTGACAAAGTTTTCTTTATCGAGTTCTAGAGTGGTGGCCGCTATTTTCATGGCAGCTACCCATTCATCGATTATTTTTTCAATATTTCGAAAATCGATGATATCCAGATTCAGAATAGTTCCATAAGGGTGCAAGGGCTGAGACATTGTCCTAGCCCATGGTGTATTTTCTGGTACCCTTTTTGGATTTCTCCCTGAATTATCTTTGAGACGTGTTCCAACAAAAGTTGGCGTCGCATTAGTGTGGAAATCCACACCTTCACGCATCGTGCTATCCTCTGGAGGATTATTAGATGCTATGCTTCCTTCCGGGGGTGGTAGTGCTGGTGGCACCACAGTTGTTACCTCGTTAGGTTTAACATTGACTAAGTCTATCATCCCTAACTGGGAGAAAGACTCAGCCAATTCTTGGAGATCGGATAGATCTACTCGTGAGATTTCCATCAATTAATCCTTTTGAGGATTTCATTGATTTTGTCTTCTTGGGTTTGGGGCCGCGGAATTTCCGTTGCCTTACCTTTCTGATGCAAAAGGGGTACTGGCCCAAAAGCATCACGGATGCGGTCCGTATTGGATGATCCAAAACGACCCTTCCGTTTTTCACATAGATCTGAAATTTCTTTTTTCAGATCAACTATTGAGGTTTTCAGATCGGGGATGATCTGTAATATCTCATCCATCTTTTGGTTCAAATTTTCTATTTTCATAGGTAGACAGATCAACCTATGACCATAATCTTGAACCGTTTTTTGAACTTCTCTAAGATCGTGGGTAATCTTAGAGGTATCAGTCTTAGTATCGATTTCTATCCATGTAGGACAAAAATCTCTCTTTTCGTAACTTGTTGAACATATGTTCTTATGTTCCATTCTTGTTTTAATCTCCTCCGTTAGAGAATAGAGTAAATATGCAATAATAATTAATTATTTCATCAATAAAACCTAAGGCTCTGATACCATTTTGCGGAAATATAACAAAACATGTTCATAAGCAGTAAATTTCAGGATTAAAAGTGTAATTTTCCCTTAAAAAAGCGCATTCCGTTAGTGATTTAACGGCAGTTTAACGGTAGGGACCAAATTTGTCCAAAACTCGTATGTTGAGGGACTAAATTGACGCATCTGTAACAACAGGGACCAATTTTGCGATTGCGTTTAAGTTCGGGGACGAAATCTATAATTCCCCTTATGTCCATATTAGTAAAACCTTGCTGAATAGTGTTATCATACGGAAATTTGGAAAGTTGAAGTGATTCTTGGTATTTTCATGGATTTGTTCATCCAAATATATTACTAAATACTAGTCAACGGGTTCATGGTACTAAATATTCATATTTGTATTAGATTCATTGTTGTATTAAGGCTAAATAATTATTATGATTATTTAATATCTTTGACTCATCTTGGAGGGTTGTTCCAAGCATTGCCTATAAAAGGCCATCCTTCTATTCATTTTGTAGAAACAAATTTTCAGAATATATTATCATATATTAAGCTTCTAAACTTGTGAAGAAGGTCATAACTTCTTTTATCTCTCTCTAAACTGTTGGTGGATTTTCTAGAATGGTGAGTGTTGAGTGGCCTTGTGGTTCATCCTACCTCTCCTACATTTTCGTGTCAAATATATAATAGCCATATTATTGTGCTGGTGACATGGGAAAAGACAGTTCGGATTCCTCATAGTCTACACCAGGCTCCTGTGAGAATCCCTAAGCGACGAGACGAGCTTTATAGCGTTCAAGACTACCATCAGAGTGGAATTTGTGATGAATAATCCATTTGGAACCGATAATGTTACAAGAGGCAGGACGAGGGACAAGATCCCAAGTGCCGTTGGAATGGAGAGCAACAAGTTCGGCTTCCATGGAAAGTTTCCAGTTGACTCTTTTAAAGCGAGTCTGTAAGAACGAGGGATAGGAGAAAGTATCATTTCAGCAGATAGATTGAAATTTTGACTAGGACGAAGGGTGCCAGTTCAAGAACGAGTTGTCATCGTGTGAGGGGCGCCGATAGAGGTGGCTGGCGGGGTGACTGGGGATGGTAAAGGTTCGGTTGATGTAGGTTCCGACATGCGGGGAGAAGGTGGATCAGAATGAGGGCTTTGAGATACTGATCGGGAAAAAGCACTTACGTGCTCGGTATGAGGGTCGGGGTCAGGAAAGAGTGAGTCATAGTTTCGAGAGGTTGATTGATGGATAAAAGAGGCATAGGAAAAAACATTTTCATCAAATGTGACGTGACAAGATATGATAATTGTGTTGGAGGATAAGTCGAGGCACCAATAACCACGATGATCAGATGGATAGCCTAAGAACAAGCCAACGAACGAGGAGAAAGTTTGTTCGGAGTGGTAGCCGAGATGTTCGGGTAGCATAGACATCCGAAAACGCGTAAGTGATCGAAAGACGATGATTTTTTGAAGAGAGCTTTGAATGGCGTGATGAACGAGAGTGTGCTAGTGGGTGGGAAGGAGATTAATGAGATGAATGGACATGTGCATGGCTTCAACCCAAAAAAGAGGCAATTGTGGAGCGAGTGTATCATATTATTGATGGTTTGAATGGTACGTTCTGCTTTGCCATTTTGTTGGGATGTGTAAGGGCGTGAGAAACGAAAAACAATGTCGTATTCATTGAAAAAAATATTAAACGGTTGATTATCATATTCACGACCACGATCACAATGCAAGGATTTAATATTTGTGTGAAATTGTGTTCGAACATATGTATGAAAATTTCAAAAAATTAAAAAAACTTCACATTTTGAGCGAATGGGAAAAATCCAAATAAAGTGAGTAAAGTCATTCATAAAAAAAACATAATAACGAAAACCATTTAAGCTAACAAAGAGAGAGGTCCACAAATCAGAGTGAATAATTCCAAAAGCATGCGAAGTTTTATTAATAGAGCTAACAAACGGAAAACATTTATTTTTGCCTAGTTGACAGGCATTATGTAGGGATGGCAATGGGACGGGTTCGGGACGGGTAATGCAAGACTCGAGACCCGTCCCGTTCAAAAATTTTAAGACCCGGACCCGTCCCGGACCCGGTCATTTCCCGCGAGTCCGGGTCCTACCCGTCCCGGATCCGGTATAAATTCAATTTTTTCCTTTTTATCTAAACAAAAACATTCAAAATAATATAAATACAACCAAACGAATTTAAACTCTAAACACACATCAAAATACAATCAAAAAACTTAAATCATTCATACGAACATATGAAAACTCATTTAATTATCTCCAAATTCAAAAACAAAAAGAAATATCCAATAAACATAAAGGAAATAGAAAAACTAGGAGGTTTTCGTAATTTCTTCATCTTCCTCCTCATCGAGCATTGTGTGACATGCATCCAAACCTCTAAATATTGAACAAGTATCTAAAAGAGATAGATAGATATAAGATAATATTAGTTTTAGAATGTTATAGTGTAATATTTTAAAGTATCAATAAAAGTTAACATACCATTTGTTTCATTCCACAACCAACGACGAAGCGGCTGTTTGGGAATTGGGGATTGAGAATTTGGGATTTGTTGGTAGAAAATAGAATTATAGAAACCCTAATATAAATAAAATTAATAATATCATATATATATATTAATTAAAAATCATAATAATATTAATACGGGACGAGTCCGGGTCGGGAACGGGATGGGTATATTGCTAGACTCATGTCCCGTCCCGGACCCGGCCGGGTCTTAATATTGATGTCTCATTCCCGGACCCGGTCCCATTTTTTTGGACCCGGACCCATTTTTTTGGACCCGGACCCGAACTCATCGGGACGGGTCCGAGACGGGTTTCAATATTTCTCGGTCCCATTGCCATCCCTAGCATTATGTAAAGAATTAAAAACAATAATGATTTAATAAAATTGTTAGAAGATAAAAAATTGAAAACGACTTTTCCCGGATGACCTAGACGACGATGCCAGATAACAGATGAGACGAAAGAAGAGATATAAAAGAAGAGAATCAGACCCTAACAAACTAAATCTAAACAAATATATACAAAGATATAAAAGAGATACATGGAAAATATGAAAAGATATTGAAAATTCTATACAATATTCTAACAGTAAGTATACATATAGGTTAGGTTTGTGTCTTTTATTTCTTTATGTTGGTCTAAGCACAATTATTTTTCTTTATTCACTGGATTACTCTTTAGCAAATGTCCAGATTCCTTTACTTAGTGCCTTTGTGCGTAGTTACAGGTTTTATAATTATAACTTTATATAATAAATATAGGCAAAAAATTTTAAATACAAAATACAAGATGGATTCATTGCATGTGACAAAATGAATGATGTAAAAGGGGATTGGGGAAGAATCATATGTAAAATGCCTAACATTAAAATATATATGCATTATAATATTAAAAAATATCATCTTATCCTATCTTATCTTTGTAGTATTAGTATTAGTTTGAATTTTCTTTTATCTTTCCTACTTTGGGTTTATTTATGATTTCTTGTAAATTTTTTAATAATTTATAGTTAGATTTGACTTTAATGTCAAATCTTGTAACTCTTCCATAATCAATAATTTTATTTACCGGAATTTACTAATTTAACATGGTATCAGAGCTATGCTTTCCAAGATGGGTTGATTCGTTGCGGAATATCCGAAGACCTGAATTTGCGCACGAGTTGAATGGATGAATGGATATCCTTAACCCGAATTCGATTGTGACAACGAACCTCGATATAGAAACCTCAACCCGATGAAGTCAATGAAGACGAACCTCAGAACGAAATTATGATGACGCCACAAACGGGATGGAAAACCGTTTGATAAGTCGGGAACGAATGCCACAGATATAAAATTCGATAAGTTCAAAAACGTTCTTAAAGAACGACGAGAGATAAAACTCACAAATTTAATCAAAATATTCTCTAATTTTATTAATGAAAAACGTAACCTATTTATAGGCAAAATTACAAGAATCCTAATTTGAAAAGGAATTCTAATTTGAAAAGAAATCCCGAGCACTCACAATGGGGGACTTTTCATGGGGCTTTTTGGGGGATTTTTAGCTACAATGGGGATTTTGGGGAGATTTTTTGGTGGGCTGCTCCTAAAAAGCCCCTCTCAAGCAGCCCCTCCAAAATACGCCGATTCAGCATTTAAATGATGAGTCAGCATTATTTTTTAATTTATATTTTTTTATTTTTAATAACAAAATGTGCAATTAATTTTTGTACATGCAATCAGCCCCAATTTATTATTATTTTTTATTTTTTAATTATAAGAATCTATATGCCTATTATTTTTTATAATTCGTTTTTATTAAAAAAAATTGTAATTTTTGTCTACACTTTTTTTTACTAAAATAACAATACCTATAATAAATTCTATTTATTCTTTGAGAATAATAATAAAATTATATTAAATAAATAATAATAATAATTAAATTAAGTTTACAATAATGTATACAAATATACTATATTTCTTATGATAATAATATTTTTATAGTTATTTATATATATTATTAAATTTAAAGTAATACACGGTGGAAGGTGACGTGGCATTGTGGGTTCAAAAGAAGGACTTTACCATTGTAGGTAAAAATTTATGGGGCTTTTTATTTTGGAGGGAGATGACTTGGCATATGGGAAAATGTGAAAATCCCTTGGACAAGGACTTACCATTGTGAGTGCTAATAGAAATCCTAATTTGGAAAGGAGTCCTAATATAAATAGGATACCAATCCAAATAAATATTCTAACTTATCTAAACAACTAACTAAATCTATCTAAATCTAAAATAAAACATAATAAAAGGAAATAAAATATCTCTAATAATATTCATATCATTTATTAATTTATATACACACAAGTAAAATGTGTATTCGGTATTCTTTGTATTTATCTATGAAATAGAATAAAGAATGAATTACAGTATATAAGATAAATAGTCAGCACTCTAAATAGTTCGATATTAAGTTCAGTTTCAATTTTTTTTTATTGAATGTTACAACTATATATGAATGTACATAGAATAACAACACAATTTACAATTAATTGTATTTGTATACTTGCTAATTATCTTTCCGAAATTTAAGTTTGCATCAGTATATTGTGATCATGAGTATGATCTGAAGGTTGTATGCATGGGTATATAATTATACAAAACCCTAATTGGAAACTGAAGCTTGTATGGATGCATGGATATATATATATAGTAACACAACACCCTAGTTGGAAAATCAATTGGGATAGTGATAATATAAGACCTTGAAACTTGAAGCATGTCTAAGAAAATAGTCACCCCACACACACACACTTGGATGATATATATGTTAATAGAGATAGGAGTAGGTGATGATCGATGATTTTCCATTTTATTCGTTTGAATCTGAGTATTTTTATCAGTGAACATTTATAGATAGATATCTGGTGCAAGGATTTGCACAGATACTTAATTAAGATTACATCCTTTTCAGGATCCCATGGGAGCTGCTAAAAATATATATTAAAAATATGCGACAACAAACTTTCAACACTCAGTCATTATCGATTGAACTTTGAGCTAATTAATTATTACTTTACACCTGTAAAGATACTGTATTCACTGTCGTGCTGGTGATATGGGAAATTAAAGACACTTCAGATTTCACGTGTAATATATAATTAGCCATATTACTGGCCTTATATGTAATTATATATAGGTTAGGTTTATCTTTCTCTTTGTTTTTTCAGATGTGCGCTTGCATGTGTTTGTATTATATTGTTGGTCTTTCTTTATTCCTTTGAGCACTCTGAATCAAACGTCAGATCCCTTTAATTAGCGCGTCAGTATGTAATTATATTTTTTATAATTGAATTTTATATAACTAGGAAGGAACACGTGCGTTGCACGTGATTTATATGATTTTTTAAGATAATTACATAATATAAGTACTTGAACGAATAAAATAAAATTTTCAATTACAATTCATAAATAAATTAAAATAACTACAGTTATTATTAAAGTAGAATGATAAATAATAAAAATAAATACAAGGTATAATCTTTGAAGGTCTCATTTGTTCATATTTTTTTTTGGTTGTTATCAATGTTAATCATTTTTTACATGATTTTAAAATTTTCTTTCTCAAATTGCTCAACGTCTCTTCATCATTACCTGAATTGTGTCTATTTCTTTTACCTCACTCACTCATTTATTTTATTTTATTTGGATTATCTCTTTAATATATAGACTCCGTTTAATTTTAATTTTCTTACGAATAATCTTTTTGTTGAGTTCTACTTGCATTATTCTTCCGAACATTCTTGTTTGTTGTTTTTTTTTTTGTACTCTTTCATATGAGTTTGATATGAACTAAGTTTCTGCATATTCTTTTCTACTTTTATGTTTAATACATTGTCAAAGAAAAATACAATTCATACATGAAGACCCGGTGATATCCCAATAAATACTACCTTTCTCCTTCACGGTCAACAAAATTCGCTCCAATCTCACTAATAAACTATAATTATTTGAGTGGATAAATATTTGGCATGAAAACTGAATTATCATACATTAGAAAACTATGTTTATTGAAAATTAAGCCCAAATAATGATGTAAATAAATAAATTCATTTTTCTTGTATTCATCCTTGTGTTTGTCATTTATAAATTCAACGTTCCTTCTTTTCATTCTTCTTATTGAGTTTTTTTTATACTTCCAATTGTTTCTTTACTTTTGCTAAAAAGGTTGGGTGTGCATATAAGTTTTCTATTCACCTTTTTTTCTTTCTCTATTTAATAAAGCAACCAGTACATGTTTCTTTTCAAGATCATTCACGTATTTTTATTTTAAATATCACTTATATATTTCAAGAAATTCCAATAGATTGGCTTAAGTATTTATTTTTATTATACTTAATTTCATGGTAATGAATGTATGTAATTTTTAAATTTATAAATTTAAGTATTATTGTTAAGAATGTAGGAGAAGTAGTGCATATGTCGTACGTAAAAATTAATGCGCAATAGAAAATAATAATGTAAAATGCTTGCTATTTTTAAACGTGATTTTTATATTATCATATTTTGAATCTCATTCCTAAAAAAAATGTCTCAGCAAAGGGCTAGCCAAATCCCAACAAATTTTTCTAAAGTATTGAAAACAACAATGGATTGAATGAACATTTGAAGTAATTGATTTAGTACAAGTACTTTATTTTAAAACGCCAAACTTAATTTAGGTCCCCTCGTCTGGACACATCAAATAAACCCTTCACTTATCTAATTAATTCTTATTGGTTCCTAAACATGTGGCTAATGATAATTTGTATCTATGAGCTCATGCCACAATGTGTTTAGTAAAAGTATTTTATTTTAGTTCTCATTTTTCAAATAAAATCAAAATAATATATATTGTATATAGTTTAGATTACTATCTCTTATTATATATATTTATCAACGAATATAACTCTACACCTTCAATTTAATATAGTGTTTATATAATTTAAAGTTGTAAACTCTAAATTTTGGATTTAACTTTTTCTTTTCTACTTTTCTTCATTCACGTCAAATTTCATTCATAAACATATGTTTTCTAGATTGAAAATTATAGATGTAAAATTATAACATGCTAACAAATTAGTTTCGAAATTATTACGTAACTTAAACAAATTCATGAGTTAATCTTATTTTAAGTTTCTTGTTAACTAATTTTTGTTGATATGTACACGTGTGGATGCTGATAACCATCTTTAAGACATTACATATACTTCTAGAATAAACAATGTAAGATAGTATAATAGATAAATATGCTATTAACCATATTAGATTCTTTAACAATTTCTAGGATTTTCTCTTTAATGAAATCTTACAAAATTACACCTCTTTAGTTCTCAAAATCAAAACCCGTTTACTTTTCCGATTCAATTAAATCTTTGTTTTTGTGATTCTTAATAAAATCTTTGTTTATAAGTGGAGCAATTGTTTCAGGCTTGAAAATATATTCAAAGGAGGTAGCATGTACTATTAATAATAAATAAATAAATAATTTTGTATTATTATAGAAAGCATTAGCACATCAAATTAAATAAAAGAACAAAGGACAATTAAGTGAAAATTGAGAAGACTTAATAGGAAAATATATAAAAAGTAATTATGCATACAAATTAAAGTCTTCTAATACTTTTGTTGTATAATTGTGACATGAAACATAATACATGGTACTATTGTTAAAAATAGTGTATAAAATGTGGCTATATATGTGTAACAAGTTTATAAAGAATACTTAAATCATTTATATTTTTGTAAACTCTCATCCTCTAATTCTAATCTTATTAGAGTTTTGCTTACGGCCCCATGTGTGATTCTTAATTTTTCTTCATTGCTAAAAATCATGGGAGTTTGCTAGGGTATGTGGTGTTATAGGTTGTTGTTGGCTTTTCATTTTACAAATTTAATTTGATTTTGCCCAAATTAGATTGCTTGCTCGTCTATGGGGTTAGTAAGTCCTGTTTAATTTGTAAATCCTCATACCTTTTCTTTATTGATAACAAAATTATATTTGTAGCTTGCACATAATACTCGATTGTTGTTCTATATTTTTATTTTTATTTAACATAATTTTGTTAGTATTTTTTTATTTCAATATCTTAATATAATATTTAAACTTTTTACTAACTTGAATTGCAATAATTAGATAAATAAGAAATGAATGACACGCATAGTTAGGAATGCACCTCGGTAGAATGCAATAATAATTTACGGTGAAAAGTTACTCAAATATGAATAAAAAAGAATAAATAGTAAGTCAGATCTTATTTTTCTTTTGTTGAGAAACTTATGTAAAATTAAGTTTTTTATGAGACAAGGATTGTAGGTCATGCTACAACTTTATCCATGCGATTGTGCCACACAACCCCGGCCCAACCTTCTCCTTTTCCGTCCCTCCCTCATTGTCAATGTCTTAATTAGTTGCCCCTCTTCCATTGTTTTTACCATGAGAGTCAGACAATTTTTTCATCAGCTAGATTAACTTTTATCATGATTGAAAAAAAATTGATCTTATTATAATTTCTTTTTATGAAAGTAAAAATTTAATCAATCAAATTAGTTATTAATCATATCTAAAAAGAGAAAAAATATAATCAATGCCACATGATTATATGAAACTTTTGAGTAATTTTAATTGACATGAACGTATATTCGAAAATAACTAAGTTAATTGAAAGAAATGAACACGTGTATAATCCTTTAAAAAATACTATGTCAATTCATATTCATTTATTACTTATTATGTTTATGTGTAATAGATGTAGTACTTCATTTCTTCTTTAAGATGTCCACGGTTCTCTCTATATTAGAAAACATCACATAAATAATATATTATGATTCGACGAATACATATTCCCATGTCTCCAAACATGGTAAGAGAATTTTATTGAATTTAAAGTTTAAGATTACAAGTCATATAGAAACCTATTTATAATTGCAGTGTAGGACTTTCTCAATGGCTACACTAAAATGTCTTCTAATTGGATGTGCAATTAATCAAGGTCATTTTTTAAATATTTATTTTTTACCAAACTTGACATGATTAATCCCTTGAGAAACATGGATAAAGCAAATATTTTAGGTCATTTTTTAAATATTTATTTTTTACCAAACTTGACATGATTAATCCCTTGAGTATTCGGTGAATTAATATTTATATACATCTGGTACGAGGATTTGCATTGATACTGAACTCTACATCGATCCTTTTCGGGACCCCATGGGAGCTGCTAAGAATATATATTAAAAATATGCGACAATAAATTTTCAACACTCGCCATTATCGATTGAACTTTGAGCAAATTAATTTAATTGGTTATACAGTATTTTACACCTGTAAAGGAGTAATCACTGGCATGTAATATTGACACAGAAAATTCAGGTTCGTCTGTCAAATTCACAAATTAATCTGTTTTGACTGAAAATTAATCATAGGTGAAGCCATACGTCATTAGGAAGCGTAATTAATGAGTCTAGTTTTCAACCAAACAAACGGATTCCAAAAATTTCATTCCTACAGGGAGATATGTCCATTTTAGTAAAACCTTGCGGAATAGTGTTATCATACGGAAATTTGGAAGGTTGAAGTGATTCTTGGTATTTTCATGGATTTGTTCATCCAAATATATTACTAAATACTAGTCAACGGGTTCATGGTACTGAATATTCATATTTGTATTAAATTCATTGTTATTAAGGCTAAATAATTATTATGATTATTTAATATCTTTGACTCATCTTGGAGGGTTGTTCCAAGCATTGCCTATAAAAGGCCATCCTTGTATTCATTTTGTAGAAACAGATTTTCAGAATATATTAGCATATATTAAGCTTCTAAACTTGTGAAGAAGGTCATAACTTCTTTTATCTCTCTCTAAACTCTTGGTGGATTTCCTAGAGTGGTGAGTGTTGAGTGGCCTTGTGGTTCCTCCTACTTCTCCTACATTTTCCGGTGTCAAATATATAATAGCCATATTATTGTGCTGGTGCATGGGAAAAGACAGTTCGAATTCCTCGTGTAATATATAATTAGCCATATTATTGTGTTGTTCGAAATACATGGTTCCAATAGTCCTAATTAATATTGCATCTCGCAATATTAAAAATTACACACCGTTATTTATTTCAATGAACCTAAATATATCAAAACCGAATTGACATAGTCCAACCCGTTAATCGTACTCTTATTATATTTACATTTACAGGAAACCATATGCTTCAGAATGGATCAAATATGTATCATGTGAATAGCACGTGAGGATGTGATTTGATACGACCCACGACAAACTAATTAGTGTTTTGACTTATTGTGAGTTGGGCTCGATAACTTTGACCTTTATTAGGTTATCAAATTTATGCATTTTAAGCTGAGGATGGAGATAAATGGACATACATGAGCATGTTAAGCTGAGGACGGAGATATATATATATATATAAGACTCAAGTTTCGAGGATGAAGTTTATTTTTTCAAGGAGGGTAGAATGTAATACCCATGTAAATTAATTTGGATAATAAGTATAGTGTGGTAATATAGTTAGAAATAAATAAAAGAGTGGAGTCTTGATCTAATGGTAATCACACAATAATTAGGAGTTTCAATTTAAGAAGGAGACTATCGTATTAATAAATAAAAGAGAAAATATCTTAACCCTATTAATATAAATACATTACTAATCAACTATTAAGTTTTATAACTTAATAAGGAGAAGAGAAAAGAAAAGCGGTTGCGGGGAAGAAATTGTTTTCGGCTGAGTGCAAGGTAATCATAATTGTATCCTTCAATTTTATTTATACTCCAAACTTACGTACAACTAAGGAATCTTGATTAGTGGAGAAGTGTGAGTTGTGGTTAGATGTAGGCAATCCATGATTAGTGTATATATATATATATATATATTAATGTTTCATCATAAGCATTAGCTATTTGAGTGGGGTTTAATTATTCTTAACCAATTGGAGATAAATAATAATTAATCATTAGCATATTATGGGAATAATTGCAGAAGTTAAATAAATTGTTGAGGTTGAGGAGGACAGATTTAATTGTTGGGAAATAATGGAATTTAGGAGATAATTGAGATTTACATAGAAGTGGGAACTTGAAAGCCTTTCGGTAAGAGTTGATAATAAGATTTAAGTTCTCTTGCTCATATTCGAGTATTATTAATTAATTTTGGTATTTTTTAAATTTGATTGAAAACAGATCAAGGAATTCATATCGAGTACAAAATTTAGCTCAGTATCAGGTTAATCGAGGTAAGTGACTTTCACTCTACTAGTTATATAAAGTTATATATGTAATTATTTTGGTGTGGGTGTGTGATTTTGATAACTTAGATCGTGCAAGTTTATATACGTATGAATTTTGATAAAGTGAAACGTTACTCTATTTTCTAAAAAATGTGTTTGAAAAGTGAGATACGATTTTTATTATGTGATACAAAGTGGTTTCGGAAATGTGATTTCTGTAGTGGTGGTTTTTTAAACTCATTGTTGAGACTATTACATCGTTGACTATTCCAAAATAGGAAATATAGAGCCGAGACCGTGTGAGGTTGGTTAGTGACCCAATATAAGGGGGTTATGCCTATACCAGGACCTAAGACAGGGGGGTTAAGCCTGTCCCTAACCATGTTTGGTTTATGTGTTGGCTTTGAGTGGTAATTTTGTACGTGGAGTTTTGATGGTATCTTAAAACATGTTTAAGATAGGACAGAGTATAAAACACCAATCGGAATGTCCCCGTTCCGTATAGTTTTCGGAAAACCGTGCCATCTTCCCGTAGAGCTAGAACATAAAGCGTTTTGGGCAATAAAACAGCTCAACATGAATTTGGACGAATCGGGAATTGAAAGGAAGTTGCAACTACAAGAACTCGAAGAAATCCGGAACGAGGCGTATGAGAACGCCAAGCTATACAAAGAAAAAACGAAAGCTTTTCGAGATAAAACAATCATGAGAAAAGATTTCCCCATAGGGCAAAAAGTCCTTCTTTTTCATTCTCATTTAAAATTATTTTCGGGTAAACTTCGCTCTCGTTGGGTTGGGCCATTTATTGTTACTGATAAATTTTCTCATGGTGCAGTTAATGTTCAAAGTCCAACAACGGGGAAAACTTTCAAGGTAAACGGACATCGTTTGAAACCTTTTTACGAAGGATTTCAAAAATACGATGTCGAAACAATGGACTTAGAACCAATGAAGAAGGCTACATAACCTTGTAGCAACGTCTAGCCAACGACGTTAAAGAATGGCGCTGCATGGGAGGCAACCCATGAGTTTTTCTTCCCCTTATTTACTTATCTTTTATTTTCAGCTTTAATTTTTTTACAGAAGCGTTTCAAAAGTTAAGCGTACCCACGCCTAACTTACGAATCCCTTCTGTTTTCCACTTTCAATTTTAACAGAAGACTTTGAAGAATTAAGCATGCCCACGCTTAAGACTTCAAACCCTTCTGTTTTGCACCTTCATTATTTTTCAGTCTTCTATATATATATTTATATATATATACAAAAAAAAGGGGAAAATATAAAATAGCAAAAAGACAAACCCTAACCTCATTTGCTTTCCCCCCAATTTCTGAAAAACAAAAATCGCGCCGTTACTTACCTTCTTCTCCGACGCATATTGCAGGTTTTCCGGTCGTCTTCTTCAGTCGATTTCAACGCAGCACCGTGGGCGACACATTCTCCACCCTGGCAAACCCTGGCGAACCTTCTTCACCACCCTCGACTTCGAACGTTCCAAACCCTAACCCTACTGAAAATCGCCCACAATCAATGCCCACTGAAAACCCTACTGAAAACCCACCACCGGTCCTAAACCAACCACCGCCGGTCGTCGCTTCGACCTCCAACACTCAAACTGCGGATACCATCACTGCTCCGCCACACAGCCCTAGCCCAACTCAACCACCTCCTCCCACTGAACCTACTGAACCCTCAGCCGTAGCCGAGAACACCTATTCACGGTCGCCGTCTCCACCA
The DNA here is from genome assembly GCA_963669365.1 of Verbascum thapsus. NCBI lineage: Eukaryota > Viridiplantae > Streptophyta > Magnoliopsida > Lamiales > Scrophulariaceae > Verbascum > Verbascum thapsus. The sequence continues at coordinate 5,043,477 of OY770116.1, forward strand.
CCGCGCCGTACACTCCGTCAGTCCACTCGTAACCAGTGGCGCACTAACCCTAGGGTTCCGCCCACCTTTGCTCACCAACCCCTGATTTTGGACCCCTCATCGGAGTCATCTCCAGAACCTGTTGTTGAACCCCCTGCTCCGACACTCATCGCCGCTCAGACGGGTCCACAACCTAACCCCAACAGCCCACCCTTGTGGGACTCGATGGACTATGACCCAGCTCCACCGCCGCCTAACAGTCCACCACGGAAACCTAAGGCGAAGATGTACAGCAAGCAAGTCCGGCAACTTTACCTGGAAAGAGAGGCCGCATGCCCCACCACAGTGCCTCAAGCACCACCAACCGCCGCAGCTGCTAATCCACCCAACACCGATACTCCAGCGGTGGCCCCTTCCACATCTCACCAACGATCCTCTGCCTCACCACCTACTAAGCGTCGTCGATTGCGCAACATTCGCACTCCGCCACCACCTCCGGTTGACACACCGGCATCGTCACATCCACCGTCCGATTCAATGCCGGCCCCGGAGCCGAGTTCTGATAGTTCCCCCGCACCATCTCCACCAACTGCAACCGCTGCACCTGGCCGCACTCCCGTCCAAGGCCGCACCCGAATGGGACTCGGCAGAAACATTCTGCCCAATTCCGCAACTGGTGGACAGTACGCAGAAATCTCAACCCCCGCAATAGTGCCCTGTAAGTATCTCGATTTACATACATTAAACGTTTTACAAGTGCGTGCGGAAATTTTGGATTTGATTGACTGTGTTGGACTGTGCCCGTATTTTGATATTCGTTGCCCGCCCCGCGTTTGTTGAGTTGACCCGGGAGTTTTATACGACATTCCAATTTAAACCGAAATCTGATTTAACGTTGTCGACTCCGGGGGTTATTAAGTTCCGGTTAATGGGCAAAAATTTTAATTTTTTAATCACGGAATTTAATATCAAACTTGGCTTCGTTTCAAATGAGTTTGCAAAACCGCCCATTTATTTGAATTCAACTATTGATTATTGTAGCGATTTCAATCCTTATATTCTTTGGGACGAATGGTCGGTCTGTCGCGATGCCTATAACTCGAGCTCGTCGAAAGCTTCATTTTTTAAAGACCCCGTTTTGAAACTTCTTCAACGCTTTCTAGCTTTTAATTTTTTGGGTCGACGAGACAGCTTCGGACGTTAACAAAGGCTGAATTTTTCATACTTTGGTGTATGAAAAACAAAGTCTTTATTAACTTAGGTGTTTGGTTGGCCAAACAATTTGAGTCCGCGGGTAATCGAAAAAGGCCATTAATATTAGGATCAATTATTACACACATTGTTGTTTCACTTGGTCTTCTAGACGTGCAGGACACGGACATGCGGCTTGCTTGCGATATGAAACCCCTGGACATTGCATGCCTCACACGAATGGGCATCGTCGTAGCCGACCGAAGGTGATACTCTTTCGTGCCGCCCGGTCAATGCACTCCCGCAACCGCAACTCCTCGCCAAACTCGGACATATACGACTGCGGCTCGTTCCACTCCTGCTCCGTCACCGCCCGAAGATCAGACCACTACTAGTGCGCATGCCACCCGTCCAACTCCACCGGAATCTGCTCGGCTACCAATTCAAGAAAAACTCGACCATCTTGCCACCCAAATCCAATCCATCACATCCACGCTGAAATTAATCACCGATCGCTTGAACATCACGACCAAGTGATGTCATAAGGGCAGTCCCCCTCCTTGATCCTTTAATTTTTTTGCTTGCGTTGCTTGTTTGTTTATGTCTTATCCATTGAGGGCAATGCATATTTTTAGTGTGGGGGGGAGTTTTCCTATGCGATTGTGTGTGCCTTGGTGTTTTTGCTTAATTGTGACTATGTGAAACAATTTTTTTTTAAGTTTTTGGCATTTTTAGACTACTTTAATTTGTGTTTCTTTTGAACGGTTAGACTTGGATAAATGAGCATGCTTTGATTGAATTTTTGTGCCGTATGAAGTTTGTGTTATGTTCAACGATTAAAAGCGAACATAGGAACGCATGTTTTAGTCGACTACCCTACCTTGTGAGAACTTGTGTCATTTGATCAATAATTCACGATATAATCTCTTTCTTCTTGTGTGACTCACGTGTTTTTGAAATTCTAGAACTTGTTTTGAACCTCGTCAAAATTACACGAGTATGTGCATGATTGAATATGATAAAGGCATTTAGGATTTAGCCACTTTGCCAAATAAACCGTACATTTGCATTATCCCCTAGTTAGCCCACTTTGAGCCTTTTAATCCTATTTTCTTGAATTGCCCCGAATTTGAGCCCTTACCATTTCTTTATGCCTCCTTGTTTTACCCGTCCGGAAAATAAGTCGAGCATGGAGGTTGGTTGTATATTATTTGGGGACGAAAAGTCAAGAAAATGATGTTGTTGAATAAGTGTGGGGGAAACGCGTGGAAAATACAAAGAGTACCAAAAAAAAATGTGAAAAAATTCAGAAAAATAAAAAAAATAAAAAAAAAAGAGAAGAGGAAACAAAAAGGAAAAATAAAAGAGAAGTTCAAAAAATTGATGAGATACCGAGCCCCCGAGAAAGATAGAAAATGTGTGGTATTTGGGTCCTTAACATCAAATATACCCAATGAGATCTCGATGCTCGATAAAATTTTCAGACTTAGCCACTTTTTCAACCTCTCTTTTCGTTCCTACCCCGAGCCTTAGCCCCATTACAACCTTAATAAAGACCTTTTGATTCGATTGTGCACACTCTCAACCGTAGTGGCGACATTGGTGTATAACCAAGAAAATGGAATAACACTAACACGTTGAGATTCGAGCGATACACTTATAACCATACACGAGAGTTGGAGAGTATTTGAGTGAAAATTGACTGAAATCTTTGTTTTCCTTGTTCAATTAAGGTCATTGTTCTAGTACATGAGATTATTATGGTATCGAGAATTTTGATTGATTACGTTTTCCGTGCTTTCGAGTTTGATTTTGTTCTTTTGATCACACTACTGAATGGTTTAATTTGCCGCATGGTACTGTTTTGAGTAATTTTTATATAGTTAACTTTTGAGCATTGCCCGAGGACGTACAATGGCATAAGTGTGGGGGTATTTGTTAAGTCGTGTTTTGTGCATATTTTACATGTCTATATTTGGGTTGTTTGTTATATTTACTCCTCTTATTTTGTGATTTTAGGTTATCAATTGGATTTTAGAAGATTAAAAGGAGAAAGAACCAAATGAAATGAAAAAGAGGAAAAATGGCGAAGAAAAGAGTTTACACGAAAAAGGGCACCAGAAGACTTCAAAGAGTAAAGCGTGCCCACGCTTAAATCCGCAAACGCTTCTGCCCATAAACGGAATTTCTGAGAAAGAGCGGGAAACTTTCAGTTCAAGATTCAGTTATGATGCCCAACTGTCAAATCCGGATTCTATATCCGTTTTATTACTGTTAAGACACTTTGTTGGGATTTATTCTCTTTTATTTGTTAGGATTTTATTTCCTTATTCCTAGATTTTGCAAGATTTTATTTTGTTAAGTTTGTTAGGATCCTAATCTTGGTTAGTTACCTTTTAGATTAGGATTCTACTATTATAAGTATGTGGAATTTTATTCCACAAGACACTTTTGCTTTTATTTTTAATTCTAGTACACATTTTTCCCTTCCATGAAGTTCTCGATTTTTATTACTTTTTGCATACGTTTGATTATGAGTTGTTAAACTCATACTTCTAGTCGAGTATTCATCAAGGTTTGATTCTTTAAATTCGTGAGATCGAATTGTGCCATAATTTCTCTGTTGTTAGGTAATTACTTTTTCTCTGAGCTCTGTTGATAATATGTTTCAATAGGTTAGATAACCTGATCAATTATTTAATCTTTGAAATCGTATTTAGCTATTTAGGACTAAATCCGTGACTGGTGAACCCTAATTTTGTAGCAGTTAGCGACGTTGAGTATGGAAACGTTTTTGATTAGTCGTTATGGGAATTAGTAATCTGGTCTAAATAAACCGAGCTTATGTGTTTGTTGGCTAGAATTGGTGTCTTTCTAATACGTGCATGCTATCGATAGGCTAAATCCTAAGAGCTTATTTAGGGTTGTCTGATTGGTAAGAGGAGTAATCAAAGAGCTTGTTTTGGTTATCGACGACTTAAGGAAAGACTAGGTTGTTAGAGCTTGTTAATAACAATAGCCGATTTATCTATAAAACATTGAATTATCATTGCATCAGTGATTGAATTAATTGAATCAATACCGAGAAAATCCGAAGACTAGAATTTCTCATCATATTAAATCCGAATTTTGCTTTATTTGCGTTCTTTTGAAATTGTGTTTTTTTTTAAATCTTACGTTTTTAATTTCGTCTTTTAATTTCGATTTAGTTAAAAACCTCAAAACCCCCCTTTTTCGATATTAGTAATTTAATAATTGAATTTTACACCATTCCCTGTGGATCGACCCTACTTATCGCTGAGTACAAATCTTTTTAAAGTAGGTTTTTATTTTTGTTGGATTCGACACCCACCATGTGCCCCGTGCTACGCACGCCATATCATTCTAATTTTTTTTTATTAAATATGACCAACATATAAAAGTATTATTTATCACATCATCGAGGTCACTCATGTAAAATATGTTTTGTTCTCACTCATATTATAAATAGTATTTTTTTTTCTACAAATAGTGAAAAGTAACTAAATTGCATACTCAATTTTTTATTTTTTAGCTGACTTCAACCCAAAATGTGTTTTCAAAGTTGGCGTCATACTTACGCATACAACATGATTTTTTCCTTTTTTTTACCCTTTGTTTAGAAATTTAAAATGTTTAGCAACACATATTTTGTTCCACACGTCTTACAACTTCTTCACCTCAAATCACATTTAATCTAAATCTGAAGAGGCATAAACTTATAATATGAAAATATACTATCGGTAAAACTCAAGTTTTCGAAAACCTTTCTTTCTAACAAATCAAAATATACTATCGGTAAAACTCAAGTCTTTTTTTTCATTTTAATTTTTGTTGGTTTGCAAATTAATAGAGCTCTTTTAAGTTTTTTTTTTTTCAAAATTGTTGGTTTTATTACACAATGATATAGTAATTATGTCATATGTGATGTATATTTGATGTTTTGTTCTATGAATTCGAAAATTATATCACTTCAACATAATTTTACTTTTTTACTAAAAGAATTTTCTCTTTTTTTCATCATTTTGACATAAATATATGTACTAAAAATGATTTTGAATATAGAAAAATACCTATATTTTATGTTTTCAAAATTTATAATAAATTTTAGTATTTTATTTGATATTTATTACATAATTATGACATCACTGGTTCAACCGGTATTGACCCGACGGTTGAACCAGTGACCCATGACCCGATCAATTTTTTGTTTTGATGACCGGGTTGGGTTTCAAAACATTGAAATGTGTTGGAGTACTTAATCACTAATAATTAGAAAAAATTCAATATTCCGTAAAAATAGAATCTAGTAATGACTTTCTTCAAGAAAGATTAATAATTGCTATAAATGTCTTTAGTGTGCGTCCAATGCACACACGACGAACGATACTAATTTTTATTGCTAAATGAAGTAAGACACAAAATAATTGTGATATTATAGAAACATTTTCATTTGTTGTCCTATTTTCTCCAAATGACATAGAAAAAATATTAGTGAGATCATGTAAAGTATCTGAACATATTATATATTAGTGACGGCTTGTTGATTTATAAAATATGAAAAGTTTGAGCTTAAGGAGTAATATAAAACTGTGTGCCAAACGACACATTGAAACATTAAAAGAAGTCAAAAAATGAATCCAATTAAAATAAGAGAAACGTCGTTGCTATGATGGGTCATGAGCAAACCGCAATTGTTTTCCACCTTACTAATTAGACTAAGTGGTAATTTAGTGAAGCGAAACCAAAATATAAAAACGTAAGAAAGATACAATAGAAAAAAATAATAAAAAAGATTTATATCATTAGATTGCATTTTCATAAAATAAAAAGGAGAACAATAAACTACAAAAATGTAATAACATAGTAGAATTGGTTTGATACAACTTATTGAAACAATCCCATTTGTTTCGTTTTGGCAGCCCATGACGATCATTTGTTTCCCTGTGTCTGCATGAAGTGTTGGATTAATTATCCTTAATTTGCTCTGAAATGATATATTTCAAAATTTTCATAGGAGTTTCACTTTTTCCCTTCATACAGGACCTAACTATAATCCTGAAGGTGGTGACGACACTGGAGATGATGCACAATTAAAGGAGTCGTTCCTTCCTTTCCGTGTCTTCTGTACACGCAAAGATGTGTATTCAGGATTCGAAACCACTTGACTTTCTACAGATTTAATCTGCATATATATATCCAAATCAAAATCAATTAAAATAAAATATTGGAGATGCCCAAAAAAATTTATTTGAGAGAATAAGAATAGAATTCCCTGGATGGTTAATACCTTTGGTATGATTTCTTAGTGTCCACACAAGCGCGGAATCACAATCCTCGAGATTTTCGAGTTGCGTCACATTCATACATATACTATCACTATCGTCAAAGATATATAATAAATTTCTTCAATATACAAATATCTATCGTATAGGAACACATATAAAAATTTCTCATACCTAAAATATTAGTCATTGTTGTTACTTATTTGTTTGCTTTCTGCACGTTTAACCTAACATCTAGGTTTTACTAATCTGTAATTAGTTATGAGAAGGTAGATAGATAACATTTATTCAAAAATACTATCACAACTGCGTTTGATATAGTTCTAAGGAAAAAAATATCAAAAATACTATCACAACTGCGTTTGATAATATATTACGTTGGCAAATTAATTCATAAATATGAATAAATATAAACCAACGAAATATACAAAAAATGTAGTGAGAAAAAACCTGGAGGCAGAGAAGTAAGAACCCACAACGCAGACGGAAGAGGTGAACTCCCACAATTTCTCAGATTTCGGATGAATTCTTCTTGTAGAGTTTTGTTCACCGATTTCAGATTATTTCAATTTCGGATGAATTCTTCTGTAGAGTTTTCTTCACGTTAAGTAAAAAGTGTTGTTGGGTAATTGAGAATATTACGGGAAGTTCACTGAAAAAAGAAAAGGATGACTATCAGCAACACACTGGCCAAACATGAACATAATAAATACACATCAAGAGCTTTTCCATAGTGTTACAGTTTTTTATAATAATTCGTTTGTTAATTTTTTTTCTTCAATAAACTTAAAATCCGTATTCTTCAGTTTTCCAATTCGTGTTCATAGAGCACGAGCCCCAGCAAAAATATGCGAACGAAATCAGAAAACATACACATACGTCCAATTCCAGAACAGATCTAACTTTTTCTGGGGATGACCGGTTGCTAACAAACACAAAACAAATTCTAAGCACAAAAAAACTCCAAATAAAAGGAAAATCTATCTAGCGAACTACCTGGAGTCAAATCTTCAAACAAAATTCAATGCGCTAAATAAAGTAAACCGAAAAAAGAACATTAGATCCAAAATCAAACAAAGAACAGTATAAATATTTTGATTACCTCTGATATTTCAGAGAGGAGTCAAATCGGAAAGATAAATGTTCGACAGGTAGTCGCGCCTTTCTCGTCGCGCCTTTCTCGTCAGCGATGGAAAGTCCCGTCGGCGCAACCTCTTTTCCTGCCTAAACAGCGCCACCGCCGTCTCTTTGCTGAGCGCCGTCGCCGTGTCACGAAACCCTAGCCTAGACGTGCTCAGCCGGTTCCCAGTTCCGGTTCCGGAACCGCCGGTTCCCGGTTTCGGAAATCCCAGAACCTTATTCGAACCGGTTAGGCACGGTTCCGGGCGGTTCCGAAAATTTTTTTTTTTTTTTTTTTGGACAATGTTTAACAAATAAAATCGAATAAAATAAAGACAAACAATTTTTATATTAATAACAAATTTAAACAATACAAAGTTCAAAATTCAATCACATTCTAATTTCCATAATACTATTTACAATTCTAATTGCCTCCATCCGAGGAACCGCTAGAACTATCTCACGGTTGGAAATATCCCTCTTCGTCAATCTCGAAGTCTTGCTCTTGTTCTCTATTTTCGGCCTTTGTCCAATTTTCAAGCAAACATTGATTTTCCACATTTACAACCGACAATCTTGATCTTCGATCGTCCAATATGTTGCCTCCGATACTAAAAGCGGACTCAACGGAGATGGTTGATGCCGGTGTGGCTAAAATCTCCTTTGCAATGATCGAAAGGATCGGAAACGCCTTGGATTTCCTATGCCACCACTTCAAAAGAGAGTTGGAGTTACCGAAATCCATCTCATCGAAGGTGGTGTGGAAATATTGGTCAATCTCGGCACATATGTTTGACGAAGACCCACTACTACGTGGCTTTTTCATGAATCGCTCCTCGTACAAACGTGTAAATCTATCTTATTACTAAAACTTTCAGAAGGAGTTGGGTTAGAAGAAACAAAACACTCACTATCGCCACCAAATTTATTTTTATATTCTTTAAATCATTCATAAAATGTAGTTTTTGCACAATCGACAATATGTGCGGGATTATAATCCAATAACAATGATTCATAATAAATTTTTAAAAGTTCAACTAAACCATCCTCTTTTATTCGAGGATCTAACATTTTAGCAATTAAAAATACTTCCGGGATTTGATCAAAATATTTGATCCACTTTGTTTTCATTTTCTCAATAGCGGAACCAAAAAGTTGGTTATCTTTGTATTCATAAAATTCCATCGCAATCTTGACACAATTATCAACTACAAGGGGTGAAGTGGGATAATAGCAACCGAAAAGTTCTTTTGTTGCGGTTTCGAAAATTTTTAAAAGTCCAATCAAGTTTGCACAACTATCCCAATATTCCGGCAACAATTGAATATTGTTTGTTTGGTTTTCCGTAAAAAATTCACACAATAACTCTTTGTGTGCATAAGAATCACTCAACATTTTATAAGTTGAGTTTCAACGGTGGGGGACATCACAAACAAATTTTTTTGCTTTCATTCTTTTGGTTTTGTAAAATCTTGACCATAATTTTGACCAATTTTGTTGCTTCTCAATCAATCTTATTGCATCTCGAATAGGGCCTATGTGTTCACTAAAACATGATAAACCATCTTGAACACAAAGATTTAAAATATGACATAGACAACGAACGTGAAAAAATTTCCCCCCAATATTGGGTTTACATGCACTAATCAAAATGGGCAAAGATGACATATTGGCACTAGCATTGTCAAACGAAACCGTAAAAAGTTTATTTTTCAAATTATATTCTTGAAAAATTGCCAAAATTATATGTGCAATTCCCTTGGCATTATGTGGTGGTGGAAAAAATCTATATGCAATTAAACGCTTTTGAATCGTCCACGTATCATCGATCCAATGCGAAGTAATACCCATATAAGAATTAGTTTGGTAGTTATCGGACCAAACATCCACACATATTGAAACGGATTGTTGTAATGAAGCAAACGTAGATATTAAAACAATTTTGTATTCACCAACGGCTTTATGAATTTCACGTGTTAGTGTGCTTCGTGAAATTTTTCTAGCTTGCGGGTTAAAAGAGGTTTTTGCAAATCTTTCATAAGAGTTATTATCGGCAAAGTTGAAAGGTTGGTGTGTTTGACAAACCCATTTTGCCATATTGCGACGAACGGTTGCTTCATTATAACGAAAAAGAGGGGAATCCGTACCTTGCGAGCTACTACCACCGGGAGTAGCTCGAATTTGAGTTTGTGTGGGATCAATGCCCAATTTGTCGGGGTGGTTAACGTCGAGATGCTTTTTGTATGAACCGTATCCCCCACCGGTGGTACATGAAAATCAAACTCTTTGACTCCCTTGGTGCTATTGGTGGTCTACGAATACCACTAGTCGGACTCGGGGTGGCACTTCCCGAAAAAAGTTCTTCAAAAGAGGGGTCGCATTCGAAATCAATATCGATGTCGTCCAAATCGACGTCGATTGGATTAGAATCATCAAATTGAGGTTGGAGGGTTGGGAGGGCCGATGAAGAAGATGATCCTCCTCCTCGTTTGAATAATCGGGATAATCCTCGACCACTCGACATATTGATTTAGTTTAAAACGGAAAAAATGGAAATTTTCGAAATTCGAATACGAACAAACTAATAGAATAAGAATTGAATATTTGAATAGAAACAAACTAAAATTGCAAGAAATTAAGATTTTGAGAATAGAGAATTAGAGATTGAGAATTGAGATTGGTGTAGAAAAATGTTAATGTTGAAGTTATATTTATAGGTGATTTTGGGGTAAAATTGTAAATAACATAAAATTCAAAAATATAGCCGTTATTTAACGGACACTTGATCTCAACCATTGATTTAAAACGGACACTTAATCGCAACCATCGAAAAAAAAAATTATGGAACCGCCGGTTCCAACGGTTAGAACCGGCGGTTCCGAACCGGCGGTTAGAACCGCCGATTACGGTTCCTCAAAATGAGGAACCGTAACCGAACCGTGGAACACGGTTCCGGAACCGTTGACCACGGTTCGGTTCGGTCCGATTTCACGGTTCCGGTTTTAAGTTGGGCACCTGGGTAGCCATTACTCCCTTCCTCAAGAACAGTCGCACCTTCTTTCTTTTTTTTAATAGTTTTAATAGTTTTTTATTTTGTTAATACTTTCAATTTTAAAATGAAGAGGTTGAGGTACGTAAGTGGATAAGATTAGTTTTTTTATGGAAGTTGAAATAATGGGGAGTTATATGATATTTTTTTTAATGGGAAGTTGAGATAGTGGAGGTTGATTATCAAAGAATAATTACGAATTAGTAATTAAAAAAAATTCAAAATTTTGAAAAAATTCTATTTGGGAAAAAAAGTAACCGTAACCTTGTTATAATATAGTAGATAGATAGATACGTCCAAAATAGTATATATTTACTATACCATGAGTATCATAAGCAAGAAAACATGACATCATTATTTCGGTTGTCCATTACTTTGGGCTTACGCACAACTCTCAAAAGTAAGTTGTAAATATCAAAATTTTCCTTAATTGATATCTACATTAATCATACACAATAAATATAATTATATTAGAAATTAAATGTCTAGACGATGAGTCTTACCCCGTCTCAAAAATTACCAAAACCAGTGCTTCATGATCCTTGCCCATCATAATGCTAATCCCTATTAATACAAATAAACTCCATCTCTGGTCCCACTTGTTCTTGTGCCTCTGTTTCATACTTTCAAGGTTCATTTGATATTTTATTTGTTACATCTCCGAACACTTTAGATACATGGGCTAGATGAATAGGTGATAAGTATTAAATTATAAATACTAATGTATATCAAATGTTTAATTTTGTCCACCAAATGTAAGTCTAGAATATCCACACTTTTACCCTATAATGCACGAACACTTTAAAAAATCACAACGTGTCGTATCGAACACGACACTCGTTCGGCACTCTCTGACACTCGTCCGGCACTCTCCGACACCGTATCCGACATTGTGTCCAATATAAAAATTAATTTATCTGCTTAAATAAAATGAAAAAAATAAAATATGAACAACGTAATGGATGCAGTTAGAGGGTATGTCTACTATGTATGTATTATTTGTGACACTTGATGTTATTTACTTTTTTTTGTGATTTTGAAAGCTGAAGTATTTATTTTTCTTTCAAACATATATAACTTTACAAATCAAATACAAATTTATAACGTACAATAGTCATTCTTATAGTTTATTTATCTAACCAGTCATATTTAAATTAGAATGAAAAGACTAATTTATATATTTTAATGTAAATTAATTAACATATATATGTATATTAATTTATATATACACATTTTATTAGCGGTTTCGAGGCCGTGTTGTGTCCTAATATTTTTAAAATGTCGTGTCCCATGTCCGTGTCGTGCGCAGTATCCCGTGTCCCGTGCCCGTGCATCATAACTTTTACCCTTTCGCTAATTAAATTGAATGCAAAAAACTTCATTTTCTCATTGAAAATTGTGTTCAAATAATGAGCTCGACTTTTACAGGCTACCACTTGTCTTTGGAGTTTGGACTACTAATTTGTTTTGTTCACGTATTCAAGAAATTAATGCTGGTTATGTGGATCTATATAGTTAATTAAAAAGGATTATAAATCTCGGTTTATGTAGGAATTACCATAAAATAATATGCAATGCATTTAGTATAAATGACTGTAATAAGTATTGATTAAGGCTTCGTTTGTTTGACAGGGAATGGAATCTAAAATGGGAATAAGATTTCTGGTAATATGATTATTAGAAATCTGATTCCATTAATAGTGTTTGTTTGTCTACAAAAAATTGGGTAAAGGATATATATATTTTTCCTTTTTCTATGTTTGGTTCAAACACATATAATAAAGAATAAAATTTAAAATTAAAGATTTTGACTTAAATACCCTTATTTTAAACTATATTTGTATAATTTAATTATAAATTTTCAACCATAGTAGAATATTTGATATTATATATATATACATAAGTGTATATACATATATATATATATTTAATTTGGTTAAATAAAAAAAAATAAGATATCAATTTGGTTCAATTGCATTATCCTCTTTTAGAAAAATGATAATTAAATTGAACGTGCTTATTTTTTATTTACATATTGTTCGACTTTAAAAAAAATTACATGTATGCATTTTTCATATACCAATGCATTGATAATTATTTTAAGTCGGGAACATATTATTGTTAATAAATAAAATATATTAATCATATGTGACCAACAACCATTTCAAAAGTACTATCACAAAAACAACATAGCAATTTTTCAATTTCATTCAATAAATAAATATCAACTAAAATGAAATTACGATCTATTTTGACAATGAAAATATTATAAATAAATTAAAAATACGAAACTATTTCTTCATAATTAATAACTTAAATGAAATGAAAAAATAAATAACTATTTTGTTGATTTTGTATTATATTTGATATATGGGTAGTAATGACATTAAAGTAGTGCATTTATGATTACCTTGATATGGTAATCACATTACCTCCATAAAACAAGGTATTGTGATTCCCTTATTTGAGATGATAATTCCCATATTTTGGGAATAAGATTGCATTCCATAATATCAAATAAAAAATGACAAACAAGGTTATTTGATTTTTGGGAATCATATTCCCTATTTTGATTTCATTCCCTTGACAAACAAATGGAGCCTAATTGATTTGTCATAACAATATAATATTTACCTTAACAAATCAATATCTTATTATGTAAAAAATTGATGACAAAATAGATCAGATGTCCAAACACTAAGGTAGCATTTGGTTGGGGTTTATAGGGGTAATATATTAATTATCAATCCTAATTTTAAGTTTGGTTCAACAAGGTCGGCCCATGATACGTAACAAGCTCGATATTTAATCACCTCATATCTAGGATAGTAGATACCACCAGGTAGGTGATATCCACTATCACAAGATTATATCCAACCTATTTTGAAAAGTAAAATTACGAATTTACCCCTCACATTTAACCTAATTTCTATTTTGTTATATTCCTTAAAAACCTATCATTGAATCAATCTTAAAAATATGGAATTAAACTTCAAACTTTGGTATTAAAATCATCAAGTAAGTAAAGTAAATATATTTTATATAATCATATTATTTTATTAAGATACTCAAAATATTTTTTTTTGATATATAAAATACAATCCATATTTTTAAGTATAATTATTATATATATGATTTTGATAATTCAACTTCAATAATAGGATAAGAAAAGTAAATATATTTTATATAATCATGTTATTTTATCAAGATACTCAAAATAGTTTTATTTGATTAGGATAAGAAAATATTAAAAATATTTTTATTTGATTATAAAATATATTCCATATGTTTAAGTATAATTTTATACAAATAATTTTTATAATTCAACACAAGTAAAATAAATATATTTTATATAATCATATTATTTTTTAAGATACTCAAAATATTTTTATTTGATGTGTAAAATATATTCCATATTTTTAAGTATAATTTTATATATATATATGATTTTGATAATTCAACATCAACAATAGGGGCATTTTAGACTTTTTCATTGTATCACTCCTTATATATAATGTCAACCAAACAACTTGAATATGTATCATCTAGGATATCACTCTCATTTATAATCCTAACCAAACAAGTTTTTGGCAATGAATCTCTCAATTTCTCTCATAACTATCAAGCATAATATTATTATGTTCAATCACATGATACCAACCAAACGATACCTAAATTTAAATACCAAACATTTTAAAACAATTTTCAGTTTCATTTATTTTTGGCCTAAAAAATCTAAGCAAGAAGACTTGAGTATAACCAATGAAGTCAAAGTAAAGTAACAAAATGAAGAGCATTTTTAGACATCAAGACAAATTTATACTTGTTTGGTATATAGATAAATTCTTTGTGATAAATAAATATTTTAATTATTATTGCGACAACATGCAAACAAAGTGCTAAATTATTATACATCACTTATCCTACGTTTGGAATTCATTTGGACCTTGAATTTTTACGAGGATAAGGAAAAAGAGAAAAAGTATCACAAAATAAAGTTATTTGAAGTGAAATAATAATTATTTTTTTTCTCATAAAATTTAAGAATCAAACAAACATAAGTAACCTTACAAAAGTTGTAGTATCTTTTGCAATTTGGTTAAAATTTTGACGACTTGCAAGAATACATAAATTAAACTTATAAAAGCATATCAAATATAAAATGATAGACATATGAGAACCAATGAAGATTTGGATGTGAAATCCCATCAGATTTCCGGGCCTATATATGTCCCCACGCTATTTTATTACAACAGTGTCCAAGAAATCCAATAAGCCTTAATAAGATAATTTATTACAAAATATTCCTATGGTTTTATGAAATTGTTAAATAAAATTTTTTTTTTTTGGTTAAAAAATATAGATATTTTGGTAATACTTCATTACACTTTGGTATTTAATTAAAAAAAAAAAACCTTCCTGATTTATTTTATCTGTTTCTTTAACAAAAACTGACATTTAGAATTTTCAAACTAATGCAATCCTCCTACAATAAACATAAAAAAATTAGAAAATACTATAACTCATCGTGTTTAATATATCTGGTGTGGTATTAACCACATGTTTGGTGTGTAGGGTAGTGCGATTTTCTATTACAAATGATGTTCCATCTTTTATTTCATATATTAAATGTTTAACATGTATCAAAATATTTAGACATATTAAACATCCCTTAATAAGTGATTTGTGAATAACACAAGTTAAATATTTAAATATTTGGAAGAGAAGATGAAATAGAGATTTTGAATAGAGATTTATAATATAAAATCCTGATCTGAATGGTTGGTTTTTGAAAACCAATTAATAATACACCTTTAAATTAGTTGTCTATGTCATACTAATTTTGTTTAACCCAATATAAAATTTGAGGAAAAATTTGTGGTTGGTTCACAAAATATAAAAGAGACATATACATAAACCCGTGAAGAAATTCAATTCAAATTAAGTGAGGTGAAGATAAAGAAAGTGTGTCAGTCAAATTTCAATATAATTGTACCCATTTCTATCCAGGTCCGATACTTGTCATGTTCTTCTTCTTCTTAGACCACCCAAGATTCATATTATGTCATCTCCAATCCATATCTTCTTATTCTACTTTTTTCTTTTTAATTCTTCTTTTTTAGCTTCCATCTTTCAAACCTTTTCTTTTCACTTTTCTCATTGTCCCAGTTAGGGTATAAAGTCATCTGTTGCTACAGTTTTCCTTTTTGCTCCACATGTACTTCTGTTCTGTTCTTGAGAATGAAAAAAGGGCAATTTCTGAAGTATTCATTTTAGCTTATCCATGAAACACAGGACGATGAAGAACAGCCTTTGAAAGAAATGGGGGAGAAGAAGAAAGACACAACGCAAACGGTTTGGTTCTCTCTTAAAAAGTCCTTGCACTGCAAATCTCAGCCGTCGGATGTACACAATCCGACGACCAGGAAGCAGCTGGGCGCAATCCTGACTAAGAAAACAGGCAGGTCTGGTTGTTCTAGGTCCATCGCAAATCTGAAAGATGTAATTCACGGGAGCAAGAGGCACTTAGAAAAGCCACCAAGCTGTAGCCCTAGATCTATCGGTAGCAGTGAGTTTCTGAACCCAATGGCCCATGAAGTGATTTTGAGCAACTCGAAATGTGAGCTCAAAATCACCGGTTTTGGTGGGTTTCATGAAGGGTTGAGCGCCGCCGGAGACGGCGGCGGCGGTGGGAGCTATGTGGGGACGTTAAGGCCTGGGACTCCTGGTCCTGCTATGCATAGAAGAACAGGGTCTTGTTTGGGGGAAAGGAATTTAGGGGGAAATAATGGATTTCCCATGCAAAAAAGGGCGTCTTTTGAGAAAGACATTAATGGAGTTACATGTCACAAGTGTGGAGAACAGTTTGTTAAGTGGGAAGCTCTTGAATCACATCACCTTTCCAAGCATGCTGGTATTAATTTTCTCCTTTTTTTAATGACTCTGCTTTGAACCTTTTTTTGGATTCTTGTTGGGCACTTGAAATAATTTAACTTTTAAAAATTGAAAACTTTCTGATTTAAGGGAAAAACATGACTCTGCATTGTTCTTCGTGCTTGAGGACTGAAAAAAGCAAAATTGGTGGACTTCAGAAATCAGAAATTTAATCGTTAATTTTGAAAACTTTTTCATTTTGCTTACTGAGAAAAATGTGAGTGCATTCATCACTTTTAGGCCTAGTAAATACAGAAATTGTTGAATCTCTCTATACTTCGATAAAGTCCAACATTTACACTCTGTTTTAACGCAGTAACTGAACTAGTGGAAGGCGATTCGTCCCGTAAAATCGTGGAAATCATCTGCAGATCAAGCTGGCTGAAATCCGAAAACCATTGTGTTAGAATCGACAGGGTTTTAAAAGTCCACAACATGCAAAAAACACTAGCCCGATTCGAAGATTACAGGGAGACAGTAAAAGTCAAAGCAAGTAAACTCCCGAAAAAACACCCTCGCTGCATAGCCGACGGGAACGAACTATTAAGGTTTTACGGGACAACCTTAGCGTGCTCGTTGGGTATCAACGGTTCCTCAAGCCTTTGCGTGTCTGAAAAATGCTGCGTTTGTCGAATAATCAGAAACGGGTTTTCGACAAAACGGGAACTCAAGAATGGAGTAGGTGTTTTCACAACTTCAACAAGTGGAAGAGCTTTTGAATGCATTGAAATGTATGAAGAGGGTTGTTTGGTAAGAAAGGCTTTGATAGTTTGTAGAGTAATAGCAGGGAGGGTGCATAGGCCTGTTGAGAATATACAGGAAATGGCTGGCCAAACGGGGTTCGATTCGTTGGCTGGTAAAGTCGGTGTTTATTCGAATATCGAGGAGCTTTATTTGCTCGATTCTAAGGCTCTTCTTCCTTGTTTCGTCGTAATTTGCAAAACTTGAAATGGGAAAGTGTTTCGAAAGATGTTATGATGAAGATTTTGTGTTAAGAAGGACATTGTTGTGTGTATTGTTTTGTGGAAATTGATCTATTTTATGACATGTAGTGAATGATTTCTAACTAGTTGATCATGTCTATTTTTGGAAATTTTTAAGTAAATGTTTTGAAATTTCTACTTTCTTTGACAATATATTCAATTTGAGATGACATTAAAAAGGGTAAAATGGCTATAAATTTTGTCCTAATTTGGTGAAGTATTGTGGACCAATGCCAGGAACTCAATATTTTTGAATCAAAACAAAGTTTCCACAAGTTTGTATCTATTGAAACGTAGTATATTATGGATAGCAATTAGCAAGTGACTTATAATAGTTGATTCATTTAAAAATTATGAGCTTATTTTCTTATATATTGAAATGGAATTTGACGAAAAATAGCATGGTAAAGAAGTTTGATGTGTCTTATTGGTGGTAAAAACATGTAGTTGACTTGATTCAACCTATCCTTAAATGAATAAAATAAAATAGAGGATAAGGAGAGATACTCTGCACAAAACCTGCATGGCTTTAAATACTCATGCCGATGTGTGAATATAGCCAATGCTCATAAATACTTTTAAAAATCAGAACATTTTGATTTAAATAAAAACTACTTATTTATTTATTTAAATTCAGTGGAGCATTTAATGCTGATTTTGACACTTCCAAGTGTAGACTTCATTGCAAATTCAAATTTCTATGTCTGAATATTCAAAAGGGGTTTTTGAGGAAATTTATGATGAAAAGATGCACGTCTAGGGCCTTTCAAGATCAATATTCCCAATAAAAACAATAAGAATTTTCACTATTTGCTGCTAAATTTGAGAGCATCCAGCAATTACTATTATATTATACTGGCCCATGCCATCAACTTTTATTTCGTCGAGATGTACGTAAACTATAATGCCTAACCATTGGATGTTTAATTGCTCTTGCAGAAAAAGAAAAAAAAAAAACGAAATAAGCTATACTTATTAGTTAACTATCCGGAAAAATAAAAAGAAAAGATTTTAGCTGATTGGAACTCAAATTTGAAATCATTTATTAAAAGTTAGCATAGATTCAATTCATTAATATGTCAAATTAAATTTGAATACATTCCTTTGTTTGATAAGGCCATCTCCAACCCATTTTCCTATTTTGCATTAAAATTGCACCAATTTCCAGCTACAGTAAATTCACTCCAACAGAGAACGTTATTCACTGCACCAAAAAAGAATCTTATGGAATATTCTCTTTTTTTCATCTTTGTTATAATATTACAATCTTTCACAAATAAAACCCAAAACATTTATGTATTGTACATTTTCATCCAAAAATATACTTTGCAAATAAAATTCACAAAAATAAAAATATTTTATTATTAAATAATTAAAAATTATATTCATTCCATTTCAATATTTCAAAAATTAATTAACAATTATATATGTTATTTAATTAATGAATAATTTATTAAAATTTGTCAAGAATTGAAGAAAGAATATATGATTCCATTATTGAATATCAGAATTGGAGAAAATAATCTCTGGAGAATTACAAATCGAATGATGAAGATGATCAACTGAATAAACAAACACTAATATCCCTTTTATATATAAAGAGATACTCTAAACAGAAAGCGTGTCTTTCTAAACATAGAAAGTGCTACTCTAGATAAGCATATATATAACTAATATCCCCCCTCAAGTTTGGGGTGTAAACAGATCCAAAACTCCAAACTTGTGCAACAAATATTCAAACTGCTGTTTGCCCAATGCTTTGGTTAGGAGATCTGCTGGTTGCTCATTTGTAGATATATGTTGAGTAGCTATAATTCCTTCTTGAATCTTATCTCGTACAAAATGGCAATCCACTTCTATATGTTTGGTTCTCTCATGGAAAACAGGATTTGATGCTATATGTATAGCTGATTTACTATCACAAAAAATAGTTGCTGGTTCTGCTTGTGCAATCCCCATATCCTTCAACAGTCCTTTTATCCACAAAATTTCACTTGTAACAGTGGAAAGGGCTCTATATTCAGCCTCTGCTGATGACCTTGAAACAGTATGCTGTTTTTTTGTTTTCCAAGCCACCAAAGAGTCTCCTATCTTCACTGCAAAGCCTGTTAAGGATCTTCTTGTTAGTGGACAAGCTGCCCAATCTGAGTCACAAAACCCCTTAATGGTCTCATCCTTTTTTGAAGATAAAAGAATCCCTAAAGCTGGCCTTCCCTTCAAATATCTGAGAACTCTATACATAGCATCCATGTGTTCTTTCCTTGGTTTATGCATGAATTGGCTAAGAATCTGCACAGAATAGCTAATGTCAGGCCTTGTCATGCATAAATAGATAAGCTTACCCACAATTCTTTGGTAAATATGTATGTCATCTGCTTGAAATGCATCTTTAATCCCTTTTTCTTCATCTGCTGCAGAAAGTATATTTTCAGAAAGCTTGGCATTTTGTTCCATAGGAATAGAAACAGGTTTGCTCCCAGCCATACCTGCATCTGTTAGGAGTTCCAAACAATATTTTCTTTGATTCAAATATATACCTTTAGAAGATCTAGCAACCTCTATGCCTAAAAAATATTTCAATTGACCAAGATCTTTCATATAAAAAGTTTGGTTAAGATTAACTTTCAGCTCTCTTATCATATCAGAATTATTACCTGTTATAAGTATATCATCTACATATACCAATAATATGACAATATCATGCCCTTTAGTAAACAAAGAGTAATCATTCTTAGATTGTTGAAAACCTGCTTGTTTCATAGCTTGAGTAAATTTATTATTCCATTGCCTTGAGGCTTATTTAAGCCCATATAAAGATTTGTTCAACTTACAAACTTTACCCTCTAAACCATGTTTCTGAAAACCTAAAGGAATATCCATATATACCTCTTCATCAAGATCTCCTTGTAGAAATGCATTTGTGACATCCATTTGCCACAAATCCCAAGCATTTTGAGCTGCCAAAGCTACTGCAGTCCTCACAGTGACCTGTTTAGCAACAGGAGAGAAGGTCTCTGTGTAATCTAGACCTTCCCTTTGTGTATAGCCTTTGGCTACAAGTCTAGCTTTGTGTCTATCTATAGTGCCATCAGATTTGTATTTAGTGGTATACACCCACCTACAACCAATAGGGGATTTACCAGGGGGGTAAATCAACAATATCCCATGTATGATTCAATTGTAAGGCTTGAATTTCAATGTTCATAGCTTTCTGCCATTCAGGAGATTTAGTGGCTTCATAGAAGTGTTTAGGTTCATATGTTAATGAAATAGAAGCCAAAAAAGCTTTGTGGTTGTCTGAGATGTTATTATAATGAATGTAATTAGAAATGGGATGAGCAGTAGAGGTATTGGCATCTGTTGGTGGCAAGAAAGGAGAAACAAAATCTTTAGCCCATACAGGGGTTTTATGAATTCTGGAGGACCTTCTCAGACATTGTTCTTGATTAGAGGTATCAATATGAGGGTTAGAATGTTCAGTAGTATTAACAGAAGAATCAGGTCTTGATGCATCATTAGTATTAGAAATCTGATTTTCAGCAGAAACATATGAATAACCAAAGTCTTCATAGTATTGTTGGTTATCTATATTGGAGAAATGATCAGTAGAATCATTGGTATCAGATATAGTGAAGGGAAAAATGTTTTCATGAAATATAACATCTCTTGAAACAAGAAAGCTATTATCATTTAAATTAAGAAGTTTGTAACCCTTTTGATGATCAGCATATCCTATAAAAAAGCCTTATAAAAATAAAACGCAAATTTGAAATAAAAAATTGTAGAATTTTCATTTCTTCATTCTTGTTTGTTACTTGTAACTGGCCAATTGGTTGATCGAAACCAAAATTTTTCTAGAAACTCACTCACAGGAATCGTTTAAAGCAGAACAAAAAACTGAAAGAAAAACGCATTTCAGGATATCGAATCGATACTTTTCCAATCGTGGATAAACAAACCAACCTTTCGTGATTAATCTTCGTAGGAAAATTCCATATGAATTTTCCTGTACACAATCAAGGGGTTAAGTTAGTGATACTCCTTTTCTAGATCTATTTTGGAACTTATCACCCTGTGGTAAAACCTTTGCAAAATAGAGACATCCAAACACTCTTAGGTGTGAAATAAAAGGCTGATGACCATTCAAAACAGCAAAAGGAGTTTTTCCTTGTATAACAGGGGTTGGTGTTCTATTTATTAAGTATATGGCAGCCTTAATACAATCTCCCCAGTATATGATAGGTATGTTGGATTGTATTTTGAGAGCTCTAGCTACATTTAGAATATGCCTATGTTTCCTCTCAACAACACCATTTTGTTGAGGGGTATATACACAAGAGCTTTGGTGTTCAATGCCTAGAGAATCAAAGAAAAGTTTACACTCTTTGTTGAAAAAATCCCATGCATTATCTGTTCTTATAACCTTCACATTCACACCATATTGATTCTTAGTATGTGTTATAAAGTTCTTAAGAATAGGCAGAAGA
Source organism: Verbascum thapsus (assembly GCA_963669365.1). NCBI lineage: Eukaryota > Viridiplantae > Streptophyta > Magnoliopsida > Lamiales > Scrophulariaceae > Verbascum > Verbascum thapsus. The sequence continues at coordinate 5,065,522 of OY770116.1, forward strand.
TCAGACTTATAACACATCAAAAAGGCCCAACTAAATCTGGAAAAATCATCAACTATAGAAAGAAAGTATCTCTCACTATTATAAGTACTCTCCTTATAGGGTCCCCATATGTCTAAATGTAAAAGTTGAAAGATATGTGTTGATTTTGTAGTACTTTCAGGGAAAGGGGATCTATTATGCTTGGCTAGAAGACATATGGAACAAAACCTGTTATGATCATTACTAGTAATCTGAACATTCAAGTCAGGTAAAAGGTTAAGCTTAGAATAAGCCATATGGCCTAGTCTATTATGCCATAAAACTGCTTTGTCATTTATTTGAGAAGAAGAAACATGTTCAGTTACAACATTATTACATGTAGAACCCATAGAATGAACAGAAAACAAATCAGCAGTATTTATTTTGCTATCAAGGTAAAAAAGACCATCCCTAACACTATCAGTCTTCTTTGTTTTGCCACTCCAAATGTCCTGAAAAAGACAGAATTTAGGATAAAAGGATATGGAACAATGATTGTCTATGGTGAATTTTGAAACAGATAAAAGGTTATAATGGAAATCTGGTGTGTATAAAACCTTTTTGAGGATGAAATTGTCATCAATATAAACATCACCATAGTAAAACACAGGTTTAGAAACACCATTTGGAAGACTAACAGTTGTATTGTTGTTAGTAATTTTAATAGGGTTAACAAGAATATGAAAGTTAGGAGTCATGTGATAATTAGCTCCACTATCTATAATCCACTTTACATTAGAATTTTCATAGGAGTTCATACCTGTGGGTGCAATACCTGCCATATTGGTTGTGGCCGTTACATTGGCATTGTCTTGAGAGTTGTTGTTGGAAGTAAGGAGATGTAGGAGTTGTTGACACTGTTGTTGAGATAAAAAAGATGATGGACTAATATTTGAGATACCACTCTGAGTGTGAGGTTCTGTATGATTCTTGGACATATTCATTTGTTCCACTTCACCTGTGGCTTGATTAGCTTGATATGCCCCAAAAACAGTCCTATTGTCATTACCATCATTTCCAGATCCTCTCCCATTATAGTTCACTCTCCCTCGCCTCTTCCTTTATTATTGCCTCTGCCTCTGCCATTGTTTGGATAGCTAACAAGTTTGTAGCATGTTTCTTTGGTGTGATTGTTTCTATGACAGTAATCACATGTCAATCCAGTCTTGTTTATGCTGTTAAGATTCTGTTGTCCGTTGGGATTTATAGAGGTAGATAGGAAGGCAGTAGGATTGCCAGGTTGGGTATGAATCCCTCGTTGTGTTTCTTCATTACTAATCATGGAGAAAACTTGGCCATGGGTAGGGAGGGGTGACATCATTAGAATTTGGGATCTGGAATGGCTGTAACACTCATTGAGGCCCATTAGAAATTGCATGACTTTCAATTGGGAACAGAAATCAATATATTCTTTGATACATTTTTGGAAGGTAATGGCACAAGGGACTCGTATTCATCCCAAAGTTGCCTGAGTTTTGAGTAAAAAGTAGTGACTGAATTCGATCCTTGGGTTAAGGTATTGATATCTCGATATAGGGAGTACATTCTTGCGTTGTTAATTTTGTCAAAACGTTCTTTCAAGTCACACCAAATGAGATGTGCCGAATCGCAGTAAACAACCCCATGTATTAATTCATGAGACAAAGAGCGATGAATCCAGGATCTTACAAATGCATTGCAGCGCTTCCATTGTGGAAGTTGGGGAGAATTCTCATCAGGGATTGCACATGATCCATCAATAAAACCTAATTTGTTTTTTTCCTCCAAAGATACAATCATCTCACGGCTCCATATTTTATAGTTTTCCGAGCCCTTCAATGTCTCAGAAACCAAATCTATGTTGGGAGAATCCGATGGGTGAATGTATAGCGGATGTTGGAAATCAATAGTAGAATCCATGGATGTTGAAGCTTCTGTGATTCCAGTGATAGCCGCGGTGGGCGTAGCCATGGATCAAAAAACAAGAAAGAGTTGCGAAGCGGAAGAAATTGTAAAGGGAAAATTAGGGCTAGGAAGAAATTGATACTGTATTGGACAATGGCTCTGATACCATGTCAAGAATTGAAGAAAGAATATATGATTCCATTATTGAATATCAGAATTGGAGAAAATAATCTCTGGAGAATTACAAATCGAATGATGAAGATGATCAACTGAATAAACAAACACTAATATCCCTTTTATATATAAAGAGATACTCTAAACAAAAAGCGTGTCTTTCTAAACATAGAAAGTGCTACTCTAGATAAGCATATATATAACTAATAGAACTTTATTCTTTGATTAAAAAATGCATGCTTAAGACAAGTTTTAGTATATCTTTTATTTAAAACTAAATTATAAAATTTGTATTTTATTCTATTTAAATTAAATATAACTTACAAATTAATTTTTTATAGACTAAATTGAAAGCAATTCAAATTAATTAATAATAAAATATATTTTTTATATAAATTTTTATAATTTAATTATAAGCTCAAATAAATGTATAATTGAATAAAATATAATCAATGGGTTATAATTAATTAAACTTATAAAGGCTAAATTACAAACAACTGTACCCTAAAAAATACCATTCAAGCCTGTTTGGAAAAGAAAAAAAAATTAACTACTATATTACAATGAGATTACAGAAGTCATGAGAAATTGGATTCAACACTATCATGGACCAAAACTCCAACTTACTCAAACATGTTATACTAAATTCTATAAACCTCAAGATATTTAGACAGAAATATCTGAATAAAAAATAAAATATTTAAACATCAATTGATTCAGCCATACTCTCCAAAGATTCTTCCCTTCGAATTTCAAGAATCGGTTTTCGGCGTTCTAATTGACTCATATTAACGATCACTTCATCTGCTCTACGAGTCGAGTCATCATTATGATGCTTTCTTCTAATATGCCTATATTTAGAAATTCTCGAGAGAACTTGAACAATATCCCTCATTGATGGTCTTTTCCTCGGGATACGATTTACACATTTATGCGCAAGATTAGCCACTTCATTAAGTTGTTCTATATCAAATTTACCTTCGAGACGAGGATCGCCTATTTCTTCCCATCCAACTTTCCCTTCAGTATTCATTGCAGCCTGAGATTGTAAGAAATATTGAGTTATGTTATAATGTATATATATTGAAAAAGACGAGGAAATTCTGAAACTAACTAGCTCAACATGCTCCATAAGCCCTTGGAGAGGATTTCTTCCTGCTATAAGCTCAAATAGCAAAACCCCGAAGCTGTAAACATCGCTTTTCTTTGTGAACGAACGTGATGATATGTATTCGGGATCGAGATATCCAAAAGTTCCTCGTATATTAGATGCATGTTTGCTACCCATTTCTTCCCTTGAAAGTCCAAAATCAGCTACCTATACAATAGTTCGTTTTTGAGTGTCAAAAGTCTTACTAAATACATGCATTAATGAGTTTTCAGGATTTGATTAGAGAGTGTCTTGATAATTTGCTATAAAACCTCGGGGGCCTCGTGATAATTACACAATAAGTGAGGGGGTGTGAATGTAATTATCCATTAAATGAAAATAATTTGGTTGAGTTTGTACATCCTTCCAGAGATGAAATGTGATAAAAGAGATGTACCCTGGCTCTCATGGACTGATCTAACAAAATATTGGATGATTTGATGTCGCGATGTATCACAGGAGGAACTGCCTGAAGTAAATTAAAAGCATCGGGTTAAAGAAGTGGATTACATATAACAATTTGAATAAAGAATCAACTTAAAGACAATGGAGGCTTAGAACAAGAATAGAGTAATTTCAACTTACGCCATCATGAAGATACTCCAAGCCTCTGGCCACATCAAGAGCTATTTGAACCCTTAATTCCCAATTCAACGGTTCAAATTTCTCACCTGAAGTCATGATGAATAACAGATAATGAATACAACTTGTAACGAAAGAAGAGAAGAACAACATATAAGGAACAATAGAAGTATTATATACTACTTAGTCATGTTAATATGTTATACTTGACATGGCTGTCGAATTCAACAATTATTAGTTCACATGTTTCTCAGATGTGGTGTTTTCTAGAAAATGGGAGTACAATGGAATAATACTTTAAATCAAACATGAAATATATTCTCAACATAGAACAAACATTGTGCCAAATTTTCAATCGGAAAAACACTTATTGTGACGAAATTTCAAAAAACATATATATTAGCCTTGTTGGAAATTGCAATTGTCTGCAGCTAAATGCATAAACTCTAATCATTGCAATGCTAAACTTCCAAATATGATATATGATAGGGATGTAGGAAGAGATCAGATTTGATGCATGGTCCATTAGGAATTAATATTGAAATAATATCTTAATTTCAAATAAATAGATTAGGACCTAAATGTAAATCAGTATCCAGAATCTCAAATCATACTGACTTGGATTATGAAATCAAAAACCGTAATTAATAAAGTTAACAGTCTAAATCAACTACCATCTTTAGAATCTATAGTAGTGCTCTAATTTCCAAAAAAACACGGATCAACTGATTTAAAACTATGGTTACTTCTAAGAAGGAAGATCAAGTGGTAAATAAAGTTCTAGTTTCAATTTTGTTAAGTTCTAAAGGTATATACAGGTGGAATCTATGTTAAGTACCTCAATTTATAAACATGGATATACAAGCAAAAGCCAACTTACTATAAAGGTGAGAAGCCAAACTTCCTCTGCTCATATACACATATATAAGCATATGCTGGTTCTTCTCTGCACAGTACCCAACCAAATTCACAAGGTTCCTGTGATGCAATCTTCCTAATAACATAACCTGATAATTAAATCAGAACAAAAGTCAAACTATGTTGCTGAATGCTGATGGAGTCTCTATGACAGGATCTCATCGAGTAACTATTCTAAGAATATTAGTTAACTTGGCCCATGTACTGCAAGCAAGCATGTGTTCACTAGTCACCAGTCATGTTTAAAACAAATAGTTCACATTCTATCATTGTAACATCGTAAAAATGTTTTGAGATTAAAATTACCTCAGTTTGGAACTCTTTCTCCCCCTGCTTAGAGTCGGTAGCAAGCACTTTAACAGCAACAGTCTCACCGGTCGACATCTGAGCTTTGTAAACAGGACCAAATGATCCTTTACCAATTAGTGTGGTAAAATTGTAGGTTGCTTTCTGCAGGTCCCTGTTTGTGCATCAACCCCAAATACGATATTGAAGATAAATGAAATACACATGTAACATTATAATGTGATCCTGCAATCTTAATTGAAAATCATAGCTGAACATTAAGTTGACTTGAGCAACAAACTCAAGACTCAAACTTTCCACATTAAACAGTTTAACGTTAAGAAAATTGGATAATAAGCCTAAGAACACAAAAACAAAAAAGGCGTACTTGTAAGGGTATTCCATTATCCCATATGCAGAAACCACATTGGCCTTCTTAAGTCCACCGAGCCAGAATGACATGCCAGTTTGTATGGTAGATCTCGGTGACTCAGTCCCTATAGATGAATCCGACAATATTGTACACGAATCAGCTCCATTTGCACGAATCGGGACTGTCGAAGCCCTCCTAGAACTGCTATTCGCTATCTGAGAACGCTTCCTATGGTACCTAAAGCTAAAGAATGCGATTATAGACAAGGCTACGCCAATCAACACCCCTATTGATATCCCGATTATTAACCCTGTTGATAACTCTCTCATTTCTGTCTAGACAGATGAACTGCTTATGAGTTATGACCTATCAATGTCACCCATCCACAGAACTGCAAATATGAAAATTAGCCTCTAGAAAATCAGATAGCTTAAACTTCACATACACATCTCAGACAGAATTTCTATAGAAAGATAAATGGAGATTGAAACACTGTAGACACTGAAATACATTATTAAACTATTTTATACAATTTCATGCAAATAGTAAAAGCCCATGACCATGAACAAATCTTACCCTTAGATAACAACTAATCATAAAAGCATTCACATTCATGAGGGTCTAAGGCTTTGACAATTTGATAATCCACTCTGAAACAAAGATTCAGAAAAAGGCAGCTGAATGCAGAGACCGGAAGATTCATAAGATTTAGTCAAACAACAAAACACAAATGGAACAGGTCAAAAAGAGCATAACTCAAAAGAAGCCCAATGGCCAGCTTGAGACAAAATTAAAAGAAAACCAGAAAAACCCACAAACCAGAGGATAGAGTAGTAGCAGAATATGACAAAAGAAAGAGTGTAAAATTAAGAATGAACACATTAGTAGTTGTTTACCTCTTCTGCTGAATGTTAGACTGCACAAAAAGCTGTATATGATTATTGAAGAGTATATAATATGCCTTATTTTGGATTTTGAGTCCTTGGCTTCTTGCTTATTAGACTGAAACAGTGGCAATTAGCGAATGTAGCACAAGAATTGCTAATTTCTTTTCTTTTCTTAGTTAACATATATGGGAAATGAGAATATGTGATTATGAGAGATGAATGCGCGTCAACCACTGTGAATTGAAACAGGGGAATTTTTAAATACCAAAAAAGTAAAACAGGGGAATGTGGGTCTCGCTGTCGCACACTAAACCAAAATTATAGGGTTAAATGGGAAGATATATCTGATTTGAAAGAAAGAAAAATTATTACATAAATGAGATAAAAGTATATTTAGGACAAAAATGAGGAAAAGTATATTTAGGAAAAAAAAATGCCGTATTAAAAATGTGTTTGAATGAGTTTCCTTTTTTAAAAATATGTAATAATATGGTTGATATGATTTTTTTCAAAAAAAAATTTGTTTGAATTATATTTAAATATATTTTTACTTAATCATATTTTAGTTGGACTAATCGGTTTATACGAAAAAAATAGTTTAAAATTGATTTTATTTTAAATGTTGCCCTATATTTTATTGAAATATGTGATAATTCATTTTCGATGTTGAAAATAACTGGAAAAACCCTTTAAATCACTGTGAAATGTCAAATTATTAATATAAAATCCACCTTCCTCTTCTTCTTTTTTTCAAATTTAGATAACATTTTGAAAAAAAAAATTAAAAAAATATGATAATATGCCTACCAAACAAGTATTTTAAGGAAAATATTTCTAAAAAACATTATTTTACAGTTCAGTTGGTCATCCAATTAAGATCATATATACTGAGATTCATCCTCAATCAATATGATTTATCAATATTTGAGTTAGAGGTTTCAATATTTTTCTTATTTTCGGAAATATTATTCCTTGTATTGATGATGTTTTCCGAGAAGAAAAAAAGGGACGTTTTTGGCAATTTTCTATATTTATCAAACATCAATTACTGAGTCAAGTAATATAATTTCGTATTAGTGAATGTATTTTTTGCCTCATAAGTGTAAAATGGCTAAAAAAACAGCATTATTTTAGACTTATAAGTAAAGAATATTCATACACATTATTTGGCAGATTATTCCTTATTTGGTTAAATTGGTTGAATTCAGTAATTAATGGGGTCGAAGCTATTATTTAAATAATTGAAAATTCATTTACAAAATGTTGTTGAGTGTTTAATTTCTCATTGATTGTATCTAATATTCTATTATTAATGTAGTGACAAATATTAAAGGCCAGAATAATTAAAATTGAAATATCCATTTAAGTATTGTTAGGTTTGATTTTTTGGGACAGTGATGGATGGATATTTAAATTAATTTTAAGGGATACAATAAGTTGTTGGTGTTATAGTTAAGTTAGTTTTGAGTTACTGGAGAAGCAGTAATCACCCGCTAACCTAATCAAATTGAATATTGTTAGACAAGAAAAAGTTATCAATATAAATAAATAGTTGAGGATAAAATACTAATATATATATATTTCTTAAATGTTTTCAAACCTCATCATATTATGACATCCCAATCCATGCATGTTTACTTAGATGTATTTTATTCCAAAATTTTCTCAACTCGTAAGTTGACTTTGAGTAATATCTCAACATCTTTTTAGATGTTAATATTATCGAAGTAATCTATATCTATGATTGATTTTTTTTTAACTTTTGATTTGCATAAAATGTTAATATGTATTTCCCTTATAAATCAAAAAATTATCAATTTGTACATATTTATAATTATAAGATATATAATTACATTACAACTTATATTTAAAAACATCATATGATTTATATTTAACTAACATATTATTATTAATTTATGAAAATGTGTGTAGCAACCATTTCTGCAAATTGAGTCGTGAGATTGAAAGTACTTAGACAATAGAGTTTATCAATACACTTACTACTATCACATGCATAAGATTATTAAATTTATCATCCATGAAGTATTTGAAATTTGGCATTACCACTTGTCTATATATTTTTAATCTACGTAGTATTTAAGAATATAAATACGTTTATTTTGAAAATAATTATTAGAGTAAAGTTAATTAAATACTAGTACAGGTGTCATGTTTTTATGGGCTGTTGAACAAAATCAACATGCATCAAAGTTGAATATTATATCCAAGGTGTGCCATATTATCGAACGAGATCCTCTGCTCCATGGGAGTATTCCATCTCCTGCTACATGGGATGGATGGGCGACACGTGTTATGCTTGACGGAAAGCACTAACGGGGAAATACAATTCTGTTAACTACAAACCCATATGGAAATCAAATGATTTGGCTTTCTGAAAATATATTTATCAATTTAATATCAATAATAATTACTAATACAATAATAATTCTTGGGCACATTTATTGATGAAAGTACTTCAAATTGGTATAAATTCTTTGTCGATTATAAGTTGCATAATAAAATCAATCAGCTCGTAAAACAATGTGAGGAACAAAAGCTTTGTTTGTATAAATTTTTATTTCTTTTTCAAGCGTTATTTTCTGAAAATGAGTTTTATTTGAAAATATAGACATATTTGATTGTGTTTTTGAACATTATCAAAAAAGATGATTTGCTAACTTTGGAATAATTGAGTTAGTTAAATATAATAATTATATTAGTAATACATATAAAATAGTAAATAATACTATATATATTGAATATATATATAATTAAAATGAATAAAATTAACCTAAAAAAGAACTAAAAATACTGAAAATGGGTTTCAGAATTTGCATGAACTTATGAAGGGGAAAGAATCATTACTATACATAATGCTATAATTTTATAAATTAAAAGATAAGTTATTGAAAAATGTAAAATGAAAATTGAGAATGATGTAAATTGTGTATTTCATTTCTAAATGAGAACGAAACTGAAAATGCCACTTCGAAAACATAAAGAAACAAAGCCTTTTATTTTTGTACAATCTTCATATTCATAACAGGACATAATTCACCCTATTTTATTTTTCAAAGAAAAATCTATATCCCAATAATATAAACGTAACTAAGTGTGTGGTTCACCCAAAATATGAAAAAAGAAATGTAAGAACAATGAAGAAACAAAGAATATATTAACTTACATTGTTAAACTTATTATTGCAATTTTGATGTCAATCCTAATAAGTTAAATAACGCATATAGTACTTACACTAATAATTTGTATTCTCTTTTAATGGTTGAGACTAAAAATGCAATTTAAATATAATTTTTTGACCAAACTAATATTGTAAATTTATTGACAATGAGATTAAAAAATGCAGCAGTTCTTATATTATGTGACTAATATTACAAGTTATTGTAATAGTTAAAATTTGAAAGCAAAACTCAAACCACATGATTAAACAGTAAAAAGTAAATCAAAAATTCAAGAAAAAAATAGACCACACTTTCAACTTCGTATCAAATGAGTTATTCATAATTTTTATTTTCTTGTATAATTTTGAACACTTTAAAAAATAGTAAATACAAGTCAATAATCCGTAAAATAAGTTCGATAGAATTACAAGACTTCATATACAAAAAAATAAAAAATCTTATCCAAACAAAATAAATATTACCACAATTATCGTATCAATTTTGAATTTTTTTTGAAAAAAGTAAACCTAATAATGATCCATTACTATTTAATACATTGGAAGTAAATTAAAGAGAATCAGGGGCACAGATAAGTAAAGTCTGTAGAATTGAAACAGGCTATAACTTCTATAGTGGGTGTACAAGGAAGGATATTGAAATTCACACAATACTCAAATTATCCAAATCCAAAAAATAATGAAAAAATAGCAAAATTCTGGCTGGTGGAATTCAATTTATTTTGATAATGGGCAAAATTTCATTTTTTTTTTGCCACCCTAAGTTAAGGGTATTCACAAATTATGCCTATTATTATTTTTCTTTCAAAAAGCATATTATACCTATAATTAAAAATAGACAAAACTCAACATATTTAGTTCTTGTTTGTTATTTTTAAACACGGTAAACATTTGAATCATAAAACTCTAAACAAATTTAATACAAGTTCTCATCCGAACTTTTATTTTTTCTATTCTAATTACGTATAAATCATTTCACACTTTACAGATTTTGTGTTTATCGTGTAATTAGAAAAATTAATACAAATAAATGTTTACCGTGTTTAAATTAATTTTTCTCTTTTTCTTTCATACTTTACAGATTTTTAAATTTCCTTTTATTCATACCATCATTATATACATGACTTACATAACCGTTGAACTAATCATCAATCAACTTATCATTATTCTGATATATTTTACAATTTCAACTAACTTTTTAAAAACATAAAAAAAGTACTCTATTTTCATACGAATATTTATAATATGAGTTTTTGGAGATGTTTTTGAAAATTCAAACTTCAAAACATAAACAAACTTAGCCAGGCCTTGTTTGTTTATGTTTTCAAATTCCATTTTCAAATTTTTAAATTTCATTTCACACACCTACTAATCAAATCATTTATTATAATTACTTTTTTATTTTTTCTTTCATACTTTATAAATTTTTATTTTTTTATATACATCACTATTTTATACACCACTAACATAATTATTCTACAAATCATCCATCAAACTATCACTATTGATTTGACATGTTTTACAACTTTTAACCTATTTTTAAAAATATAAATAAACACCTACTATTTTCACACGAATTTCCATAATACGCGATCCCGAGAAAATTTTAAAATTTTATCTCAAAAATATAAACAAATATAGACTTAATAATCGACATTCAGTCTAGTAGTTTTAATTACATGTTTGATTTCTTTTGAAACAGTGCATATTTAACTTTCTCTATGACGTGAGTTTGTTAATATGCGCAATTTATGTTGATTTAATTCTATCAGGACGAGATTTAGCCAAATACTTAAATATGAAACTTATTTTTTTTTTAATAGTGGAGGGATGGAATTTAATATGTTTCATCAAGAATCTGGAATTTAGGGAAGAAAGTACTCTAAGAAAATATTTTTTCACTTCGAATAATAAATATTTTCTCCTTAATTAATGTAAGCACTTAACATGCCATTTGCAAGATTACCATTACAAGTTTTCTTTATGATTGGAGCAAAATACACACGTTCCTTTTCTCAGACTCCATGGTGTTGGGAATATGAATAAGAAAATGGTTCAAATTATAATATAAATGACTATTATTTAAAATAAGAAATATATTTTTAGGGTATTTTCTCCTTTAAATCCAAGAATCAACTCAAGGGTAAAAAAAAACCTTAGCATTTTTTTTTTGTATTCATTTTCTTTACTTATCAAGTAGATTTGCTTGGAGACAAAGACAAATGCAACCCTTGATAGAGTTGGTAAGGGCATTTGAACTTGTGACCTAGGTCACGGGTTCGAATCCCACTGTGGGAATGCCTATTTGCCTTCTCTACTATGAGCCTGTCAGCTATGGGTAACCTAGGCTGGTTTACCTCTCTTGTGTGGTTTGCAGGCTATTGTACAAGAGCGAGGTTTACCCAGTGCGCACTCGAAAGGGTAGCACATTATGCTCATTATGTGTAATGATATTAATTATAAGTGTGTCTTTTGAACGTGGCTTAAACTCTATATTTTGATGTTTGATCATTTTATTACCAATAAAAAAAGATGGTTTTTGATGTAAGTGTGTCGATAAATTGATTTTTAGCTTAAATTGGAGTTTAGTACATTTGGTTTGAATCGAAAAGTCTAATTTAAATATCCGAATCTATATAAATTTGAGTATCAAATTGATTTTACAATGCTGGGGCATAATCTTGTGGATCATCCAGCGTTGACAAAATTCTGGCCCAATTTCAGGACAGCGGGTCCAAACCGTTGTGATCATAATAGAATCTCGTCGGGTCGGGTCTGGTTGATTTTATTGCTAGAAAATGCACCTTATCTAACTTTTGTTTTGGGAGACTATTTCAAATATACTTTCTATAATGAAACTCGATATGAAAATATTATTTATTTGGTAGCTAAAAATTTGAATAAATATTTTCAAAATTCATCTATAAAAAGTGAATATAAGCTAGATTCTTACTGCACTTCTATTAAGAGTCAAAAAATTCAATCATTTAAGTGTTACAGAAAGTTAATAGTTTATCAGATTTTAAATCGCTCTTTAATTCCTACTTTTTATTAAATATTTATTTTATTCTATATTGGTAGTTTAGGAGGTCTCGAAGTGTAATCATGTTTTCTATTTGATAATGGAATATTAGAATTGTCACTTAATAAACGATACCATCCACAATTTTTCAGGCTGGCTATAAAATAGAACCAATCATTAGTGTTATTGCAATTCTTTGTGATGTTTGGAGAACTCTGTAGATATCGAAATTTTGCAACCAATCAAATCATGCCACGTGGAAATATTGACCAATCAAAAAGTCGTCTACGACAAATGATATTTATCTATTAAAGTTAATTTATAGATAATTATCAATTCAAGTTGATTTATGGATAATTATCAACTAAGTTAATTTTTGGATAATTATCAATTCAAGTTGATTTTTGGATAATATCTAGAAGATCTATCTAGATCTTCTATCAACCAATGAAATGACTCCAAAATTATGATAATTATTTATTAAATCAAATGGATAATTATCAATGGATTCCAAATTATCCATAATTCTTCCATCCTACACCTATAAATAGGGTCCTTTGTAGCTCATAATTTACACACCCAGAAGTTCAATCAAAAAGTTAGAGAAGACGAAAAAGCTCTCCAAATTTTCTCTACGAAGGTTCTTCGAATACAAAGAAGATTCAAGGCGTTCTAGGCGATATTCAAGGCGTTCTAGGCGATATTCAAAGCGTTCTTGAAGATATTCATCAAATAATAGCGTTTGATTCGTAATTACGGTGCTAAACCTACGAATTAACGTTATAGAAATTCAAATCAAATTCAAGGAAGATCAAAGTCACAAAGTCAACCTTGAAGATTTCAAATTCCATATCAAATTCAATGTTTGATCCGAGATTAAGCTGCCAAGCCCTCGAATTAACGTTATAAACATTCAAGTCAACGTTGGAGAAAATCAAAGAAGCAAAGTCAACTTTAATATTCAAGTCAACATATTTTGAAGGAAGAATCAGAGGATTAAATATAGAGATTTGTACCCCATATTTTATTTTGATCAATATAAATTTCATTTGTCACAATTTTTGTGTTTCTTGATTTGCAGCAATACAAATTTGTTGTGTACAAATTTTTGGCACGCCCAGTGGGACCATCTCTACCTCTCATCTCCTCACTTCAACAAGTTCAAATGGATGCAAGTCAAAGCTATGAAGATAGTGGAATCCAAGATGATCATCTCAAATCCTTCAAACTCCAAAACCGAAACCATTGACGTCACCACAAGAAGTATGTCCATGAAGCTACAAACATCTTCAAAGGTGGTTCTCCTACTTGAGCATGTTGAGGATGATCCATTCCACCTTGGTGACGAAATCAATCATGATGAAGAGAAGAATTTGCCATCTCCACAATATTCTACATCAAGTGACTTGAACATCGCATGTGTTATGATGACGAATGTTACAACTCCTGAGGAGCAAATTGCAAACTTAACGAAAGCTGTTGAAGGACTAATGAAGCATGTTCAAGAGCAAGCCACTCTAATTACAAAGTTGATGAAGAAAGCTGACGAAGTGGATGCCATACACGAAACTGAAAAACAAGTTGAGGCGCACGATGAAGCTGAGACGTCAAAGAATCAACATCTAGTTGAGAAGGAAAGATTCATTGTCGAGGAGCTTCAAGTTTCAAGTGATGGGACGATTCCAGCTGATCGACTTAAGGAGTTTATCATTGATACTATTCAAGACAACCACAATGGGAGATCCAAGATGCCTTTAGCTTATGTCAAGCCATATACTCGAAGGATTGATGATTTGAAGATGCCAACTAGCTACCAACCCCCAAAATTTCAGCAATTTGATGGCAAAGGAAATCCAAAGCAACATGTGGCGCACTTTGTTGAAACATGCAATGATGCTGGAACTTATGGCGATCAACTAGTCAAGCAATTTATTAGATCACTGAAAGGCAATGCATTCGACTGGTACATTGATCTTGGTGCTAACTCAATCAACAACAGGAAGCAATTGGAGCAAGAGTTCCTCAATCGCTTCTATAGCACCCATCGCACAATCAGCATGCTTGAACTCACCAATTCCCGTCAATTGAAGGATGAACCAGTCATCGACTACATTAATCATTGGAGAAATTTGAGTCTTAACTGCAAAGAAAGATTACCTGAGTCCTCTACTATTGGAATGTGTATTCAAGGGATGCATTGGGGTCTTCGATATATCCTTCAAGGAATTCAACCGACAACGTTTGAAGAGCTGTCCACCCGAGCCCATGATATGGAGTTGAGTATGACTTAAAGTGGACTTGATGAGTCATATATCCAAGAGCCTTGGAGACAAGAAATCAACAAAGGTGGCAAGTCATTCACAAATGCTTCTGATGATGAGCCAATATCTGATAATGATGAACATATGGAAGAAAGTGGTGTTCAAGTTTGTCATCCATACTTTGACTAAAGATGCTAAATCAACGCTATCATCAACGCTCCTCGATAAGAGCATAAACTGTCATCAACGCTCCTTGATAAGAGCATAAACTGTCATCAACGCTCCTTGATAAGAGCATAAACTATCATCAACGCTCCTTGATAAAAGCATAAACTATCATCAATGCTCCTTAATAAGAGCATAAACTATCAACAAGGCTCCTTGATAAGAGTTTAAACTTTCAATAAATTGAAAATCAAATGAAGTTCTCCTTGACACGAGTTTAAAAGGTCTGCAAGTCAAATCACATCAAATGAAGTACTCCTTGACATGAGTATAAAAGGTCTACATGTCAAAGCAAACCAAATGAAGCACTCCTTGACACGAGTATAAAAGGTCTACATGCCAAATCAAATCAAATGAAGCACTCCTTGACACGAGTATAAAAGGTCTACATGTCAAATCAAATCAAATGAAGCACTCCTTGACACGAGCATAAAAGGTCTACATGTCAAATCAAATCAAATGAAATTCTCCTTGACACGAGCATAAAAGGTCTACAAGTCAAAGCAAATCAAATGAAGACCTCCTTGACACGAGCATAAAAGGTCTACATGTCAAAGCAAATCAAATGAAATCCTCCTTGGCACGAGTATAAAAGGTCTACAAATCAAATCAAATCAAATGAAGCCCTCCTTGACACGAGCATAAAAGGTCTACAAGTCAAATCAAATCAAATGAAGTCCTCCTTGACACGAGCATAAAATGTCTACAACTCAAATCAAATCAAATGAAGCCCTCCTTGACACGAGCATAAAAGGTCTACAAGTCAAATCAAATCAAATGAAGTCCTCCTTGACACGAGCATAAAAGGTCTACAAGTCAAATCAAATCAAATAAAGCCCTCCTTGACACGAGCATAAAAGGTCTACAAGTCAAATTAAATCAAATGAAGCCCTCCTTGACACGAGCATAAAAGGTCTACAAGTCAAATCAAATCAAATGAAATTCTCCTTGACACGAGTATAAAATGTCTACAAATCCAACCAAATCATGTACTCCAAGCCTTGAAGAGTATAAACTAAATATGGCATCTCTACGGAAAAAAAAAAAAAAATTGAACTACGTTATGACTTGATCCCTTTTTCTTATGGTACGTAGGCAACTTAAATATATCTAAGTTCAGTCATAAATTCAAATCAAATCATATTCTCTCGATGGAGTGACGTTACTCATTCAAAAGAATTTTGAAAGAAAGATCCCACCGTGACATGAGGGCATGCAAATCCCGCCCGATGTGGACGACTTGCCAATGGAAGCCAACAAAGTATTTTGAGTGGACACCGATTGTAGGAAAGACTTTCGTGGTAGAGAAGCACAAGACGAAGCTATTCTTAAGGCATGATTTGATTTTTATGTTGAGACGTTGCGACTCATCCACTACGAAGTATGCTCTTAAATAACCAAACTTCCGTGAACGAGTCTCAAGGGGGCATTTGTAGATATCGAAATTTTGCAACCAATCAAATCATGCCACGTGGAAATATTGACCAATCAAAAAGTCGTCTACGACAAATGATATTTATCTATTAAAGTTAATTTATGGATAATTATCAATTCAAGTTGATTTATGGATAATTATCAACTAAGTTAATTTTTGGATAATTATCAATTCAAGTTGATTTTTGGATAATATCTAGAAGATCTATCTAGATCTTCTATCAACCAATCAAATGGCTCCAAAATTATGATAATTATTTATTAAATCAAATGGATAATTATCAATGGATTCCAAATTATCCATAATTCTTCCATCCTACACCTATAAATAGGGTCCTTTGTAGCTCATAATTTACACACCCAGAAGTTCAATCAAAAAGTTAGAGAAGACGAAAAAGCTCTCCAAATTTTCTCTACGAAGGTTCTTCGAATACAAAGAAGATTCAAGGCGTTCTAGGCGATATTCAAGGCGTTCTAGGCGATATTCAAAGCGTTCTTGAAGATATTCATCAAATAATAGCGTTTGATTCGTAATTACGGTGCTAAACCTACGAATTAACGTTATAGAAATTCAAATCAAATTCAAGGAAGATCAAAGTCACAAAGTCAACCTTGAAGATTTCAAATTCCATATCAAATTCAATGTTTGATCCGAGATTAAGCTGCCAAGCCCTCGAATTAACGTTATAAACATTCAAGTCAACGTTGGAGAAAATCAAAGAAGCAAAGTCAACTTCAATATTCAAGTCAACATATTTTGAAGGAAGAATCAGAGGATTAAATATAGAGATTTGTACCCCATATTTTATTTTGATCAATATAAATTTCATTTGTCACAATTTTTGTGTTTCTTGATTTGCAGCAATACAAATTTGTTGTGTACAAATTTTTGGCACGCCCAGTGGGACCATCTCTACCTCTCATCTCCTCACTTCAACAAGTTCAAATGGATGCAAGTCAAAGCTATGAAGATAGTGGAATCCAAGATGATCATCTCAAATCCTTCAAACTCCAAAACCGAAACCATTGACGTCACCACAAGAAGTATGTCCATGAAGCTACAAACATCTTCAAAGGTGGTTCTCCTACTTGAGCATGTTGAGGATGATCCATTCCACCTTGGTGACGAAATCAATCATGATGAAGAGAAGAATTTGCCATCTCCACAATATTCTACATCAAGTGACTTGAACATCGCATGTGTTATGATGACGAATGTTACAACTCCTGAGGAGCAAATTGCAAACTTAACGAAAGCTGTTGAAGGACTAATGAAGCATGTTCAAGAGCAAGCCACTCTAATTACAAAGTTGATGAAGAAAGCTGACGACGTGGATGCCATACACGAAACTGAAAAACAAGTTGAGGCGCACGATGAAGCTGAGACGTCAAAGAATCAACATCTAGTTGAGAAGGAAAGATTCATTGTCGAGGAGCTTCAAGTTTCAAGTGATGGGACGATTCCAGCTGATCGACTTAAGGAGTTTATCATTGATACTATTCAAGACAACCACAATGGGAGATCCAAGATGCCTTTAGCTTATGTCAAGCCATATACTCGAAGGATTGATGATTTGAAGATGCCAACTAGCTACCAACCCCCAAAATTTCAGCAATTTGATGGCAAAGAAAATCCAAAGCAACATGTGGCGCACTTTGTTGAAACATGCAATGATGCTGGAACTTATGGCGATCAACTAGTCAAGCAATTTGTTAGATCACTGAAAGGCAATGCATTCGACTGGTACATTGATCTTGGTGCTAACTCAATCAACAACTGGAAGCAATTGGAGCAAGAGTTCCTCAATCGCTTCTATAGCACCCATCGCACAATCAGCATGCTTGAACTCACCAATTCCCGTCAATTGAAGGATGAACCAGTCATCGACTACATTAATCATTGGAGAAATTTGAGTCTTAACTGCAAAGAAAGATTACCTGAGTCCTCTACTATTGGAATGTGTATTCAAGGGATGCATTGGGGTCTTCGATATATCCTTCAAGGAATTCAACCGACAACGTTTGAAGAGCTGTCCACCCGAGCCCATGATATGGAGTTGAGTATGACTTAAAGTGGACTTGATGAGTCATATATCCAAGAGCCTTGGAGACAAGAAATCAACAAAGGTGGCAAGTCATTCACAAATGCTTCTGATGATGAGCCAATATCTGATAATGATGAACATATGGAAGAAAGTGGTGTTCAAGTTTGTCATCCATACTTTGACTAAAGATGCTAAATCAACGCTATCATCAACGCTCCTCGATAAGAGCATAAACTGTCATCAACGCTCCTTGATAAGAGCATAAACTGTCATCAACACTCCTTGATAAGAGCATAAACTATCATCAACGCTCCTTGATAAAAGCATAAACTATCATCAATGCTCCTTGATAAGAGCATAAACTATCAACAAGGCTCCTTGATAAGAGTTTAAACTTTCAATAAATTGAAAATCAAATGAAGTTCTCCTTGACACGAGTTTAAAAGGTCTGCAAGTCAAATCACATCAAATGAAGTACTCCTTGACATGAGTATAAAAGGTCTACATGTCAAAGCAAACCAAATGAAGCACTCCTTGACACGAGTATAAAAGGTCTACATGCCAAATCAAATCAAATGAAGCACTCCTTGACACGAGTATAAAAGGTCTACATGTCAAATCAAATCAAATGAAGCACTCCTTGACACGAGCATAAAAGGTCTACATGTCAAATCAAATCAAATGAAATTCTCCTTGACACGAGCATAAAAGGTCTACAAGTCAAAGCAAATCAAATGAAGACCTCCTTGACACGAGCATAAAAGGTCTACATGTCAAAGCAAATCAAATGAAATCCTCCTTGGCACGAGTATAAAAGGTCTACAAATCAAATCAAATCAAATGAAGCCCTCCTTGACACGAGCATAAAAGGTCTACAAGTCAAATCAAATCAAATGAAGTCCTCCTTGACACGAGCATAAAATGTCTACAACTCAAATCAAATCAAATGAAGCCCTCCTTGACACGAGCATAAAAGGTCTACAAGTCAAATCAAATCAAATGAAGTCCTCCTTGACACGAGCATAAAAGGTCTACAAGTCAAATCAAATCAAATAAAGCCCTCCTTGACACGAGCATAAAAGGTCTACAAGTCAAATTAAATCAAATGAAGCCCTCCTTGACACGAGCATAAAAGGTCTACAAGTCAAATCAAATCAAATGAAATTCTCCTTGACACGAGTATAAAATGTCTACAAATCCAACCAAATCATGTACTCCAAGCCTTGAAGAGTATAAACTAAATATGGCATCTCTACGGAAAAAAAAAAATTGAACTACGTTATGACTTGATCCCTTTTTCTTAGGGTACGTAGGCAACTTAAATATATCTAAGTTCAGTCATAAATTCAAATCAAATCATATTCTCTCGATGGAGTGACGTTACTCATTCAAAAGAATTTTGAAAGAAAGATCCCACCGTGACATGGGGGCATGCAAATCCCGCCCGATGTGGACGACTTGCCAATGGAAGCCAACAAAGTATTTTGAGTGGACACCGATTGTAGGAAAGACTTTCGTGGTAGAGAAGCACAAGACGAAGCTATTCTTAAGGCATGATTTGATTTTTATGTTGAGACGTTGCGACTCATCCACTACGAAGTATGCTCTTAAATAACCAAACTTCCGTGAACGAGTCTCAAGGGGGCATTTGTAGATATCGAAATTTTGCAACCAATCAAATCATGCCACGTGGAAATATTGACCAATCAAAAAGTCGCCTACGACAAATGATATTTATCTATTAAAGTTAATTTATGGATAATTATCAATTCAAGTTGATTTATGGATAATTATCAACTAAGTTAATTTTTGGATAATTATCAATTCAAGTTGATTTTTGGATAATATCTAGAAGATCTATCTAGATCTTCTATCAACCAATCAAATGGCTCCAAAATTATGATAATTATTTATTAAATCAAATGGATAATTATCAATGGATTCCAAATTATCCATAATTCTTCCATCCTACACCTATAAATAGGGTCCTTTGTAGCTCATAATTTACACACCCAGAAGTTCAATCAAAAAGTTAGAGAAGACGAAAAAGCTCTCCAAATTTTCTCTACGAAGGTTCTTCGAATACAAAGAAGATTCAAGGCGTTCTAGGCGATATTCAAGGCGTTCTAGGCGATATTCAAAGCGTTCTTGAAGATATTCATCAAATAATAGCGTTTGATTCGTAATTACGGTGCTAAACCTACGAATTAACGTTATAGAAATTCAAATCAAATTCAAGGAAGATCAAAGTCACAAAGTCAACCTTGAAGATTTCAAATTCCATATCAAATTCAATGTTTGATCCGAGATTAAGCTGCCAAGCCCTCGAATTAACGTTATAAACATTCGAGTCAACGTTGGAGAAAATCAAAGAAGCAAAGTCAACTTCAATATTCAAGTCAACATATTTTGAAGGAAGAATCAGAGGATTAAATATAGAGATTTGTACCCCATATTTTATTTTGATCAATATAAATTTCATTTGTCACAATTTTTGTATTTCTTGATTTGCAGCAATACAAATTTGTTGTGTACAAACTCTCATGGAAATGTTGTATAATAAGAAAAACAAGATTTGCAGCTTATAATTTAGAGTTACTATTTTTTTTATTTGATCATAGCTTAATAATAGTTCTATAAGTACCTTGGTTTTTGTCAAAATAAAAAATGATATGAATTTATGAAAGTTTAACCTTTATTCTTAGACCTATATTGCTCCACCATGTGTGCAATATACTTCCAAAAATATAACAATATGGATTTATGAAAAGAACCAATTCAACTTTAGAAATATACAAACTTTCATATTCAAGTTCATTTTGGACTATATATTCTGATTCCCAAGTTAGATATTTTCTGTGCCAAAAAATAATTAAATTAAATTTGCCTACAAATCAATTATTTGAGCCCACAACCCCAACTCCAACCCAATACCACGATCTGGACCCAACTTGAGTCTTATTAACATTGATTAATATTATATAAATTATTATTCAATAATATTTCGTATTATGAATACTTAGCCCTTGTTTATTTATGTTTTTAAATTCTATTATCAAGTTTTTAAATTTCAAAATCATCTCAATTTTTCTTTTTTTCAACTCTACTTTTTAAATCTCATATATAATTATATATCAATTATAATTTATATATACATCCCCGCACACATTTACCAATCAAATCATTCATTATAATCATTTTTTTACTCTCTTTCATACTTTAGAATTTTTTTATTCATACTTTTTTTTTATTCACATAATTATAATATACATAATTATTCTGCACATCATCCAATATCACTATTAATTTGACATGTCTTATAACTTTCAATTTATTTTTAAAAATATAAATAAACATCTACTATTCTTACACAAATTTCCACGCGATTTTCGAGAAAAAATATAAGTTTTCTATCTAAAAACATTAACAAACAAATTTTTATAGTTTTGGAATTTCATAAACAAACTGCTGACACATTTCCAACAAAAACTTCAAACGTAATAAGACGACTAGAGATGAGTGGTTCATAGATTATATATTATAGAAACTAACAAATCTCAATTTAGACTTTAATTTAACCCACGCTAAGTAATTAACAAACCCCACTAAGAGAAATAAAAGAAAGTGGCAAGAAATTGCACAAAAGTTAAAAGATAATGATGTTTAATCAGCAAATAATAAAATAAAAGATAATCATATGTTTCATTATTAAACTTTTGTACCAAGAAATGATGATGATTTAAATTTGAAAATGATAGATTAAAAAAAATAATGATTTTTGGCTTCAAGGGATGCTTTATCGGTCCCAAATCTAACTGGGACTTTGCAGTATATCTAGTAATTTATCCTATTGAAATAGTCAAAAAAATATTTTATTCGAACCCGACTCGAATCTGATTGCATACCCGACGCCGGCGGGTCCAAAAAAAATTAGACCCGACGGGCCAAGTACATGCCGGGTCATGTCCGATAGATTGTTCATCAATTGATGAAGTTTACTTTTATAGTTTTTGGGATCTAATGGATCATCATATTTTTATTTTTATCATAAAACTTTGGTTAAATTTATTGTATTACAGATGATTATGGTTAAAGTACTAATATACTTTTTCGTTATATAAATAATCTCGTATTATATTGAAAGTTTGAAACTATAAAAAAGAATACATGGGCCAGCCCTGCTTAATCAAGAATGGTGGCCTGTGATCGAACTTCATAATGTTTAATTCATTAAAAGTAAGTTATTTAATTACTATATGTACTTGTAATATATAAAAGAAATTTTCATTGGTAATGGTTGAAGCTTTAGATAGTCAAATAATAATAATTAACTACAATACTCTTAAAATATTTCCACTCTAACTAGCAAAAAATATAGTTATTACTCGTCCAATAGATTTGACCTAATATTCTTGGTTTGGTATGATGTGAACACTCCTTTATCTTTAATTTTGCAAATTATAATAGTTCTGTGTGAACATAATTATTAAAAATAAAATAATTATCCTTGTAAGTGAAGAATATAAACACGTTCAATTCTACCCACATGTGGAATTAAAGTCATTATTATTTATATTAAAAGTGACTTTATTGTTTTGAATTTAAAATAAATAAATATAATGACGTGGAGTTTTTGGTCCTGGGAGTTTGAAAGACAGTGAGAGTCGTACCGCGTAGCCATGTCAGGTCAAATTGGTCAAAAATTAAATCTGACGTGTCGCCATTACTCCTTGGATATGTCAGCGCTCTAGAACGTCACGTTCGTATCACGTGATCGTTACCTTCCACTCCACAAGCGGCTCGGCTCGGCTCGGCTCGTGCCGCCCTGCTGGTTAGCTATAATATTTTTTCTTCATAAGATTTACTCTAATAATTTTCAATTTTATTCAATTACTATAATATGTTTATTAATAAAAAATATAAATATAAATTATGTAAGTTAACTTTTTCCGAGGAAGGATACTGTTTCCCTTTTTTCTCTTTTGGATGAGAAGGAACCTAATCGACATGGTGCTAAAGAAAAACCTAAAAATCCTGAAATATTTCTAGTACTATTTATGATAATATTGTTTATATAAAAGTATTTTGACTTGAAAAGGCTGAATATTACCAATAAATCATAAAGATAGATATACTTATATATTTTATGATTTTACAATGACAATAACTACAATTAACTTTATATCAATGCAACTATTTTTTTTTTTAATTCAAAGTCTAAAACGATTTTGAATTTTGTTTGTAGAAGAAGTCATTTGCAAATTTGATAAGTCCTTTCAGCACATACGTAGCAAATTATTCACCATTTCTAACATACAGAAGGGGTACGTAGTGACTAATTTCTTTTTATGCGTGTTATATATAAAAAAATTTCTCATATAATTTTAATAATTATTTAGGAGCTTATTTGATTATATTTAAAATTTAATTTAGTAAATTGTTAAATTTATTACTCTTTTATTTATTTTATTTAATTCTGCGATATTCATTTTCAAACTAGGAAACTATTAATAGTTTATGAAAACAATGAAAAAATTGAATGTGTAAATGAAAACCATGGGATATTATAAATACTATGGACATGATTGGTATGAATGAATGGAATTATGTGGGAATGGAATGGTATAAGGAATGGAATAGAGATGGGAATGGAATGATATTGATTTCATAAATTCTATGATTGGTATAGTGCAGGAATGAGAAATGAAATGAATTCGAGATATGAGATTTTTTTAATTCTGTATATTCATATATTTGAGTTATTTATTAAACTCGAATACAAATTTGAATCTAATCTAATTTTATGAAATTTAAATGATTTGAGACTTTGAACTTTTTATTTAAAGAAAAATAACACGGGATATGATGAAAAAATGGAAAAAATTAAATGAAAAATGGGAAAGATATAGTTATTATATAATGATTGAAAGAGTTATATATGTAATATTATTGTCTATATAATAATTCACCTTTTCTAATACTTTTTATTGATGAACTAGTTTAAGGATAAGATATTATTTGTTAAACGCAATATTATTTTATATTTTTTCAATTTATTTTTGTATTTTTTTCCTATTTTTGTTACATTTGAAATTATATTTATTATAATTAAGTAATTCTTATTGACGAAAATATTTCGACTTAGTACATACGAAAAATAATATGTATTTTTAGTTATTTCAATGCATTTAAATAATTTTTTGAAATTTTTAATAATTTATATTATTTTTAAAATAATTTGTGATTATTAATCACAAGTCCAAAAAATATATATATTGCATTCATCAAATTTTCAAAATTTTTATATTGATGTGAAGAAAATAATATCATAAGAAAAAAAAATATGATTGATTCCTGATAGGCAAGGAATAGCCAAACCCAAGGGGTATGGAAGGAATCACTATTCCCATACTTTTGGGAATATGGATTCCAATAGGAATGAGCATTCCCAACAAGAAAACATACCAATCATTAGAATAGGAATGAACATAGGAATGCTCATTCCATTCCCACCTCATTCCAGTATACCAATCACGTCCATAATTTTAAAATTATATCATAATTTTTTTTTCTATAATTATTTTCAAATGTTTTAACGGGAAAATAAAGAAAATTAAAACCATATTTTTCCTCTATCTAATTGTACCATGTATCGTGTGTGTTTCCCACACTCCACATCATCGCGTGACTTGTTTGACCACACACAACAGCTCTTAAATTAGAGCTTGATGAGGAAGCCGAGAAAGTTCTATCTATGTGGTCGGCGTGGCCATTACACGAAATCGTCAGCAATGCCGTCAAGCCTCAACAATATCCGTACACAACCAGTCAACCTCACCGTTACCGTCACCGTTAACTCCATTAGAGACTCGTTTCCGGGTACCCACCCTCCTTCGGCTCTATCTATCTATATATATATAAGTTCTCCATCTTCTTCCAATCTCTTAACTTTTTCGACTCAGCCTTTCATAATTCCTTCGTGTTAATCTCACATTAATATACTTCAATTTAGTAATAACAAACCCACATTGATTTCATTCATACCTGTCAATCTGCAAACCAACACCTGGTACACTTCATTTTCCATACAACTTCACAATCTTCGGAAATTATTGGTTTTGTATTTTATGATTTTAATTTTAGGTTGATAGAGAGACATTTGGGTGGTCAAGGGGTTGAATTTTGGGCAAGAGTTGAATTTCTTTTTCTTTTTATTAATTATTGTGTGGACTACCCTTTGTTATTGATAATTCAAAAGATTTTTCTCAGCTATTTGTAACTTTCCTAGTGTTTTACGAAATTGAAAAAAAAAAAAAAAGAACAAGACTTTATCTACTTCTTTCTTTTGCTAGTATGTTAGAATTAGATTAAACTGGCGTTCAATGGAAATGATATCTATCTTTAGCTGTTACTCTGTTGATCTGCAAGTATGTTAATCTTTGCTCTTTCTTTTTTTTTTTTTATACTGTAGTTGCTTAAAAGTTATTCCTCATTAAGTTCATTTATAAACAGATTATGTTCTTGAATAAGCCTTATGATTTCTTGTGATTTATTTGTTGGTCTTACAATTTGATTTTTGGATGTGGTTTTATGTATAGTATCTCTTGCATCAGAAGTGCCTATTCGTCTCTTGTTCGCGTTGAATTTAATATGTTGTTTGGCTTAATTTCTGTCTAATTTATATTGAAAATTTGATATCCAACTTAGTTTGTGTATACTTCTTGAGATTAATCCATCCCGCTTTGTTTCTCTATTATAGGTTGATTTCTGCAAGATAGCATCAAAATTGACTTGTGAACAAGATTGTAACATTTCTCCTCCGAAAGACTTTGCTGCAAATGCAACCACTGCTTGTTATATAGTATGGACTCTCATTATATTGGATATAGTGTAACTGGTGCAGACTTATCCCACTCTTATCCTACCGTGTCCTCCATACCCGCAAAGCTTTTTGAATCCTTGAAATTCAATTCAAGAAACTCACCTAATTCACCATTTTCGACCCATTCTGATACAGAGACCTTAACCCCATACAGTGATAGTCTAGAGCAGCATAGTTCGGCCGATAGTCTTTCTGAAGCAACCCCTTCTTCTAATTCTTCGCTTGATTACAACAACTACCTTCAACAATCGATTCGTTCTAGTGTACCTTTTCTTCAGAATGCAAATAACAATCACGACATAAGGCACGCTTTACTGGAGTTGGAAAATGCTCTTATGGATGAAGATGAGGAAGTGACAACATCTGAGCCCTCTATGGGCGAAAATAGGCGAGCCCAAGTGCCAGGTCAGCATTCACAAGCTTGGAACCAACAATCCGAAATGTCTCATTTGCGTCAATCTGAGTTGCCTCGTGATACACGTATTGAAAACCGTCGAAAAGGGATGGAGGTATTTGCATTGCAAGGTACTATTCCTCCTAATAATCTCAAACAGCTGCTGATTGCTTGTGCTCAAGCTCTTTCGGAGAATAAACTAGAAGAGTTTGAAAAATTAGTAGAACACGCTCGTGCAGCCGTGTCTATCAGCGGTGAGCCAATTCAGCGTCTAGGTGCTTACATGTTAGAAGGGCTAATAGCAAAGAAAGAGTCCTCCGGTACTAATATTTATCGGACCCTGAAGTGCAACGAGCCCAATAGCGAGGACTTATTATCCTACATGCAGATTCTATATCAGATATGCCCTTACTTGAAGTTCGGTTATATGGCTGCTAACGGTGCCATTGCAGAAGCATGCAAAAACGAAGACCGTATCCATATCATAGATTTCCAGATTGCACAAGGGACACAGTGGATGACTCTGTTGCAAGCATTAGCAGCTAGACCTAGTGGGCCACCACACGTTCGAATCACCGGGATCGACGATCCCGTCTCGAAATACGCTCGTGGGGACGGCCTGGCATTAGTAGAGAGACGTTTGGCTGCAATCTCCGAGAAATTCAATATCCCCGTCGAGTTTCATGCTGTTCCCGTTTTCGCCCCTGATATTACACGGGATATGCTCGATGTTAGGCCCGGTGAGGGCTTAGCGGTAAATTTCCCGCTTCAGCTGCACCATACGCCCGACGAGAGCGTCGACGTGTCGAATCCGAGAGACGGGCTATTGAGGATGGTCAAATCACTTGACCCGAAAGTGGTGACTTTGGTTGAACAGGAATCTAATACAAACACGGCGCCTTTTGTTCCGAGATTTGTTGAGGCTTTGGAGTATTATTCGGCTATGTTTGAGTCGATTGATGTTACAATGGAAAGGGACAGGAAGGAACGTATAAACGTGGAGCAACACTGTTTGGCTCGGGATATAGTGAACATTATAGCTTGTGAAGGGAAGGAGAGAGTGGAACGACATGAGTTGCTCGGGAAATGGAGATTGAGGTTTATGATGGCGGGGTTTAGGGCGTTTCCGTTGAGTTCTTATGTGAATTCAGTGATAAGGGGATTGTTGAGATGCTATTCTGAGCATTATAGTTTGGTGGAGAAGGATGGAGCTATGTTGTTGGGATGGAAGGATAGGAATTTGGTATCTGCATCTGCTTGGCATTGAAAGATGGGAATGGTGAGATGCATATATATATATATATATATATATATATATTTATTTATAGAAGTAGTTGAAGAAATACTTGGTTCATTTAGTAGACTGGGATTTTATGTTATAGGCTTCATGTTCTTTGAATTCATTAGTGTTTACTGCAATATTATCATCGGTTGATTATAGTTATGTTTATTGGATACTATAATGCTCTTAAAAATACACTTGTGTAGTATATGTTGGACAGGAGCCAGGAATTGAAAGTGGGAGGGGCAAAGTATGATGACGTGGATCGGTTTATTTTGGGTCGAGTTGTTTACGTCGGGTCGAGAGTTCGAATATTGAAAATCGCCTAAATACCAAATTTTGACAATTCAAATATGAATATAAACATGAACAAAAATCAAAATAAAACTTTATAATCACAAAAAGTTATCAAAATATTTACTAAACATAAATATCGAACAGTTTTGATATCGCATAATCTTCTCCTACTTTAATTGTACTCTACATGTCTTCATCCTATCAAATTCGTCACTAATTGATTTTGTATCAAAACTTCGAATAATTTCTTTCTCAATGTACATTATCAAGTTGCAAGACAAGAAATCATCATCCATACTATTCCTCAGTCTTGTCTTCACGATTTTCATAGCAGAAAATGCATGCTCAGTAGTTGTTGTAGATACCAGAAGAGTTAAAAGTAGTCGAATCAGTCTATCAACCAGAAAGTAAGTACACGACTTACCTATTTTCGACAATGCTATGGACAAATCGGAAAGTTTTGAGATACCTTTAAATTCTTCATCTCTCTTAATATCAACTTGGAAAAGCTCCAACTGAAATCTAAAATGCATTCTCTCTTGACAATTAAAATCAGTTGGATAGAACTTTTCAGCTAATTTGCATATATCATCAACAACAAAAAACTTCACAAACGGTTCGGTTCGGTTAATTTTGGTTAATCAAATAGTTAACCAAAATTTAGTTCCAAAAAATTCAAAAGCTTGGAAGTTGGGATTTTCTTGTAATCTTGTTTATTACAAATTCACAAGATTGAGAAAAAAAGATAAATATTTATGTTTATCAATTATCATGTGATAAGTTTTTGAACAAATTTAAACCCAAACTAAAAGTAGTAAAATTAGTAATTAGATAGTAGAAACTTAGAAATTACAATTGTATTACACTCATTACCCAATCCTAATTAGTAAACAATAACAATTGTATAACAAAATTAACATATTATATTGAAACTATTAATGTTATAAAAATAAAAAATACATAAATCTATATAATCTTGCCTAGATTGTGAGAAGTGTTTATGAGTGAGGGTAAATGTATTGGGAAGAAATGGGGTTTTTGCTTTTCACTATGCCATATATTGCACAAGGACCCCTACTATGCATAACATTTTACTTAGATCCATAATTTTTATTTTCACAAACTTTTTTTTGTGGGCTTAATTTAGGCAAACACATTTTTTGAGGTCCAATATAAGTTTGAGCCACTTTTATTTTGAATAAAATTAGTTGGGTCAAGTAAAATAAAAAATTATTGTGTGCTTAATTTTGAAATTTTATAGATGTCTCAATTATAAATTAAGTGTGACTAATATTAAAAATTTTAAAATATATTTATTTATAGATGTTTTAAAACATTTGAAGGGGGCCGAAATGTTAAATTTTTTAAAATATACATATATTAAGAATTTTAAGATACACGCATGTTAAAAATTTTAAAAATTTTAGAGGGGGCGGCTAGGACTGGCATTGGGCGGGCCGGACCCAGACCCGGACCCAAAATTTTTGGGTCTGGGTCCGGGTCCTGCCCGTCCGATGCCAGGCCGCCCCCCCCATCTCCGCCATTGATGTTGGATACAAACAATTCCGGATACAACTCTTATGATGTGTATTCATCGAAAATGAAAAGTAAAGGGAAAATTTTGGATATAGTATCCAACTTAAATTTGGTTTAACATATTCAGAACAATAAATGTAGGCTAAAATAATATTTACAGGTTTATATTATTCAATATTCAACACTTACTATAAATATTTTTATTGTTTTAAAAATTGTGACAGCAAGTGAAGGCGTTGTCTCCCACGGGCCGCCTTCTCCTTTACTGAACTTCATTAAACAATTTTTATGAGCTTTTGTTCGCTTTAAATTCATGGGATTTTTGTTTTTGAATCAAAATTATTTTTTAATGACTTATATTTAACTATTTTTATAGTAATAAAAGTGAAACTGAATTTTTATTTAATTTGTTTAAGAAATTGTTAAAGGTAATCAATTTATCACTATTAAGTGTTTTTATTTTTAGTTTGTTAATAATTAGAATATACATGTAATCGCAAATTAAATTTAACCATTGGAAATTATATTAATAATATTATTCTATAATCATCGACTATAAAAACACAGTTTTACAAAAATTCACACAAGTCTGCATCATAGTTTCCTGTTTCTAAAATTTTGATTTTTTATATAATACATATATATATACTATATACGAAGACAAACTTTAAATAGATCAAGTTTGGTGGTCTTGCAAAACAAAGAACAACGAAAGATGTCAAAGTTGACGTAAAATGATTTCTTTTTACCTCAATTTTATTACTCACACACATGTAGTTTCATTCCCTTTACATCCAATCCTCGCCGTTAGGGTAACAAGAATATTCCGTTAAGTCGAAACCTGGTTGGACAAAAATACCCTTGTATTCAAAAATAAAAATATTAGAAAAAAAAAATCAACTATATTATGATCGAAGTTGACCACATTTTGAGAATGATAATAAACTCAAGGTGGAAAAGTTATCACACTGTTTCATAGGGGGTTATATGTTACCTTTTATTTCACAAGTGTATTTGTAAGATTTTGTTTCAAAGGTTTTATAGATATTCATAGTTATTGGTGTAGTTGCATATATATATATATATTATATATATGCATACATACATGTTACTATCACTTTCATCACACCATTTTAAATGACTTCATATTCAAACACCTCGTATACTAATGTATGTGAGATTGAATTATCGATAAGAGCGATTGCAAGAAAAAGAATTGTCGGAGGGAAATTACAATTTGCATTTCTGAATCTACATCAAATTTTGGAAAGTATTACTATTAGTGAACGTAGCACTTTTTTTTTTTTTTTTGCATCGGGGTTTGTCTTGTCAATTCAACACGAAGGAAGGTCGAGTAGGATATGTCCTTAGAATTATTGAATAAAATTGTTATCATAAACCTTTAGGTCTTTTTTATTCTGTTTCATGGTATGTCAAATTATGATTATTTTGGCCAAATAAGTTCAACACTTGGTATATGTAATAAGTTGTTATTTATCAATAGGTATACATGTTATTTATGTTAATATTGTTATGAATAGACAGTAAATAAGGCTTATTTACGTTTCTGTTTTTTTGCATTATGTTTTCATTTTCTATTTCACAGAAAACAAATGCTTATATATCAAATTCTATATAAAAAAAATACATCAATTTTATATTAGGCAATACTTAGAAATTAGAATATCCAAAAATCAAGGTCTCGAGTAATCTACACTCTAAATTATGGATATATATATATATATATATATATATATATGTGAGAATCCACCATCACTTAATACATGTGATTGTATAGAAAGAACTCACCCGGACCTCGTGCCTAGACCCCAAAAAAATCATCCTTCCAAATTCTATTTGAAATTTTTCTATATAATTACTCATAATTTCATTATTTCAATTTCATCATGCTCTCTCACTTCACAAATTATGCAATTCAACTATCTATTCGTTATTTTCCATTATTTTATATTATATTTACACAATTTTATATTAAATTTAGAACAACCAATAACACCAATATTCTATCACATCTACGTAACTTTCAATTATTTTTGAAAATACATGTATCGTTGTTAATAATGTGTGATGTTACACATATTGCTGAATCCTTCCAAAGTTTATCAACAAAAATGACTGGAATGACGAAAGTGCACTAGAAAGTGGCCTTCATTACCATAACTTAGTATTTATATTATAAGAATCAAATGATACAAATATAAAATTAGCAATTATTAATGATATTTACCCATATTTTTATTGACATATATTAATTTTGACATATATTAATTTTAAATTTGACATCATTTACGGTTCTTTCCGATTTCACACTTTTTCAACTCCTGGATTTGATTATGCATCAATAATCCATAAGTTTAACAAAACATAGTGTAATATTTATATATTATAAGAACTAAAGTGATACAAATATAAAATTTTAGACACTATTAATAATATTTACCTCATATTTTAATTAATGTTTATTAGATTTTCAATTTGACATCTTTCACATTCTTTCACAATTTCGCACTTTTTTCCACCCTTTGATTTGATTATGCATCAATACTCTATAAGTTCAACATGTCGCCTTTTTTATTCCCATGAATTTCTATGCAATTTTTTATTATCCTAGTATGGATATGTGCAATTTTTTTTCTCCTGCACAATGTTATATATATTCTATTAGTTTGATAAGTAGATAACTTTGTGACATCACATCTAGATAAATCTGGACAACCTTTTAAAAAGGAAGTTCAACTTTTGACGTGGTTTATTCATCATCTTCAATATTGTAAACTTAGCATCCATTTTGTGGGTTGTAAAAGATCATAAAAGACAAGCTTATTGGTATTATATTATCAATATAATTGCTTTTTTCCTGTGTTACTATTATTATGAAATTGGCATTTTTCAATTTGTTATACTTTTGTTTTCTGTTAGAAAAGGTTCGATAAACTATATATACTGACGGGCATTTTTGTTGATGATTTTTGTATATTCTTTGGTATTAATAATATTGAAGTGATATAATGTTTTCTTTTAAAGTGAGTTAGAAGTTGTAGTACCTGATTTAGCTACTAGCTAGATATATATATAAGGTTTCCAGGCAATGATAATTGACTAATTTTACACTTTATTTTACATTGATCTTAATGTAATTTCTACTAATAATAGTATCGATTAATTACTCACTATTCTTTTATTTTCTATGACCGTACAATTTGTTATTATTGTTTAGAATTTATGCAAATATACTACCTAGCTAAAATAGATAAATAAAATATACATATATATATATATATGTATAATATATACATTTTTATAGTCATTATCATAATACATAAATAGCTACCTAAAATTTTATTCCGGCTTTGCTAAAAATTAAAATTAACATATACCGTGCCATAGCCGAGCCATGACTTTAATTTAAATAGCTTATATGAATCGTTTTAGCAAATTATGTGACCCGATTTGGTCTTGTTATTAAAAAGTCGAAATATGTGTGTAAACTACAAAGACGATGTGTGTGAATATCTGTTTTATAACCACAATGTGGTCTTTTATATGGGGGGACCATATTAAGGCAAAATTAGAAAATCAAGCTACATATTTAGTAATACAAGATGTCCATTTTTGATTTATTAAGATGGATGGAATATACGTAAATAAATATTAACTAGCTGCTCTACTATTAAAAACTTTTTTCAAAAGCCATAGTCAAATTATTTTGCCCATTTTAATATTCTTATCAAGTTTTGGATAAAATATTGTTCCATAATATCTACGAGAGAGGTCACTAAATAAAATTTTTTAAAAAAATTATGGTATAGTTTCATCAATGTTGAGAGTCAAGATATAATTGACAAAATAAAAATATATTACTTCTAATTATCAAGTTGAGATCTAAAAAGTTACTGCTCAATTTTTATAAAATCTGAAATTAAGATATTATATCTTTATAATTTATGAATACAACATGATTACCTAGAACACTTTGCTCTTAATTCTTATATATTTAATTATGAAAAGAATACGATAATAATCTTTTACTATTATGTTACACCTCATTAGCACAATCCATTCTAATTAAACTATTCAATTGGCTAAAGAAGTTTGCTAGGGTTGAACAAAATCGTGCTGTATATATCCAACAAGATAAAATCAACGGTAAGATCATTATCCACGTGTACAACTATCAAAATCAGCAGTAAATCATATTTTAATATTTAATTTATAGATAAAACCCTTATTTAATGTCAAATAAACATACTTTCTGTCAACAACCCACCTCACATTTCTCTCCCTATATATATTCTCATTACGTCCAAAATTCCAATTCAAATCCTATGTGAAGTACAAAAACACAAACCAAAAAAGAAAAATGTCGAAAAACTCTCATCATGACCAATCATCAGTCCCCTCCGAATCGGATCTCCGGTGGCCGCTGCTAGCACCGGAGCCCGGAGCCACCCCTAAAACGACGGCGGAGAGGCTATGCATAGACGACATGTTGCAGAAATATTGCGGCGAGTTTGGGTGGTGGCAGCTTAGGCACTTTGTACTAACAAGCATGGCATGGGCACTAGAGGCATTCCACACCATGGTGGTGATTTTCGCCGACCGTGAGCCGGCGTGGCGGTGCAAGGACGGCGCCGCCGGGTGCACGACGGAGGCGAAGAGCGTTTGCAAGCTTGAACCGGGTTCGTGGGAGTGGATCGGCGGTCCGGGAAGCTCCACGGTGGCTGAGTTCGGATTGATTTGCTCGGAGAAATATAAGGTGGGGTTGGTCCAAGCCTTGTTTTTCGGAGGTTGTATGATAGGTCAGTTATTTTCTAACTTTATCGTTTACTATTTTTGTGGTTATGGGTTATTTAATTTCACTATATAACTATGAATGGTTAGGAGATAAATTAAAATATTTACACTATTTCATTAATGTGTCAGTATAACTTGAAGGGCTCTGGTATCAATATTATTAAACAGATTAATCTCAAGTTATGTATATCTATATATCCCATCAATTTTGAGACGTGTCCATAAAAGAAAAACCTGGACCATACGACAGTATAACACGCAGCTCAACTTAAATGGTCACATGAAAGGATTTTACTTTTTTTATTCGAAAGTTTCTTATGATAAAATCTATAATTGAAATTGGGTATTTTGAGAGTTTCTAAAAAATGAATGAACAACAAAAATCGAAGTAGTAGTCAATATTTGACGCTTGACCATGTTTCGTAACTATACTTTTTGTATTAATTGAGCAAATATGTACATCACTTCTAAGTTAAAAGAAAATATTAATTGAGCAAATATTGGATAATAATATAAAAATAGACAATCAAGTGTTTGGCAGGATCAGTGAAGCGTGACAAAGAAAGACGCTTTTGGACAAAAAATATAAACTTTAAGAAGCACTTTTTGCCTCATCCATTCAACCCCATACCCTAATCATTTTGGAAACTACCACTACTCGTAATGATAAGACCCAACATCCTTCCCTCTTTTCCTTGTATTAAGTCAGTTTATTGGATAATTTAAAATTTAATTGATAATATTGCCACCAAGTATTTTTGGCATTAATTAAATATGACAGCAGGTATACAATTATATTTTGACTGGTACAGAATAAATTAGACAGCTATAAGAATAAAATTTGACAGGCATAAATCTTGTGACTAGGTAAATTTGGAATGTTATCCTAACTTGAATGGTAATAGTTTAGTTTAGTAATGGATAAGTATTACCAACGTGCTGGGACTAGTGGCTGTCATGACTACAGTCTAACGTTTTTGTACTAAAAAATGGTTTATTCCTTTTCTGTGTGCATATATTTAATGCTATACTAAATTATAGATATAAAATAAATATTTATGATCTTATCCATGTCTATTTGTTATTAATAATTTGGAAAACTAAGTCATTATTTGGTCTTGCGATTCATTCAGTCCAATAAATTTCTAACATCATTAAAACCTAAATTGAGTGATATCAATTATGTTAGATGCAGGCAAGAATTATTAACCTTACGAGCAACACTTTTTAGCAGTATGATATGAATTCAATGCCAATACATATATTTTATCACCCTAGAATAGTCATCTTTGCGTGGTGTGTATAAGATCCATTAAATTCTTATATAATCAAATGAAAAATGTTTTGAATATCTTTTTATGGAAATTAATATAAGTCCACGTTTTGCCACTTTAATTTTTTTCTGATAGCCCTTATTTATTGCCTGCATGGTTTAATTCGATACTGACTTCTATATGTATGAAAAAAATTCTCTTTAAATAAGAGCATTGCGTGATCGGAACCCGATTTAACTAAGTAGTTTTAATGTTAATGGTAAAACAAACGTATAACAATAATCTCTTGCTGTATAGAAAAGAGCAAGTGATCTAAGACAAATCAAAATAAACTAACGAACATTTGCGAGATGAAGGCAGTAACGAATTAATCATAATCTCTTTGAGACAGTTTAAAGGATCACAAATAACTTATATATATATATATATATATTGATATGTATAGATATTGATGAATAA
This sequence comes from Verbascum thapsus, assembly GCA_963669365.1. Taxonomy (NCBI): domain Eukaryota; kingdom Viridiplantae; phylum Streptophyta; class Magnoliopsida; order Lamiales; family Scrophulariaceae; genus Verbascum; species Verbascum thapsus. The sequence continues at coordinate 5,101,915 of OY770116.1, forward strand.
AATTTAACAAGTGGGTTTTTTTTTTTTTCAGGTGCTGGAGTATTTGGCCACCTTTCAGATTCAAAACTCGGAAGAAAAGGTTCACTATTAGTAGTATGCATTTTGAACGCCATCTTTGGTTGTCTAACATCACTTTCCCCAGACTACTGGACCTACGCCCTATTCCGCCTCCTCACCGGTTTCAGCACCGGCGGGGTCGGCCTCTGCGCTTTCGTCCTCGCCACCGAGCCCGTGGGCCCCACTAAGCGCGGCGTCGCCGGAATGTCCACATTCTACTTCTTCTCCGGCGGCATAGCCTTACTCTCCGGCATAGCCTACGTTTTTCAAACTTGGCGGGCCCTCTATATCGCCACCTCAATCCCGTCCATTCTATTCCTCGTCATCATCCTCCCGTTCGTCTCTGAGTCCCCCCGTTGGTGCCTCATCAGGGGTAAAACCGTCCGGGCCATGAAAACCATGCATAGGATCGCTAAATGTAACGGGAAGATTCTCCCAGACGGGGTCTGTCTCACCCTCGACGAAGATGCTTCAGACAAAGATTCCTCAGATTCCAAAACGGGACAAGATTCGAACAAAGAAGCCATAACGGGATCCCTAGTTGATGTACTTCGTTTGCCACTGACTCGGGTCCGTTTGTTTCTTGCTGTGGCTATCAACTTCTTCTGCTCCATAGTCTACTACGGGCTGAGCTTGAACGTGGTGAACCTTGGAACGAATCTTCATCTCAACGTGTTCCTCAATGCTGTAGCTGAGATGCCTGCATTTCTGTTTACTGCACTACTGTTAGACCGGTTTGGTCGAAAGCCCTTAACCATTGGGACACAATGGTTTAGTGGCATTTTTTGTCTTACGGGAGGGTTATTATGGGGATGTGGAGTTTGGAAAACGGTACGAATGGTTTGTGGCGTTTTGGGTATTTTCGGTATGGCGGGGACTTATAATCTTTTGTTTATTTACACGGTGGAGTTATTTCCTACTGTGGTTAGGAACGCGGCTCTAGGGTGCGCCACTCAGGCGGCCCAAATGGGGGCGATATTGTCGCCGTTTGTGGTGGTTTTAGGAGATGGGATACCATTTTTGGTGTTTGGGGTTTGCGGGATCGGTGGAGGGGTGTTGGCGTTTTTATTACCGGAGACTTTGAACAAGCCTTTGTACGATACGATGGAGGGTATGGAGGACGGAGAAAGTGTGAAGATCAGCAATGATTGAGATGTGTTTAGGGTTCGTAGAAGATTGAGTTTGGTTCTGTTGTGACGAATAGTTTTCTTATGGAGCTTATACAAGGATTTTATGACATGTTATATGACTATATTTTTAGTTATTCTTGCAAGTGGCAAGTTTGAATAAAGTTTATTTGCATGGGCTATAAGGGGTATACTTTTTACTCATCTGGGAAAGTACTTGCCTGGAACCGGAGTATCAAACGATACCTTCGTAAAAGTATTTGTCACCATATAACTAGTATTCGAACTTCGAAGAGTGTTATCATACACATTGCTCATAATGGTAAACATATAACCTGAAAGAGTGTGTGCAGAAACATATATGTCCTGTCTAAATACACTTTAAAAATATTACAGGCAATCTGTAGCAAAATGTAACCAATATATAGCGGCCAAAAATACTTCCAAGTCATGATTCACGAATACAGCAGGAACACGGATGATGTAACTCTATTTAAATCAAAAACAAGAACATTATACTTGTCAACTCAATCATCATTTGGCTGGATGAACAGCATATTTCATCGCGTTGAGCTTTCTTTCTCACTGCTGCCCTGAGACTAGGCATTGTTCAAAGAGGGAAGGGGAGGTCTTGGTCTTGCATACTCCGCAAAGATTACCCATCCGTCCAAAAACTACAAAATCAACGTGCAATTTTAGAATGTTAACAATTCCAAATTATCCAGAAGAAAAAAGAATGGAATTGAAACACACTAGCATTTACTTGTTATGTAAATAATACTCTATAGTTTAGTCTCAAACAGAAATAAATAGACTCACCTGGCCATCCATGCCTTTGATACCAGCTCCAGCGTCTTCTATAGTTGTATATCTCACAAAACCAAAACCCTTTGAATACCCAGATACACGATCCGTGGCAACTCTAGCTGCAACAAAAAAACGACGAGAAAACTAATTTCAAGCCCAGTATCACAATATACATCGGCTGCCAATCTAAACAGATAAAAAAGAAAAGAATATATACCCTGCACAACTTCACCAAATTTAGCAAAGGCATCCTTAAGGCCTTCTGATGTTGTACGTTTACTGAGCCCTGAACATCAGAAGAAAACCTAAGTCAAATAAGCTCAAGTACGTTTGGTTTCCAATTCTCTCACTAGTTTATCAAACATACAGAATACCGATATAAAAAAATTCTTAATTAGGTATTACAAAATACCAATATGAGTAAAGAAGCATGAAAATAACACAAAAATTAATGTTTGGGACGAAGCTAAAGGGGAAGAAAGAGAGTGAAGGAGATAAAAGTACCGGAGACGAAGAGATTGGTGGAAGGTTCAGCGGGAGGGGGCTTCTCGACTTTGGGCAGAGACTGACCAAACGGGAAGGTTGAAAATGATGAACATAGATGAGCTCTGAGTCCCCTCTTTACCGTCGCCGTCGCAGTGGCCGCCGCTCTCATCGCCATCTCTGGGGTTTAACTGGTTTTTACCTGAAATCTGAATAGAGCTAGTAGGGGTTTAAACTGAAATGGGGTTGTCGTATGAATTATGTAGGCGCGAGTCCGGTGCAATTTTTGTAATTATAAATGGGCCTACTAAAGCCCACAATGTAAATCTTCACTGTTATGATGGGCTTTCCACCACAGGCCCATCTTTCGAAGGTGGCCATTATTTTCTCTCTTCATCTCTTTGTTTTTCTTTCGTTATTCATCACTAACTATTTAACAAATTGTCCATAATAAGTTAATAACTATCAAATTTGTTAGTTAATACTCGCATTATATTCGAACAGCGCATGAAAATGTTGAAGTATAAAATAATCGTATGATTAATGTAATGAATACTATTTACATTTTTGAATTAAACCATACATGCCTTATATTTGACAAAGAAATACTCAACTTTTAGTATAAATAAAATGAAACTTTAAGTTACTTGAAGATTATAATTAATATTTATATGTACTAATTATAAAATAAAAAACTTGTGAACGTGATTATTTACCAAACTATTACTTATTGTCGAGACTTTTTTATGAGATAAAATATGAGTATAAGTGGTATTTCTTTCAAATATATAGAAAAATAAATAGTAACACTATTTCAGAATAATTTATTTGTATTTGTAGGTTACAAATTCGTTTATTTTCCATTTTTTTTGTTTTTTAGCCAAACCTTTTTTTACTGTTAGTTTTAAGAAATTTTGTAATATGCTCGTATGTATTGGGATGGCGAACTTTTCCCCTCCACTGCGACTAGGACTACTAAACATGATCCAAATTTACAACAGTGTTCATTTTAATGTACACAATTTTTTAATGTTTTGGCCTATATGACGTTTCAAGTAAATTCCAATCTTCATCTAATCAAAATTGAAAAAATCATGTATGATGATGATCAACTTCAACTCCAAAACATCCCAATTGTTATGTCAAAATTTATATTAATTTGTCTCCTGTGTTAAATCAAAATTTACAAAATATATCCTTAAATATAAAACTAATATAGAACATATACACTTAAAATATTCCTTAAATATGAAACTAATATGGATTAATAAACTTAGCGTGTAATTATACCAAGACCTACAACTAACAAAAGTAAAGGGATCAAAAAATACTCTCGTCTTAACTAAAAACAAATGCAAACAAGCACCAAAAAAATAGTATATCCTCACCAAAACAATACCTCATTCGAACCAGCAAAATTGGATTCCGATAAAATCGAAAACGACTATAAAAAAACAAAAATAAACTCTTCATCCGAAAAAATAAAGACTTAAGAACCCTTATCAGACTTAGCAGCAGTGGCAGCAGCTTGACCCCGGAGCCGACCAGTTCTTCTGGCGGCAATAAGACCAACCTTTTGTCCAGGCGGTGCATCACGACGAACAGTAGAGGCGTGACCAATGTGTTGATGATTACCACCACCGTGAGGATGCTCAACTGGATTCATAGCAACACCACGAACCTTGGGCCAGCTGTTTCTCTTTACTCTGAACTTGTGATATGCGTTTCCGGCTTTCAACAATGGCTTCTCCGTTCTTCCACCTCCAGCCACCTGCCCTACCATTGCACGGCAACCGCTGGGAACAATCTTCTTGGCTCCTGATGGAAGCTTAATTCTATAGAGAATAGTAGATAACTTGTTAAGATAACATGATGAAATGTTGCATTGATGTAAATACAAAGTATAAGGGAACAACTTGAGAGATATTAAACTGATAAGACAATTAAGAGAAGATTATCAGGCTAATTTCTTAGTTTATGAGAATAATATATCACATATATATGTTATTTGTTTATCGTTTGCAGTTTAGAAGCAAACCCTCAATTTCAGAAAGAACGGGCTTGCAAGAAGAAAACATAGCAAAATTTAAGAAAATAGTATCAAATATATCCAATGTGATTAATGAACGAGAAATAGATAAAAACAAAGGTCATTGGCGTTGGTATCAAAGAATTGAAACCATGACTAGAAATAGAATTGCTTCCAGGCAATTTGAATAGATTATTTGGGATTTTGTTTTCTTAATCTTATAGATACAATAAATGATATGGTTTACAGACAACAAGGTGGTCACTATAAAACATACTAATATGAAACTGAATTTCAATTTATAAAAAGAAATACTTCCATAAAAACTACATTTTACCAATAACTAAATCCCTTTATAAATCATACAACTGTTAAAAGACCACAATTTACACGTTTATCAGCAACAATGAGTACACTCAAGACAGCATTTATAACATTATCATGGGCACATATCACAAACAATCCTTAAACCCGAGCCAATAATAATCATACATGCCAAGAAAAACATTGCCAGAACACCAAAACTTTAATAATGATAAAAACGCTCAACACGTATTATAGTGCCTAATCAAATTAAATGAAAATGAATTAGCAAAAGCAATACCTAGAAGTCCCATTATCAGGGTTGTGTGAAATAACAATAGCATAATCCCCAGAAGCCCGGGCAAGCACACCACGATCCCCAACATGATGCTCAACATTACAAACCACAGCTCCCTCGGGAATAGATCTGAGCGGCAACACATTTCCGACCACAAGGTTAGCCTTCTTGCCACAATACACGAACTGCCCGGTGTAGATCCCCTCGGCGGCGACGAAAAGCTCCTTCTGGTGCTGGTACCTGAACGGATGTCTGAAGGTGACGCGTGCGAGCGGCGCGCCACGTCCAGGGTCGTGGATAATCTCGGTTACTACACCCTTGAGGTACCCATTGCGCTCGCCGAAGTCGAGTGAGCGGAAACGGGCAGGGCCCTTGCGGTGGTGGGTATGGGACTTGAATACGGACCCCTGCTCCCTTAAGGTTTTAGAGATGATTTTGTGCTTAGGGTTTACATAAGGCTTAATCAAATGGGCCTAATTGGAAACCCATCGATTATTGTGAGCCCAATAAATTCTATTAAACAGGCTGAAATTATTAAATATTAGTTTTGAAGGATCCACTTGGAAGTGGGCTTTGTTAAGAATCTTTAGGAAATTAATAAATAAATAAATAATAATAATTTCTTACAAGTAAAGTTTTTCCAAATTTTAGGCCATGTTTGGTTTTATTTTGGCATGGTTTTGGGCCAGAATTTTGATCAAATTGAGTTTGGTTTGTCTTTATTTGGGCCAAAAATGAACCAAAAACCTTGGTCCAAAATTTTGGATGCCTAGTCATGTCAATCTCCTTGCATGCTTGTCTCCTTTATTGAATGTCAATCATCCACGTAGGGGTGCAACTCGGCCCGGTTCGGTCCAAAACCGAACCGAAATTTCGGTTAACCGAAATTTCGGTTCGGTAATTTTACGAACCGAAAACCGAACCGAAAAAACCGGTTCGGTTCGGTTTTTAACCGAACCGGTTCGGTTCGGTTAAAAACCGAAAAAACCGAATTTATTTTTTTTATTTTTTTTTATTATTTTTTCCTATTTTTTTATTTTTTGGGTTAAAAAAAACAAAAAAAAAATCATCTACCCAGATTCGAACCCAAGTCTTTGGGATGAAAGGGAAACACCTTAACCATTAGACTACAAAGTATTTTGATATTTTTATTACACTTATTAATAATATAATATATTTAATTTAATAAAATTTTAAAAAAATTCGGTTTTCGGTTCGGTTCGGTTAACCGACACCACAAACCGAAACCGAACCGAAAATCGAATTTTTGAAAAATCCATAACCGAAAACCGAACCGAAATTTTCGGTTCGGTTAAAAACCGAACCGAATTTTCGGTTTTCGGTTCGGTTCGGTCGGTTCGGTTGTTTTTGAACACCCCTACATCCACGTGAAGTGCAGACAAGCATTTTATTACTTTTATTACAATAAGTTGGGGAAAGGATATTATGATTAATGTGATAATGAATCATCAAATACAGGTAAATTAAGTAATGTAAGATCACGGAATCGACCACGTGAAACTCATTATATTTATTTGATGTCTCTTTTATTTAAGTTTGTGCTTTTTAAATAACCATGTTTAATTTAATAATATATTTTTACTTAAATTATTTATATTCAATAGCATATATTAAATTAAGTCATTTATGTAAATATTCAATAATTTATTCATTTAGTTTAAATTGTAATATATACAAATAAATATTCATCTATAATATAATTATTATAATCTTAATATTATAATATAACTTTTAATCATTATTTAATCACTAACAGACAAAAACTGTCATGATTTGACTGCTACACTAATTTATGTTTCCTCTCAAAACAAAACCAAACACTATCTCACCAAAAAAAATAATCAAAAACCAATTCTCCAATTAAACCAAACACTATCTCACCAATAATGCACGTGTTCCCAAAAATTTCTTACCAAAAATTCTCACCAAAATAACCAACCAAAATAAAACCAAACATACCCTTAAAGTTTTAACAAAAATAAAGAGCTATTGTATTTTTTTTCAATATATAGAGTCATGGTAGCATCCTATTCAATCACATTATTTATAAATATAAGATGAGATCTAAGTTTTAACTTCTAAGTATGAGAGCTCAATTTTACTATTAGTAGATAGTAACTCATTATTTTCGCTTTTATATTTTTTTAATTACAATAATGTGTGTCTAAAGATAAATTAATACAACCTCGTTAAAGTGAGTATCAAAAGATAACTCAACCTATATCCTATGGGGTTTTTTTAGCTGAATAATACAAAAATTCAAAAATAATATCAAATTAATACAATTCAAGGAAAATTGTGAAACTAACATCAAACCCTATTGTGGTTCACGTCTTCTATTTAGAAGAAGTCAACGACAACACCATCTTCTCATTTTTGATTTTTTTTAATTATAAAAAATAAAAGACCACATCCACGATGGCAACTTCTTAATTCTTATTTATTTTTAATCATTGAAAATAGAGCCATCTTCTTAATTCTTATTTATTTTTAATCATTGAAAATAGAAGACCGATGACATCTTCTCATTCTTTTCATTTATTTATTGTTATTGAAAATTGAAGACCACGTCCATAATATCTTCTCAATTTTTTTATTTTTTATTTTGTAATTTAATGGACAAAAATTATAAATTATTTGTATTTTAATGGGCACTCATATAATTTTATTTGGTCATACAAGAAATTTTCAATTATCAAACGTTTTTCACTCTCAAACAATAAGTAATTAAGGAAAACAACATCTAAATATATAACTGAAACATATATTTATTTATGTAGTTCTTTTATCAGATATTCACTTGAATCACATATTTTTACTCAAATCTCTATTTTTAATTACTTGTATAGTTCTTTTATTTACTCAAATCTCTATTATTATTTTTTTAATAACGAGAAAAATCCACAGCTGCTACTGTAGCAAGATTCAACTATCCGACCAATTCAACCGGGGATTGCCCCATCTCTATTTTTTTTTTATTTATCACATATTCATTTTAAACTTTTAAAAAGCCAATCAACTTTAAATAGAAGAACTACACAAATAAATAAATATTTAAAATAAATATATAATTGTTACCAGAACTGGGAAAGTCCCCATCATAAAATAAATGCAACCACGTCCTCCTAAGTATTAAAGAAAATGTGATATGATTTTCTATTTCAAACTATTATTTCATCTTTTGATATTTGATACATGTAATTCTCACATATATTTATTAAATTACATATTTAAAATAAAATATTTGACAAAAATTTAAAATAAAAAAATCATGTACTAACCGGATGAGGCTACGGAATTGTACTAAAAGTTGTGCACGAGTCCATTCGGCAGCTTCTGTTTTTATGTGCATTAGATTGGGATATAAAACGTGTAAGCAAAAGGCACCACATTGCTTATCTATCAGCCAAACTACTCAAATTGCCTACCCAATTCCACCCACGTCTCATTTCACATGTATCCATTTTAATAATGGTTTATAATATTATACATATTTTTTCCTCCCAACAAGTAATAAATATATATATATATATATTATTTAAACTTTATACGTTTAAAAAGTTTTACATAAATGTCACAATAGATAAAGTCGAATACAAAATAAAACATTATTTTGCAACATTTCTAACCGACGAAGCCTTTAACCGCAAGAGAAGGATTTGAGTCGCTATATCTCCAATTATCTTGGCTTCCACAATTCATTTTTCATCATTAAACCCGTTACACAACCCATCAAAACTCCCTCTCTACTTCTATTTATATTATATAAAGCAACATTAAAAGAACAAATTACTGAATGATCATTTGTCACAATTATTTTAATTTCTTCTTCATATGATTAATCAATAACTCATTCACCAATGGCGGCCACCGTTTTAGTACTGTTTTCGGTGGCATTTTTCATAGTAAAATCTGAATCCATCAGCCGTGCTGATTTTCCAGATGGGTTCACTTTTGGAACTGCTTCTTCAGCTTACCAGGTTCGTTAATCAAACATTTCTAATTTATGGTTTTTTTTTTTCTGTATTTTTGCTTATGTTTTGTTGTAATAAGATCATTTGTTGCAGTTTGAAGGAGCTGTAAATGAAGGAAATAAAGGAGATAGCATATGGGATACCTTCAGTAAACAACCAGGTTGCTGCCCATCATTCTTTTTTTTTTCCTTTCTTTCTAGCTTGCTTTTTATTTTTTATTATTGGGTTATAAATCATTATTTTCTTTCAAGGCTCCAAAATATGATATAATATATATTATTGTATTATGAAAATAGGAAGAATATTGGATTTCAGCAATGCGAACACAGCGGTTGATCAATATCATCGGTTCAAGGTGCATGAATATTCATTTCATCATGATCAATTTAGTTGACTTGGCAAAAGAATTATCATTTTGCAAAAGTATATATATATATATGTTCGCATTTATATTTGCTTTTAGTTTTGAAATATTAATGCAAAAATATAAACCAAAAAATGCTGAAATGGGAAGAGGATGAGAATTCCTACATTCTCAAGTATTAAAAATATATAATGCATTGTATGTGACTTGTACATTAAGATAAGGATAAGTGTGACAATATTAAAAAATAAAAATCAGGATGAAGAATAAGAATATTTTTTAGTGGCTAACTACCAACTTTGCATAAGCCAAAAAATTACTTTAGTCAATTTAAGGTTTTATGTGTTTCAAACTGAAATAGATGTTACAACTTCAATTACAGAGTGATATAGACTTGATGAAGGATTTGGGTATGGATGCTTATAGATTCTCCATTTCATGGTCAAGAATCTTGCCAAGTAAGATTCAAGCAAATTGATCTTGTATATATAGACGGTTGTGATTGTACTCTTAAGTCTAATGATAATAATCCTTATAAAAACAAATGCACTACTTATGGCTTTAGTGTTATATAAATTGACAGATGGAACCGGGGAACCTAATCCAGAAGGGATACAATATTACAACAACCTGATAAATGCTTTACTCGAAAAAGGTAAGACGAAAAAAAATAATTTCATGATGTTTATTACACGCAACTAAATTCCCATATCATTTAACGTCTCGTTTTTCTTCAAGGGATCGAGCCATACGCGACTTTGTACCATTGGGACCTCCCACAAGTTCTTGAAGATAAATACGGAGGATTTTTGAACGATCAAGTAATGTACGTGCATTATTAACATCTCGTTCTTACTCTAATTTAGGAGTTAATATGAAGTTAAATTCATAAACATATATATATACTAATTAACTGCAGAAAAGATTTTGAAAATTATGCGTATATATGTTTCAAAGCTTTCGGGGATAGAGTGAAACATTGGATCACGTTCAACGAGCCTCATGGTATTGCAATCCAAGGTTACGATTTAGGAGTTCAAGCTCCGGGGAGATGCTCGATTTTAGGACATTTAATTTGCAAAACCGGAAAATCGTCTATTGAGCCTTATATAGTAGCTCATAACATTCTATTGTCTCATGCTGCTGCTTATCATACCTACCAAAACAATTTCAAGGTACATATTTTCTTCAATTATGTATGATTATGATTTATGATCTTGAGATTTAAGTTTTTTTTTAAATATATATTGTGTTTTTAGAAAATCCAACGAGGCATAATAGGGTTAGCATTAGATGCTAAGTGGTATGAACCGATATCAGACAGTGACGAGGATGTAGATGCTGGTAAAAGAGCCTTGGATTTTGTTCTCGGATGGTAATTTCTCGACTAATAGTACTCTTTATAAGAAAAAAAATGAATAATTTCGATTTTAACGAAAAATGAGTTTTTAAATCTAAATCAGGTTCCTTGATCCACTTCTACTTGGGAATTACCCTGTTTCAATGCAGAAGTTGGTGTCTGAACGACTCCCTGTAATAACTCCGAAAGTTGGTCAATTCCTTAAGGGGTCCCTCGATTTCATTGGCGTAAATCATTACACTACATTATACGTACGTAATGATAGAACTCGAATTCGTAAGCTCATTTTGCAGGACGCCTCATCCGACTCTGCTATGATTGCCACATGTAAGATACTAAAACGACTATCTTTTACTTGTTTTTATAATGTTTCGTCCATATTTTTTTGCATTTCTAATGCTTGTTGTACATTTTGCTTTTTAGCTTCAAAGCATGGAGTTGCCATTGGAGAAAGAGTAAGTCTCACCTTCTATAAAGGATAATTCTTAAAGTGGTCCATTTACAACCGTTCGATCCGTTATAAATGGACGATTGTGATTGCTCGGTGCCTAATGTTTCGATAATATTTTTTTTTTATAATGTTCCTTTTTTTAGGCCGCGTCTCATTGGCTACATATTGTCCCATGGGGCATCCGGAAGTTGGCGAACTACATCAAAGACAAGTATGATAATCCAATAGTAATTATAACCGAAAACGGTGAGTTACGGAGTCGATCCACTTTTCATCACAACCACACATCCAACCATGATCTAACGGTGAAAAATGGATTAATTGCTTGGCTTTAGGGATGGATGATCCAGGTAGATCTCATGCAGGATTAGATAAGGCTTTACATGATGATAAGAGAATAAATTATCACAGGGACTATCTTTCTAACATATCTGCTGCAATAAGGTAATAATCTCAGTAAACTGTAATAATGTACTAGATTTACTGTATTTTGGTCTCTGAGAAATTGCAGTGATACAGGGAAGACAAGTGCGATATTCGTGGTTACTTCATTTGGTCGTTGCTCGATAACTGGGAATGGAATATGGGATATACTGTCCGGTTCGGGCTTTATTATGTGGACTTCAAGAATAACCTCACAAGGATACCAAAATCATCAGTCAAGTGGTTCAAAAGCATTCTAACATCAAGAAAAGAACTAAGTGAATGGCAGTAAAAAATTCTTTATTCAGTTATAGTCATATTTGTACATGTTTTACAGTAGAACAGAGTATGTATAACATATTTCATGCAATTAAAATGTTATTAAATTTCAGAAATGGGAAATTGATAGCAATTTGCGTGTTTATAAACTTTAGAAATGAAAGACATAAAGCAAATATCCAGAAATGTTTGTTTCATGGTTTACAGAGATGATTCAGACATCAAACTAGCAGAAAAGCACTTGCAATTTAGCCTCAACAAATTTACAGATACCCTTCAGCAGAAATGTTCATCAAACCCGCTTCTGCACGATTACCATTATTGTCCCAATTTGAATATTTGGTTTTATAGGTTACCTAATATAAATATTATGAAAATCTAAACCACTTTCATTATCTATATTTGTATATATTTATACACACGTTTACTATTGTGTGTATGTTATGGAGTAGATTTTGGAAGAGAATTTGAAGATCAATCATTGATATTTTACTATTTTAATTCCTTTAATTAGGTTCCATTTAATTAGGTTCCTCAATTTGAAGGATTTTACTTATTTCTTTTCCTACGTAAGAAGTTTTTTATTTTTGGTAATTAGTGTTAGTAGTATTATAAATAGTAGGGGTGTTCAAAAATACCCGAACCGACCGAACCGAACCGAAAATCGAAAATTCGGTTCGGTTTTTAACCGAACCGAAAATTTCGGTTCGATTTTCGGTTTTGAATTTTCCAAAAGTTCGGTTTTCGGTTCGGTTTCGGTGTGTGGTGTCGGTTAACCGAACCGAACCGAAAACCGAATTTTTTTAATTTTATTAAATTAAAATATAGTATATTATTAGTAATTGATAAAAATAAACAATAATCTATTATAGTCTAGTGGCAGCATAATATTTTTTTTTTGGTTTAGAATGAGAAAAGTAGGTAAAAAAAAAATTAAAAAAAAATCGGTTATTTCGGTTTTTAACCGAACCAAACCGAACCGGTTCGGTTAAAAACCGAACCGAACCGAACTATTTCGGTTCGGTTTTCGGTTCGGAAAATTACCGAACCGAAATTTCGGTTCGGTTTCTGACCGGACCGGACCGATGAACACCCCTAATAAACGTAGCTATGGTTTTGTTATTCTTTATCAAATAATTGATCATTGGGAGTCTCCTTTGGTTTTGGGATCAAGAACATTAGATCTTGTTAATGTGGGACAAGAACGATTAGTTCTTGTTTATTTAGATATTTCACGTTTTAAAATTTTGTTTCTTTAATTTCGTTTCTATCAATTTGGTCCGACCTGCCGGATCCAAAACCCACCACCACTGTCTGATCCAAACTCACCACCACCACTACCAAATCTTGATTGCCACCACCATTGCCGAATCTGCCACCATCAGGACTCGATCCCATGATACACTTCTCACCACTTTGGAGTGTAATCAAGCAATACTGAGCACTCAAATGGTTGCGCTGGAAACAAAGTTTGATAAAAAAAATGGAGGAGTTGGAGACAAAGTTTGATATAAAAAAAATGGAGGACACTTTGGCATACCACTAGCGTTGGAGACAAAGTTTAAGCACCCTCCGTCCCAACAACACTTTAGCACCTCCCACAATGACCTCCAGTGAATTTGTGACGGTGCAACAGCCTGCAACTCAATACGTGGGCATACCACTGGCGTTGGAACCACTTGTACCCACTGTCGAGTCAGAAACAGGATTACAACAGTCCGTCCAATATCTCAACCATGCCCCCAACATTCAGAGCTTTACAACCACAATCCAGCCCCGCCATTGTCGTTATCGTTATTATTTCTGTTGACACTAAACCACCTGGATAGTCTAACCAAATCGAATGTTACAACATTCCCAAGGCTACATTTTGTAGCCAAAGCAAACACCACGAATTCTCGACTTACACAACTTCTTGGAACAAGCATATGCCAAATTCTCCCAAGTTCAACCTTGGGGATAAGGCAGTTTTTAAGGGGGGTCGAGTTGTTATGGAATAGATTTTGGAATAGAACTTGAAGATTCAATCATTGATATTTTATTATTTTAATTCCTTTAATTAGATTCTCTTTAATTAGGTTTCCTAGTTTGATGGATTTTAGTATTTACTTTCCTTAGTAATGAGTCTTCTATTTTTGGTAATTAGGGCTAGTAGTATTATAAATAGCGTAGCTAGGGTTCTTTTATTTCTTATCAAATAATTGATCATAGAATTGGGAGTCTCATTTGGCTTTTTGGGATCAAGAACATTAGTTCTTGGTAATTTGGAAGAAGAACATCTAGTTCTTGTTTATTTATCGATTTCACCTTGTAATAAACTATTATTTATTTTCGTTTCTATTAGTGTAAAAAAATATCAGCATAAACAAAGGTATCGTAATCATAGTAAGTAAAATTTAGTGTTAACACAATTGGTGTATTTTTTAGAACCAAACAAAAGAAGGGAAAAGTCTTTTTCATTCTGCCCGTAGTTCATTACATGGATCAAAATTTCGAAGCGTTTCCGTCAAAACAGCCAAAACTTTTCGATTTTACAAGTAATGCAAACAAAATCTTTCAACATTTTTGAAATTACTTGGTTTCAACAGAAACTCATAGAGTTTCCATGGTTTCCAAACTTCGAATTTCCTAGAAACTATTATAAACAATCCCAAAAAATCAGGAAAAAAAAGTAATTAAAATCTTTTATATATTTTCAGTCATACGAAATATAATTTGAATCAAAATTGATCTCTTAAATCCTAAATTAAAATAAAATCTCCCCTTCCAAAATTCTCTGCTGCAGAAAAATTGAAGCACAAAATTAATTTCTAGGAAGCTGGATTTGAAGAGAAAATCAACAAAATCAGTGAAGAAGAAGAAAGAAAAAGATAACAAAATCTCCAATATCGAAAAAATTGAAGAATTTCTCCAAGGTATGATAGCTAAGATCTTTTTTCATACGTGATATTTGTTTCAATGGGTAAAGAAAATTATTTACCTTTGTGCTAAAGGAAGAGACTCCATAGCCATGCTTTTTGGTTTTGTTCTACGTATGTTAGAGAAGAGAGACAAGTAGTGAAATAACCATGATATTTTTATTTGTTCAAAGACTATTCTTGGTAATTGAAAAGTTGAAAAATGCTTGCTACAGGCTGTAATGATTGATAAAGCTTGTCTAACTTTTGTAGGTTGATGGATTATTTCTTAAATTTTCTTACTTTTATTTTTTGGAATGTAGTGTGTATAATTTATATTTAAATATTCATGTTTTTTATTTTTATTTTAAGATTGTAATTTGTTCACAATATATATATATATATATTCATTTTAGTTGAATTATATAGAAAGTTTATCAAAATAGTATATTTGTGTGAGTGCATCATTCATGAAATTTATAAAATTATATATTGATAAAATGATATATGTATGCAATTTATTGTGCAATTCAATCTTTTTAATCATATGTATATGTAGATGGCTCCAAATATGCCTAAAGGACGAAAGCGGGATATAGGATAGGATCACTGCGAGATGATAGATAACAATCGTCTATAAATAAAGTGTAATTATTGTGGGAAGGAGATAAAAGGCTCGGGTGTTTGACGATTGAAACAACATATTCCTGGTGGTCTTTCGAATGTTGAGAAGTGCATGAAATGTCCGGTAGACATATCAAGAGCTATGAGAGAGCACTTAGATAATCAAAAAAAGGATAATGAAGAAGTTATGGCACAAAAAGTAGCACACAGGGATGCATTAATGGAACATATACGGAGAAAACATGGTTTGGTGGATAACTTTGCCGATAACGACGAATTTGATGATGAGATATTTCTAGAAGAGATAGAGCGATTAAATATTTCTATACAAAGATCCATTGAAGATATACATCACAATGGACTTGGTCGTGTTAGAGGTGATTCTCGGGGCTCCTATCGTAGAGCAAGTTCGTCCCATAGAGTCGAACAAAGAAATAAATAATTTGGTACGAAGAATGATAATATATTTAAAACAAAGACAAACTCTTTTGGAATAAGTCCAAGAACTTGCGCATCGAAGAGATGGACTCTTTACTTTATAGAAATCGAGAATGCTCTCAACAAAAGATACTAAATATGTTTGAAGGAAATGCCACTTTCAAGACTGCAAAACATGCCATAGCTAAATGGTTTATTTACAGCAATATTTCTCCAAATGCAACTTCAAATCGATATTATCAAGCTGCTATTGATGAAATTGCAAGGGCGGGTTGTGGGGTGAAAGGTCCAACGCTTATGAGATTACTGGACCTATTTTGGATGCTGAGATCGAAGAGATCCGAGAGTACGTAAGTAGCTTTAAGAAAAAGTGGGAAGTCTACGGTGTGATCGTAATGTGTGACGGATGGGCTCGATTACAAAGTTATCGATCATTAACTTCTTAATATATTGTGATGGAAAAATTATGTTTCACAAGTCAATTAATGTTTCGAGTCGTGATAAAGATGCAAACTACATATATGAGCTTATGGATGATGTTGTGGAGGAGATTGGAGAAAAGTATGTTATTCAAGTAATAACCGATAATGGTTCTGCTTACAAGAAGGCCGAGGAACTATTAATGAGAAAGAGAAAGCATTTGTATTGGACTCCTTATGCTGCCCATTGCATTGACTTGATGTTGGAAGATTTTGCTGAGAAAACTACTGTGAAAGTTGTTATTGAGCAAGGAAAGAAGCTTTCAAATTTTATATATAATCATGGAAAGGTGCTTGATATAATGAGAAAGTTCAATAATGGGAGAGCGCTCATTCGACCTGGCATCACACGCTCTGCTACTAAATACATTTCAGTGGAAAGTATTCTTGAACAAAAAACTAATTTACAAAGGAGGTCACATCAGAAGAATGGTCTAAGAATTCAGCTAGTAGAGATCGATCTGAAAAAAAACATTCAAGATCTAGTTCTGAATTCATCATTATGGAATACTATGGAACTTGTCTGTAATTTACATGCACCTGTTTCAAGGGTCTTACGTATTATAGATGGTGAGAAACAAGCTACAATGGGCTATGTTGTTGAAGGGATGTGATGCAGCAAGGTAGCATTTGAAGTAGCTCTTCCAAGATCACATAAGAAGTATTGTGATATCATTGATAGATGCTTAAAATATCAAATGATATGTTACATACATCTTTCATGTAGCATTTATTAATTCTTTTTATTATTTTATTTTCATAATCATCTAGAACTTTTTATTGGTGTAGCTTAATTTTTTTTTTAACCCAGCATACTACTTAAATCCGACATATCACTATGAACTGGAGCTTTCCCATAAGCAAGAGCTTTTAGATGCACTTAAGAAAGTGGTGCAAAAAATTGAGTCAAATGAAGATATAGTCGCGCTTGCACTTTCTGAGGTATTTGTGGCTCGTTTGATTTTATCGCAATTATATATTGTACTTGAACTTTAATATTGAATTTATCTAGTCATAAATATTTTTCTTTATAATTTATCTAGAGTTATGATTTATGGTTCCATCTTCCGCAGGCAAAATATTTTCGAGATGCTATGTACGGTTTTGCCGATTCCGTCGCCATTAGAGGAAAAATGAAAACAGATCCAAGTATAAATTCAAATAATTTTCTTCTTTAAATTATATCAATAAAATTGTTAAAACTGTTAACTCTAAATTGGCAACGGAATGGTGGTTTATGTATGATACTGATGCTCCTAATTTGAGGAAATTGGCTTTGAAAATATTATATCAAACATCTTCATCTAGTGGATGCAAACGAAATTGGAGGACACTTGCATTGATACATACGTAAGTGCGTAACCGACTTAATTATCAAAAATTATAGAGATTGGTCTACGTTCATTATAACATGAGACTGAGGTTACGTCATCTAGTGAAGGATAAGAGAAAAGTTGATCGAGAGTTCCAGCCAATTGACTTAGTCACCTATTTGACGATGATGATAATGATATATTGTCTGAATGGTTAGATGACCCAGGGAATGCTATTTTAGATGAATACGATGATGATGGACAACCAATTCGACCTAATGCATTTTTAGCTACATGGGCTGAAAGGTTTAGTGGCCCTTCTAAACAACGTGGAGCATCATATAAAGGGGCTAAAGGGCCTAGAGATGACCAATGTGCTTATGATCATGGGGATAATAGTGATGACGATGATATAAATTATTTAAACACATCAAAATATGTTAGCGAAAATAAAGATGATGGGTGATCTTCACGAGCTAGTCAACCAAGCATTTATTTCACTGAAGAACTATTTTTTTATCATGCTACTCAAGATGAAGACCATGACAGTCGTCGATCAAAATGTTAATGTCGTACTTTTCTATGATTTGAATATTTATTGAGAACTAATAGAATAGTAAGATGAATTTTCTATTCAACAATAATGTTTTTATGATTTTATCTATACTATTATAAAAGGATAAGTTGTTTTTTTACATTTTTGAATTACCTAAAATATCCCTATAGATTTCAATTTTTAATGGCAAAAGAGTCATAAACATAAACAAAGAAGTATAATAATATTAGGACTCTACAAAAACATGAACAATAAGAAGTATAATTATATTAGGACTCTACAATTAATTTATATTTTAATAACTTTACTACTATTTATTTCATATAATCCTATTAAAACCACAAAATCAAAATTAAAATATTAAATGGAGAAAATCTCCAGGCGGATGTTAGACTGGTGGATAACTTCAAACTTGATTTAATAATTAATCTAATTATATTTATAATATTATAGAAAACAATTAAAGTTACATGTAAAAGTACTATACTCTATTTATTAAAAGTAAAAGAAATATTAAAAAGCTTAATTTACTAACTTTAACATTCCAAAACAAATAACTAAGCTATAGCATTAACTATAAATATCATATCAAAATGTAATATATCTAATTATATGAAATAAAACATAATTATCAAATAAATTTACTTGGACACAGGTAATCAACCATTCCAAGAGTGCTTTAGCACATGTTTGTAAATTCTACAATTTTGTTCCAATCAAAACTAAGACATTCACGTCATTCATTATAATTTAACTTTAATTAATTTAAGATATAACTTACAATATGTTGATCATCTTTTCTAATTTGTATTTCCTTTCATATCTAAGATTCCATCAAATAGATTCATTCCAAGTGTCATTCATCCAAACCAATGTCTATATTTAGGAAAAGTTTTATATACATAATATTCATATGTGATATAGAATACATGATAAAACACACAAGAAAGCATATCTAATCTTGGACAATTGCAACCACGCAAGATGCTTACGGAGAAGAAAAATGAAGAGTTTTTAAGCGTCAAAGTAAACAAGATGATGAACAAACGAAATATGCAATTACATAAATGTCTAGGCCTAAATTTTCAGCAAGACTATTATTCAATTAATGCAAACTTTCATGGCGTGGATGTTTAATCATTCAAATAATTCTACTATATAAGTAAAACTAACTTAACAGTGAATATTAGATCTCTCGAATGTGTTACAATAATTTCATACTCCTTATATTAAATGAAGAGATTCATGACAGATTCAAAGGTAAAAAAAGGGTTTGAAACAATGGGACACACAATCTTTTCAATATGGCCCTGCCTTTTGTATTAATTTATGGATAATTTGACTATGACTTTGGGGGTAGCAACTCAGAGTTCTAAGTTAATACACGTTTAGAATTAAGCAATGCACCATCTAAATAACATGTAGTTATATTCAACACACTTTGGTGTCTTTAAAAAATAGTTGATAACGTTTAAAATTAAGCAATGTCCCATCTAAAGTTATTTGTATTTATATTCAAAATAAATATTATGTATTTATTTATATTTTTAATATATTATAAATTTCCTATCTAACTTTTAACCAACTCCAAACCATATAAACTCATAAGCAAAAGTTTCATAATATAAATAGACACAAACCATTTACATTATTGACTATAGAAATAATCAATTATATTATAATCCCATTTTTTACAAAATTGCACAGTAGCCTTATAGCATCCCTTTTTTCCCATTAATCTCCTGCAGTTAAGAAAGTAAACAGAATCCCACAAATAGCATGCACACAATTTAAACATTTGAATACTTTGAATAAATTTTAAAACTAAAAATATAAAAAGGTACATAATCCGGTGCTAATTTTGCAAGTCTAGGAGAAATAGAATCAAAATTGTAAAGGGGTATTGTACGACAAACGAACTCAACTACTTTAACAATTATATCTGTAACAACTATACATATATACATATACTATTATAAAAGTATGAGTTGTTCTTTTACATTTTTGAAGTACCCCAAAATATCCCTATAGATTTAACTTTTAATGGTGAAAGAGTCAAATAATTTGATATATAATTTGATTAGGATTTTACAAGTTAATTATAAATAAATACACTAGACATCTTTTTTTATTTGTTTGTTAAATAAATTGAAAGATAAAAGAAACAATCTCAGTTGACAATTTTCCAAAATATTAGCTTTCAAGATATATAAATAATAAATCTCAGACGATGTTGAATGAAAATGAGTCAAAAAATTCACCCCCAAATTAGAAGTGTAATAAATTTTCTTTGTTATTATTCAAGTTGTCCACCCAAATTAATATGCCATATATTAATTGTATATGAACATATTATATATATATATATATATATATATATCTTAGCGCACTATCTAAGTAATTAAAATATATAGAAACTTATATATATATATATATATATTAATTTATATCCCTTTTATGAAACGGTTAAATAATAAACAAGATAAGGAAATAACTGTTTTCTCTAAAAATTGAAAAAAATGAGATATGTAATTCTATTTTTGGTCCAATACTGCACGACAGACGGGCTCCAATACTATTTTAACCAATGTAGAACCTTTTCAAAAATAAAATAAATATCAAATTTTGATTAGTATTAGGGGCAATATTGTAACTCATTGCATATAAATCTAAATTAAGTTGAGAAAAGTTAAGAAAAAATAATATATATATAAAGTTATAACAAAAAAGAAGCGAAACATATAATTTGGTAAAACGCATAATGAAAAAGTTAAAGAGGAAAGTAAAATAGATAGTCGAAATGGTGAATATATAGTTTTTATACGAGGAGGCGTTTATTTTGTGTACAAATTGAGCATACTAACCTATGTAAATACATTAAATAAGCAGAGTAGTCAAATTGATTAACTTTTTAAAATTTCTTTGAAAAAAAAGGGAGATATTTAGTGCACACTTTTTACAATGCTTGACTAATGACCATTAGTTAGAAGGATTAATGTAATATTTTTAGACATTTTAAAACTAATCTAAATACAAATTTAAGAGTATATAAATTGGACACGGTTATAACACGAATACGATAATGCACTAAGTCTTTTTTTAGTTATGTGATAATGCATAAACACGTGACACGTGAGATGAAGCACTATATGTCTATAAGAATAAGAAGTATAAGTGAAGTCTACAATGATATTTGTAAAATTAAGAATATTAAAATTTAATTATGTGAGTTATGATATTAATCTTTTGCCATAAAATAGTGTAATACAAATGAATATATTAGGATTATATCCAACTATTCCTATAGTAAATCAAAAAATATTTCAAAAATCACTTTTTAAATTCATGTACGTATGTGAATATATTGACATTTATTGTGAAGTTTGCTGACCATAAACAATGCTTATTTTACTAATTAGGCATTATATTTTAATTCATATTTTTATATATCACAAAGACAATGACTTATAGGCATAGCATAGTAACATATTTCATAAGTATGAAAAGAAGGCTAATTCTTTGTCAAATTCAATTATGTTAGAATAAGTTCTTTTATGTAATTTATATGTGCAGTAAATTCACATACTATAAGAATAATTATATCGTCATCGTGTATTATATTGTAACCTTCTACTCTTATTAATAGGAGTACAAGAGTACTCACATTTATTTATTAAAAATAATAATATGATCTTTATTCTAAGATATTATTGTTCATATTTTATTATGTCACAAATGATCAAAAAATATTGCTTAGTTTATAATACTTAGTGCAATAGCCTATTTATTTTTAACAAGTTAATTACATAAAAGATTAAGTAACTTTGAAATTTTGAATTGTATAAGTAAATACTCTTCTTTTTGTGAGTGTGATAGACACAAACACGAACCACAATCAAAATGTTTCACATTTTCAAGAAAAACCAATACAACACTAAATAATTAAACATAAACAAAAAAGATGAAGAGTTAAAAAAGAAAAACATTGCAAAATGATAATGAAAGTGATATAGATATATAAAAAGGGAATATTACATATCTTTCTGACTTTAAAAATTTATCTCATTCTTTATAAATTTTTTCATTTAATTTTTAAATTATAATAGTCAAACGTTAATTATCATTCAAATAATGGAAATAATTGTTTAATATTCTATATCTGTCAAATATCATAATCATTAAGACGTTCTTTATGAACAACTTCATCGACAAACAAATCATGTTTCAAATCCGGTTCCTCAAGAGTGAGATTCGCAATCTCTAAAAATTTAATATCACTACTCGACTCAAAAACAACTCCATCAACACCCTATATTTAGTCTCACCTTTCATATATTGTGGAGTATTTCTTTATAAAATAGGGAAAAAATTTACTTTAAAGTTTTTATACTTTTCTGTTTTATATT
Source organism: Verbascum thapsus (assembly GCA_963669365.1). Lineage (NCBI taxonomy): Eukaryota > Viridiplantae > Streptophyta > Magnoliopsida > Lamiales > Scrophulariaceae > Verbascum > Verbascum thapsus. The sequence goes on from OY770116.1 coordinate 5,124,604, forward strand.
CTGAACCAAAAGATATAATTTTATTTAAGAAAAGTTGGACACCCGTGCTCTAAACGTTTCGGACATGGCCATGTCCAACACTTGTCAACATTTTTTAGTTTATTTTTTATTCAAGAACACGGATAACCAATCCAACACGTGTTCAAGGTGTTTCCAAGTGTCCGGCGCCATACGGCGTGATTTTTTTTAAGTTTTCGGGTTTTATAGGTTATGTGCAACTTTGTTTCAAAACGCAATATATTTCAAAATTTTGGGATATGATACACTAAGGATATATCTATTTATATGAATGTATAATACTTAAATAAAGAGTAGTTAACATATTCATTGACATAAACAAAATTTTATCAAATTATTTGAATTTTTTTTATCATTTGCTCAACTTTTATATTTAAGTTTTAACAAAAGAAAGAAAATACTATCTTTTTTTGTATTATAGCCCAAAATGTTTGTAAATGATAAAATACTATGTCAGGTACCAATATATGTCAAATACTTCAAATTTTATACCTGATACCATACCAAAAAATACCATTTCTTATTTTTTTTTTTTTGACATTATAAAACTATCCCGGATACATTAAGCAAGAGTATACATAACGGAAATAGGAACGGCACATGCACTAAGTTTTTTTATTATGTGCAACATATGTTCAAAATGAAGTGGAGTTTAAAGTTTTAGGATATCGTATATTAGCATATGTCTATTATATGAATGTATATTATTTTTAAAAATTATTAAACTTTCATATTTAAGTTTTAACAAAGAAAAAAAATCTCTTTTTGTATTTTAGCCCAAAAAATATTATATATGATAAAATGGAATATTATCTATGGTATCCAAGGCGTGTTGAAGTACTTCAAATTTTTATCGGATATGGTATCCAAAATAATTACCTTATTATATTTTCAGACATTTTTATACTATACTAGATATTGTATAAAGATGTTTGTCGATATTAAAACAATTATATGAGAAATGAAAAACATTAGTTTATGATCCATTGAAATTGAAAAATAAATTTCATAAAATGCAATAAGAATTTATTTAATAATATTTATTTATGTTTTTTTACGTTGATTTAATAGTTCATTGAATTAAAATTTAATCTTTTAAATAATTATGGTTTATTAATAAATAACTCATTTAGTTAAGTTATTACATAAAATATTTTGTATCTAAACAAGATTAAGTGTATAATTATTTTAACGAGATCATATGGTTCACGTTCAACGAACGTGTTATTTACTAGTTTACTAAAAACTATGAGTTCATTGATATCAATTTTTTGTTTTAGAAATGGTATTTTTATGATTTTATATTATATTAATGCTAGTTATGTTAGAAGAAACTTGTTGAGCATGTATCTTACTTTTATTTTTTAGCTTGTTTTTACTTTATAATATTTTGTAAATTTATTATAGGGATTTCGAAATGTTTTTGATACGTTTCCGAAAAGTTTCCAATATTTTACTATCTGAAACTCACCTTCAAAACGAAACTTTGAACAATAGTTCATTATTCTAGTCAAACAATGGAATAAGAAAAGACCATTTCAAGTGGATTCCTATTCCAGAATCCAGATTGATTGATCCTTCCTAGAAAGAATACTTTACGGACTTCTTTTGAGAATAGAAAAATATCCTTAATCTGTAGTCATATAAAATTGGAAGTGAGATTCAAGTTGCTTTTATGTGTTTAGAATTTGGTAAGAGTTTTGTATACATTTAACAGAAAACTGAAGATACTTTTAACAGAAAAGGCCCATATCCATTCCGGCCCAAACTTGAGTTTACTGCCATTTCGTCTTTTTATTTATAAGTTATCCTTATCAACGTAGACATCTTTAGCATGTATACATTTTTAAATTTTAAACGAAAGAGATAGTGAAATACAATAAATAAGTTTTGAAGTATAACCATAGAACCTTTCAGAGTATATATAATTGTTTTTTCCTTTTTTCTAATTTTAATTGGTCGGAAACTGACCCAAAAATCTGAGTTGATAACTTTTTAAACACGATTCATAAATTTTGAAAGAAGAATAGTCACAGCTTGTAATGGCATGAGCTTAAGTTTAGAATATTTCACATAAAAATGGTGTTTATATTATTAAACTAACAAGTCTTAGGTAACATATTTTCTTTATTTCTAGATAAGGAATACCCTTACCCAACATATTCGGACTTTATAGTTTACTATAGGAAGATTGCAAATAAAGAGAAAACAGTCACAAATTAAACTCACATTTAGAACTTTACTCGTAAAAATGAAAATTGATATAACGAAACAAACAAAAGTATGTCAATAACATTTATATTTTCTTTATTGATATAATTGGTTAATAATCGTGTTTCATGTTGTAGTGGACAAAACAATGATCAAAATCCGAGGCCGAAGGGGCGGCCAATCAGGCACAGATGCCGCTGTCAGCGGGGGCTTGTGTGGGACCCAGGTGAACTCATTTTAAATAAAAAAAAATATATAAGTTTGTACGACTTAATGATTTTGACAGATTAAACTATAATATGAATTTGGTAATAGATGAAGAATGGATCCAATAAAAAATACACACCTTTACCTGCTAATGAAATGCAACCCCGTGAAGACTTGTAACTAGGGGTGAAAATTTAGCTCGATCCCTAAAAGCTCGATTCGACATTTTATCAAACCAAGTTTGAACAACTTTTTCTGTTCGATAAATTTTAAATCTCGACTCGAGCTCGGCTCGATTAGCAAAACAATAACAAAAAATATATACAAAATATTCAAACTACTCGAGCTCGACTCGTGATCGGCTTGATCAAAGTTGGTTTGAGCTCGGTTCGATTAACAATCAAACCAAATTCAAACATAATTTTTAAAGCTCGATTGTAATTCAAACAAGCTTGAACACTTATATATTCGGCTGACTCGACTCATTTTCACCCCAATCTGTAACCCCTTTTTAGCTACTTTTCCAGGTATATATACATGGTTCAAATTTCAATTGAAATTTCGATTCTTCAAATTTAAAATTTAAAATTGGTCAAAGATTTGGATTGGTTCGTCTAGATTATAAAAAAAAAATGAAGAGAAAAACCCTTGTATCTTTTTTGGTTTTTGCTATTTTCCTTTTCTTTTTCTTTTTTTCATTTTGATATTTTCACATGAAAAATCAGTATAATTATTATTATTATTATTATTATTATTACTATATATTGTATATTTTGATTTTCGGTTCAGTTAATTGTACCCAAAAATCAAACCAAGCCAAATAACCAAAAAAATTTATAAAAAAACAAAACCAAACCTAATTTTAGATTCGATTCAGTTTGGACCAAAATTTCGATTCGATACAAAGGATTAAATTAATTCTGATTACCCCTAGGCTACCTCAAAATATCCTATGGAGCTAGTCACCTACTTCAATATATACCCCACATTTTAATTTAAAGTTGTGCTAATTTTTTATTCCTCCCTAGGTATTAGTCCTTAATCATTAAAGATTCGTTTAGAAAATTACGGTCATTATACCTTTCTTTAAATAATAAAGGAGTATGGAGGAATAAAATATACGGTAGAAATGCTCTGATTGAACTTGTTCAACTATTTAGATACCAATATTTTGATTTTCTTTGGATTGATTTTATTCGTTTGATGGCAAATTTTGTATATTAGCTGTTATACAGAAAAGGATTATCGATGGAAACAAGAAGGGAATAACAAAAGTTAGAAGATTAATTAGTAGTACTAACACTCCTAAACTATACTCGTACTTGATTGATGATAATTTTGAAATTAATATACTACAAAATAAAACTAAATTACAAAAACCCAAGTGGCATAATCATATTCCTGTGAGGAAATATTTTATCTTTGTGCTGCAAATGCCTTATCTTTACTGTTAGTCTCCTCCTTCAACGGACCTGCACATTTATTATGAACAAAAGAATAAAATAAAATTGAATTAGATTTTTCATCATTTCACAACTGAATTGGATAAAAACCCACAATAAATGAGAATTAAATTCACATTTTCTGTTATTCAAAGCCAACTAACAAGACAAGACAACCCCCACACCAGCATTTAATAAATCTACGGAATTCAAAAAGATCACATCAAAAACCACTTAAAGGAAAAAATTATTCCTTAATTTCTCCACTAATTAACAAGATAAAGCACAAGCTTTTAGAATTCTGAACTCCCAAGGCAAGCAAGATGGCATCTTTTAATCATAATACTCGTATAAAGCAACTCTTTTTAATTATTAATTATCACGAATTAACTTTTAAAAAAGCATGCAATACCATTAATAAACTTTAAAAAAAGACTAAAAATACTGAAGATGAATAACAAAAAAGAAATTAAACAAACTCACTATTAGAGCTGCAATCTCGTGGATCTTCAAACAGAGATAAAGATAACTGTTTATGTGCAACACCAATATCAAAAAGTATCAGGCCGGAGCTGGGATCGTCGACGATGATATCTTTCACCGGCAGCCATAGAAAAAGCTCCTCCTGAGAAAAACCTTCAACTCCGGTGAGACTACCGTAGGTGAGATTAGCACGCACTTCACTCTCATAAAACGCCATCGTATCGAACTTGGTCATGCAGGGCCCGTCTAAGAACACTTCGAGCAGGCCGGAGCCGGAGAAATTGTAGGCTTTCACTTCCTTCGGTAACAGGCCCGCCGGCAGGCCCATGGACTTGAGTAGATCATGGATAGAAGATGAGTTGCAGAGTGGGAAAGATAAGAAGATGAAGATGAAGATGAAGAAGGGGAGATTCAGATAGTGGTAATAATTTTGTATAAACGCCATTAATTTTTTAAAAGGAAAGAAAATTTTTTAAGGGGTTTTAGGAAATGATTTAGGGGAAATGTGGAGGGAGATTGGAAAGTAGAAAGACTGTTTTTAAAATGGGGTGTGTTATTGGTGTTTTACGGATTTGCCCTTGGATATGAAATTGATTTTGGGGGTTTTTAATTATTATCTTGCATGGTGGGGGGCCAAATTGGTGGAGTATAAATTAATCCATCTTTTGGGGTTTGGAAAGCTATTTTGTAATTTGTGAGTTTTTAGATGGGGTATGTATGTGGGCATTTATGGGGAAAAAAATGTATAGGCATGCAAGAAAGACTTGCTTGTTTCCTATTGTTAATTGTGTACAATTTGTGAGTATGATGTTATTGTTTTTTAAAAGAACGGTTACATCATTGTATCGAATATCGAATCAGTATTTAACTAATTAGTAGCAATAAGTTATAAATTAGAAATAAAATCACACATCTACATCTGATGGGACCAAACTCATAACATTTTAAACCGTAGTGTATGATAAATCTCATGAGCTTTACCACTAAACCATGACATCATGATTAATGGATTGTATTAATTTAATTGAACTCGGAGGTTTTTGAGAAGTGATTTAGCTCTAGTCTTAATTAACTTTGAGATCATAGCTATTTATGAAAGAACGTTATGTAACATATGAGATCGGAGGGTTCAAGTTGGTGGGGATGGATCATAACGAATTTTTTATGTTCAAATAAAAAATGCAATTTAGTTAATGTATTTGAATACCAACTTAGACATCATGCGCTTACGTGAAATATAAAATAATTAATCTTAGTTAACTTATTCACTAATTAGCAATAAGAGATTAAAAGTATTTTATCTCCTCTTTCATACTCTCATATATTAATTAAAGAGATTGGCATGCAGGATGAAAAAATTCATTGCTCACCACAACTTAACTCGTCAATAAAATGTTACATAAACCCACTTCAAATGAGGCAACTCTCGACTAAGCAACCATTTCATCATAATACAATATCTTTTGCATATGATTAAGGGTCGAGTTTGAATAACCTGAAATCCGCCACAATAAATTTATTGAACCTAAAACCCGCCTTAAACTCAAGCAACTCTAATAACAATCTCAATATGTACCTAGAGGCTCGTTTAGTTAATAAGAACCCGTCTCAAATGTGATGTGTTTACAACTATACTCAATTTTGATCCAATTCGTCTTCATCTTAAATTGTGAAAATTGATATTACAAATTTTTTTAGTTGTTAGCAAGGTTGTAATTGTAATCAATGTGTCATACTTAATGTAATACGATCAAGAATTATCAATTAAATATGTGGAAGAGTTGTGACCAATTAAATAAAAAATGACAGAATTATAAATTATATAAATAATGCATCAAAACCCACGAGGGTATTTCAGTCAGATAAATAATTATTGCTAACAACAGTGTAACGGCCGCTGGACTGGAACCGGAAAGTCAAATTAAAAAAGAAAACATTCGGACAAAAAGAAAGGAACAAATGAACAATAGACAAAATTCTGAACATCTGAGGGCATATACGTCATTACAAGATACATTCACAAGATTTTATTGTACGTCTTTTTGACCGCAGCAGCTGCAATTAGTCAGAAATATAATCATTAACAGTAGCTTAACGGAATTTGCTTTTTATGGAAATTATCGAAAATTTAATATAATGTTTTAATTAATTAATTATAGAGAGGGAATTAGAGAAATTATGAATTAATTTCCGAAAATAAGGTGTGAAAATTGGGTAATTATCAGTTATGCCACTGACTGAGAACTGAAGCGTGCTGTAAAGGACAATTATAGCATTCCCCCATAGGTACCTGGGACTGGTAAGAATTGACTCATAATAATAATAAAAAAAAAATTAATATTTTCATATATATTACAAAACATAAATATGTTAAAAATCATGTATTTCATATGTTTTGAAATTATTTTTATTCTGTCCATTCAAGACTATATGTAATTATGCTACTATTATAAATAATATTATATTAATATATATATATATATATATCAATACTAAAATTAGAAGTTGAGAACATCGTGCATTTTAGAATTTTAAAGGATGAAAAACGTGCGATTTTCACACCCATAAAAAACCGATTTAAAAACCGATTCTTAATTTAATTGACTCGACCTGAATTGAGTTTCAAAATAATGCTTGTTCTTAATTTGGTGGTTTAGAATCTAGAATTGAGTTGATTTTAGTGATTTGAAAATTAATTAAGTTGGTCCAATTGTCATGGGGCGTGACATGTGAGTGACCTCTTTCTCTTTGTTTTTTCTTGATATTTTTGTTCAATGGACCCCTCTAGCTTTGTTGAAAATTGAAATCATTAGAAGGGTTATTATTATTATTAACAAGTTAATTTATTTAATTGAGAATAATTAATTGTTTTAACTTTGAAGTTTGAATGATTTTATTCGTCAATTCTACGAGAAAATGCCGGGTAGAATTGAAGGCCATTATTCATAGTCAAATTTTTTTTAGGGTGTAGTTACTTTGGGGAACAAATATAGAAGACCAATAACCTGAATTGATCATGGAGTGATGCTTAAACCAATTAGAAAAATTAGGCTCTTGTTGGATAAAAGTTTATTTTCCATTTTTTTTAATTTTCATTAATAGTAAGAAAAAAAAATTAGAAAAAAGAAATAATATATAAGTTGGGTTGGAATTAGTTTTATTAATAAAGAAAAGTGTAACTATTAGGTATTATGTGGTATATATTTATATTAAAAAAAATCATTTTTAATGAGAAATTGGTATGAATAGTTTTCAATTTTCGTAGAAATTATAGATAAATTTAAATCAAATTCATTAATTAACGGCATCCTAAAATATGCCAGTGGTTTTTATTTCGCATATTGTGCCGTTTAGAATAAGGATATATAATTATTTAATTGCACATGTTAAGCTATTGATGGATAAAAAATATTTTTGTTATTGGGTTAGTTGTCGAATTATGAATATGAAAAAATTTAATTTAATTCTATATATTAAGATATTAAAGGATAAAACTCTTTTAGCTATTGAGTGAGTTGTTAAATTATAAATACTAAAAGAATCTAATTTTGTCGAAAAAATTGAGAAAAAAGCTTCTCTAGAAAAAATTTACCATACATTTCTTTGGAATTTTTTTAGGAAATGACAAACATTTGCAATCTTGATGAAAAAATCTATAAAAATTTTAAAAATAAAAAAATGATGTGTCATCAAAACGAGCCTTAGTAACTATAACTTGTTGGACGATAAAATGAATTTATGTAACCATTTTATATTTTCTCAATATTTGTCTACGAAGACTTATCGATTGAATTTTTTTTTTTTTTTTTCAATTTTGTAATTTAAGGACTTAAATCTTATCGAGAACATTTTCTGCATTTGCACTGAAAGTTGTAAGTTAGAATAGCTCTTGGATATGTCAAATCTACCCCACAATCAACACAAATTGTTGCATTTGATGCTTTGTGACAGTTACGTTTGGAGTTGTTTATGTTATAAACAAGATCGTATCAGATATTTGATGAGCAAACCTCCAAAATTTAATTTTTTTTTATTGGATCTTGATATAATAAAATATTAATTTGTTAAGACTACTATCAAATTATGTAAGCTCAATCGGTAGCATTTATTGTACTAACTTTTATCACATCAAAAACTAGAAAATGTTGTAAGAAAGGAAAGATTGATAATCAGAATAATTTGTTCAATGTCTTTGTTGCTATTTAAATTCATGTCACAAAAAAGACGAATAAATTTATTAAGCAAGGTTTTTAGTTAATTATATATATTGGATTAAACCTTTTTCAGAAGTTGCCCCTCGTGGAGATGCTTGAAAGCTGGTTGCAATTAGTGACAAATGTTAAATATTTTGAAAAAGTGCAAAATCAAAAGTAAATTCAAACTTAACAAATTCAATTAGTGTTACTACGAATTGTAGCAGATCTTTATTTCACATTGACAAAATTTTAAATTAGTGACAAAATTTAAAGGGGTGATATTAAAATTGTCATTTTATATATATAATTAGGAGTTTAAATAATTTATGCTTTGTGCCTTTGTCACAAAAAATAATTTTTTAATAACAAGAGATCTTCTTTTTTTAAGTTTTCATAATTGCATTTAATGATGCATGTCCAATGAGAGCTATATACAGAGTTTGTTAACAAAAAGATATGTCACTAATTACTAATATAAGATATATATATATATATATATATATATAACATATATAATAAGTAGTCGGGTTGCCAGGAAATCGTTTGGGCTTATATGAAGGCCCAATTGAGTTGAATTTCCTTGACTTGGCCCTTTAGTTGTAAATGTTTTTTTTAAGAAGGTAGTCTATCCTACAAGCCCATGAATATCCTTTTGTTTCTCTCTTTCTTGGTTTTGAACTTTGTACCAACAATGAAATAAATAAAATTCGTAAATGCACGAATAAGAGTAATTTTGTTGTTATGCCTAAGAATCGACAATTAAATTCATTGGCAATGGCAAGAAAAACCCTATGCCGTCACAATTGGGGTTCGAATTGAATATATTTCGCTCTTATGCAATTTGCTTGCAAATCAAATAAGAAAATTAAATAAGTATTAACTAATAAACTAATATCAAATGGGCCAAATAAATATTCCTTATAGAAATCTTGAATCATTATAACTAGCATTATTTTGAACGGCTATATTAAATATATATTTTTTTACTAGGACAAAACTATAGATTATAAATACATTTGTCTCATATTTATAACTATAGACGTTTGGCAAGTATTTATTTATGAGTGACATGACAGAGACTGCCGCAGTTTTAGGTTGTGAAAGCTACTTTTAATCTGCTCATTTGACTAATTGTGTGTTTAATGATTGTCATATATATATATATATATATTTTTTAATTAATCTCTGTCAACTTATGTCTCCTGATGGACATGATCAACATTTTCAATCACTATAGTTACAATTTTTTATTTCCACACTATCCTAACATTATCATTGCCATATTATATGACGTTTATAATAGAATTTGTGGATAAAATTTACGTTTATAATAGTTATGTCTATCATCAGGGCATTATTAATAACTGTACCAAACATAATTGACTATTGAGTATTGACTATATATAAAATTGAAATCCTAAAAATTTATGAATTAGTTATGAAAATATGACATGTTCAAACTGAATATAAAAAGAATTTGTTTATACCTAATTTGGTCAAACTTAGCTTTAATCTTACTAAATTATAATTATTTTGTGATTAATAACAATTTTCATAACGTGGGCTAGTTGTGTATACATATACAGAAAATGTATATACTAATAATGCATAATGCAACGACACATATATGTCCTTAAAAAAATAAGACACAACACCACATGACACATCTAAGAAATCATATAAATATATTTTTATTAATTTCTCTTTTTGTTTATCTTGAAGTAATTTCAAAGTATATTCTTACATCATAGCTAATAATTTAAACCCGATAGTTATATAATTGATCTGAACTGACACTATATGATTGATTCAAATCATGAGCAGATTGAATATATAGGGTTCCAAATAATGAACTACCCCACCCCCTCCCTCCCCATCCACCCATTTCTCCATTGCCACCCAAAATTAGAATTTGATAAAAAAAAATTACAAAAAAAAAAAAAAACAAATAAGTAGTAAAAGACCTTACGCAACAATTCTACTGTAGATGACGATTATTGGGCCATGTAAATGGGCCTACTGGGCCTCGTGCAGAAGCCCGACAAGTAAAGACATGGGGAAATCTCTCACGTGCGGGTGGGGTTTGGGGGTGGTCAAAGTCAGCATTCAACACTCCTCTTACCGGGGGCCACACATGCTGATGTCCACTGTCTTCATACGAGCAGACACGTGTGAGGTGACAAAAATAAAGTGCCCCTCAAAACCCACCCAAATTTTACAAGTGACAATTCCACGTGATTTTTTTTTGGCTAATATCCCGGAATTTAGTGGATAATGTTTCATTTTTAGCTTATTATTTTCACTTTTTTAATATATAATTTACTAAAATTATATATAATGTAGTGTTAAACACAACTCTTGTATATCAATTTACAAACTACACAACAGAATTAGACAAACTTAGGTTGCCTATAGCTGACACAGTCATATTAAAGGAGGCCGAAATATATATTTTTTTAAAGAAAATTAAATTCATAACCAAGGCACAAAATTCAATTGTACTGAGAATTGCCCTGTATTTGTTGTTCATTCACTATACCTCATGTGGGCGGCATAAAATCAAATTGAGACAAATTTGTTAAGGACTTGGTCCAAAACCAAAACAAGAAGTTGAATTTATTCTACAATAAAATACTATTGTAGAAGGTTTAGGAATACAAATAATTCCAAGGCTTATAGTTTAACATTAATTAAAATAAAAGAGCGGACATTATTATATTCAAAATATAAAATATATATATTAAATCTCAGACACAAAATGTATTTCAATTATCATGGAATAAGTTGGGATTGTACATGGAAAAAAATCCCTATAAGCCCACATGTCATAAGAGTGACAACTTTGTGTGGGGGTATTATTGCCGCGTAAATTAAATTGGACAGGGCCAGGGTGGGATTAGTGATATGAAGTTTTTGATAGATTGTACTTGGCGTGGATTTTGCCACAGAGGTCAGTTTATTCAGGCCATCAATTGAGTTATATATATATATATATGCATGTATTTTAGAGGGTAGAAATTAAATTCATTGTTCCTTATTTGTCCATTTTTTCACTAATACATTGGTTTCACACTTATATAAACAAGTACAATAAATTACATAGATAGATATTATAACTACAAAAAGTATTAATGATGAATCAATCTATTCACTATTGTTCTCAAGAAATTTATGTGGTACGTATGTGTTAGATGATTAATATAAATGATGTGGTATCATTTATTTGGTTGACATTTTATATAAAGATGGATTCAACTGGAAAAAAAAACTCAAAAATACTGCTACATATTTGTTTTTTTTTTTGGAATTTACCAAAACCATTAATAAATTTTTTTACTTGAATATGTTGCAAAGAGATGTTCAACCAACAATTTCACTACATATGCAAAATTATTAATTACTAAGCTAGGAAAGCTAAAATAAAGTAAACATCAGCAATGCAAAGAACACATGCAACTCAACATGATATTTCATGATTCGCAAATCAAAACAAAATATTATCCATTTTTTTTATTATGCAATTTGGTTTGCTTCAATTTGTTAAACAATACAAATGTAAGTTGACAAAATTATATTTAAAAATCAAATAAAAATATCTAAATCTATAATATCAACCATTAAATGACATATAATCTAATTATCCACATATTATTTAGCATTTATTAGCAGTAAATAATAATTATCGTTAAAGAGAGTCGGCATCTGAGTCAGCGTCATTGTTGGGTAGATTGTCTCCATAAAGCAAAACTCACAATCTCTATCAAAGCTTTTATTTATTTTTCACCTCTGATCAATCGCACTCAAAACCCTCATTTTCCCCATTATTAATTAATTGCTCATTAAACAGTTCCTATCAGAACCCTCATCGACGTCATCATCATCCAACGGTCTGGATGTGATCATAATCATGATTATCTATCTGGATATTAAATACTGGGATCCAGCTTCAGAACCCTCCAAATTATTGGAACAATGTGTGTATGATAATATAATATATATATATATATATATATATATATATATATATATATACTATGCTATACAATTGGTACAATGAATTGAAACAACTAAGTGGTCCAAAATTGCATAACATGATTTTGATACATATGTTCGTCATATTAGAGACTATAGAAATAATCACATTTCTTCTTATTTCATTACTCTAGTTTCTTACTAATTTTATGGTAGTAAATTGGCGATATTAGTGCGATAATATTATGGAGTATGACTTTTCATAGAATAAGATCCAGCTCCTTTCCAATATTCTAATTTTCTAATTGTGTTCAGGACTGCGTTTTATACAATATTTGATTGAGTTGATGTTTGACGAAGATGATTTAAATTTGTTATGAACTCATAATCTTATAAGATATTTTGAGTTAATAAGATGCTAAAATTGTTTAAAATATAAGTTTCTTAAATAAAATAAGACAATGAAACTTACAAAGTTTGTATAATGATAACAAACTAAATTAAGAAGTTTATAAATCTTGTGGCATCTTATTTTAAAAGTCTATAAATCCCTTTTAAAAAATTATCCAAATACTTATGAACTTTTATTCATCTTTTGGGATAATTTCACCCCAAAAACCCAAAGATGGTGGAATCATAGACTTTATTAGAGACATGGTGTCTCAACATTTAATAAGACCCTGACAAATGAAATTGCTACTCAGCATAGGCGTGATTGAATTGTGACATTCACTTAACACAAGTCAAAACTTTGATTTGATGTGCCTTCTGACTTGTACTTATCAATGTATGAACACATGCAAAGCCTTCACTATCATAAAGATTAGAGTTATATTAGAGTCCAAAATATATAATAATTTCTAAAATAAACAAATTAGGGCCCAATTGGATGACATATCCATCTCCGAGAATTTTTTTCCATAGTAAAAATGAGAAATGTGATTTGAAAGATGAGATTTTTAAGAGGAAAAAAAGTAATGATTGTGGTTGATGTGATATGTTTTTTATTGTGAGAAATTTATTTTTGTTGATATCTAAATGTAATTTTTAGTAAATATGTTAAGTCAAAATCGTTGATTTAGACGTCAGAAAATAGTCATAATGGATCTTATTTTAATCGTTGCATTATTTTGCATTAGATTATGCAATTAATTTATTTTTCGGCTTTGAAAGATAGTTGGAAAAACCCTTTTAATTGATTGTATTAACTGTCAAATCATGAATAGTAAATTTATTTGTTAGAAGATTTTTTTTTCAAATTATTTGTAATTTTGAGAGAATTTTTTGTAAGAAATTTTTCATGATGTGCCAAACAAATAAATTTCTCGAAAATTTTTACTCTGAAAAACATTTTTGAGGATAGGTGCCCATCCAATTGACCCCTTACTATTTCACTTATTTTCTACAATAGCTTGATATTGCATAATGTTTTTTTTTGTTATAATAAATATATATTATGAAAATCATGGTAAATATATTAATTGAATATAATTTTTATAAAGAAGCATCAAAAAAATGAATTATAATTGGTGGTATATATATAATCTCATTAATTATATATAAATATAATTAATGCTTCGCAATCCTTCCGAGCGGATATCTTAAGACAAACTGTTGTAAGATTGACTAAGTCAACTCTCTCGAACAAAATGTGATTTGATAACCAAATAAACAGATTGGATCATTGACTAGCTGTTAGACCAATGGAATTATGAGGAGTGTTCTTGACATTAATTAGTAATTTACTAATTTCCAATAAATGAGTTTTACATTTATTTTAGGGAGAAAATTAGAGACTCGGATCTTTCAATCCATCCTATGTCGCAAAGTGCACATTGGTACTTAATCTATTGATTTTTCATAATTGAGTACCTAACCTTCGTAAATTGTGACAAAAAAAAAATTTATTGGAAAAAACTTGATTTTGAAATTGGGCTCGATTACCTATACATCACATGATATGTGCATTTTAAATCTTATCCCATATCATCTTCTATACTCGACTACCTAGACATTGCTATATATATATTTTGGTGTTGGAAATAGCTTGTAATATATATTCTCCTATCCCATATAGGAAGAATATGTAAATTTTGTATACTTTATAAGGAGAAATCCAACATAAAGTTTAAATAGAAGTTTGGAGGGAAGCTAAATTTTTCAAATATTATAAATATTTATTTTAATATCAAAGATATGAAACTTGGTTGTGAAAAGTTGGCGAATATTCAAGAAAATAAATAATTATTTATTTATTAGTTTTCTAATTAATTATTTTAATTAATTTAAATAATTAATTCTGAAAAGTTAGTGACTTTTAGTTGTGAAAACTCATCTGTTTTCGGATTCAAGCTTTGCAGTGTTTGGGGAAAAGCTATTGATTGAACCATTGCAATGATTTGAATAGTTTCGAAATGTCTATAAATACAATGAAAGCCAAGAACAATTTTATCTCGAATTTATCCTTTCTACATAACAAATTCTAGCTTTCTTCTTAGTTCGTGATGGAAGTTTTCGAAATCGCTATTCGCAGGCCTCGGGTGGTTTGTTGTATCCTACAGTGAATTGCCATTTTAACCCGTTAGCAAGTTTATAGTGGGGGCAATTACCACTTTAAGAAAAGTGGAATCACGCCTCAAATCCGCATAATTTATTCTCTTTTACAATATTTATAGCATTTGGAACATAATGTATATCATGGCTAAGACACATGACAAACTTTCAGACGAAATATTTCAAGTTATTCACTCAATAGACACTCAAGTTTAATAAAAAATATGTGGAGTTGGGGGCAACCCCCGGTAGAGTTGGTAGAGCAGCTGAATCTTGTGGCTTTGGTCACGTGTTCGATTAGCACTGCCTGATGTCTTTTCTACTCTGTGTAAAATACCATGCTTGAAATTTGAGCAAGCATGACATTTTTTGTCAAATGTCATGCTTGAACAAGCATAATTCAAATATCATGCTTGAAATTTGAGCAAGCATGATATTTTTTGTCAAAAATGTAGGTTGAAATGATGTCATGCATGACATATTTCCGGGCAAAACTCTTCTATAAATAGAGCTTGCCCGAGTGATCAAAATCCATCCCGAAACATTTCTCTCTTCTCCTTATAAACTTTCTTCTCCTTTTGTTTGTTATAAAAGAGAGTGTGAGAGTGTTTTCCTAGTTCAAGACGGATAAAATTATTCCGGCTTTGTGATTAGTGAAGACGTTTGTAATTCCTTTCAGATTGATATTATCATAGCCTTGTCCCGTGGACGTAGCCTAAATTGGGTGAACCACGTTAAATTTCGTGTCCCTTATTTTCTATATTTATTATTGTCTCATTTCAAATAATGTCATATTCCAACGCTTCCGCAGCGCGTACCGCCTAACAGTGGTATCAGAGCCACTAGGTTGGAGTACCGTTCACAAGAAAGTTTCCGTTGGTGTATACATAATTTTAGTAGTATAAATTAAATACTATCGGGAAGTTCTGTCCAGTGAGCTTACTCGGGGAAAGTATTATTTATACGGTACTATCTTTTGTATACTACGGTTCGAGGTGAAACGGTTGTTTTAAAAATGACAGCGAAATTTGATATTGAGAAATTCAATGGAAATAATTTTTCATTGTGGAAGATGAAAATAAAGGCAGTATTACGAAAAGATAATTGTCTTATGGCAATTGAGGATAGGCCGGCGGATATCACTGATGATAAGAAGTGGGAAGAGATTGATGGTAATGCTGTGGCCAATTTACATTTGGCGTTGGCAGATGGAGTTCTGTCCAGCATTGCGGAAAAGAAGTCAGCCAAAGAAATTTGGGATACGCTGACGAAACTCTACGAAGCCAAATCGCTACACACAAAAATATTCTTGAAGCGGAGACTTTACACTTTACGGATGGCGGAAACCACGTCGGTGACCGAACACATCAACGTTCTAAATACACTATTTTCACAACTCACTTCAATGGGTCATAAAATAGATGCAAGTGAACGTGGGGAGCTTTTACTCCAAAGCTTACCTGATTCATATGATCAACTTATCATCAACCTGGCAGGAAATTCTACCACGGATTGTCCAGTCTTCGATGATCTTGCGGCTGCGATTCTGGAAGAGGAAAATAGGCGCAAGAACAAGGAAGACAGATTGGTGAATTCCCAGCAGGCAGAAGCTTTGTCGATGGCAAGAGGAAGATCTATGGAGCGTGGGTCGAGTGGGAGCCATAGTCGTGGCAAGTCCCAGACACGGAGTAAAAAGCATATTAAATGTTACAGTTGTGGTGTAAAGGGGCACTCCAAAAATGAGTGTCCGAATCCCAAGAAGAATGAAATTTCCAAAGGAAAGGGCCCTGAGTCATCTAATGCTCAGGCTAATGTAGCAGAAAATTTGAGTGATGGCGATATACTATGTAGCGAGGCATCAATATCTGCAGATGGCAGAGCAAAGTTTGATGATGTGTGGCTGATTGATTCCGGTGCAACATGGCACATGACGTCCCGTAGAGAATGGTTTCAAAATTATGAACCAGTTCGTGGGGAACAGGTGTACATGGGAAACAATCATGCTTTGGAGATCGCTGGCATAGGTACCATCAAAATAAAGATGTTCGATGGTACAGTTCGCACTATTCAAGGAGTTCGGCATGTAGAGGGTTTAAAAAAAAACTTGTTGTCGGTTGGACAACTTGATGATCTTGGGTGTGTGACTCACATTGAAAATGGAGTCATGAAGATTATCAAAGGCGCGCTTGTTGTTTTGAAGGCAGAAAAGATTGCATCGAATTTATACATGCTTAAAGGTGACACGGAACAGGGAGCTAATGCGTCGATTGCATCGACCAGTTCGACAGAAGAGATGACGATGTTGTGGCACAAGAAACTAGGCCATATGTCGGAGAAAGGTCTCAAGGTTCTCTCTGATCAAAAGTTACTCCCAGGGCTTACAAAGGTAATTTTACCACTTTGTGAGCATTGTGTTACAAGTAAGCAGCATAGGGTTTCGTTTGGACGATCTATCAATAGGAGCAATTGCATCTTGGATCTGATTCATTCAGATGTTTGGCAATCACCAGTTTTGTCTGTTGGAGGAGCAAAGTATTTTGTCTCTTTCATTGACGATTTCTCGAGGAGATGTTGGGTGTATCCAATCAAGAAGAAAGCAGACGTGTTTGAATTCTTCAAAGTTTTCAAAGCGCGGGTGGAACTTGAATCTGGAAAAAGGATCAAGTGTCTAAGGACAGATAATGGAGGAGAATATACCAACCATGAGTTTGAAAAGTTCTGTCAACAAGAAGGTATCAAACGACAGTTTACCACGGCATACACTCCACAACAGAATGGAGTGGCAGAGCGAATGAATAGAACGCTGTTGGAAAGGACGAGAGCGATGCTAAAGACTGCGGGCCTAGATAAATCATTTTGGGCGGAAGCGGTCAGAACTGCCTGTTATGTGATCAATCGATCCCCGTCAACGTCGATTGATCTGAAGACGCCGATGGAGATGTGGACGGGGAAGCCAGCTGATTATTCTCGGTTACATACATTTGGAAGTCCTGTGTACGTGATGTACAATTCACAAGAAGTCACGAAATTGGATCAAAAATCCAGAGAGTGTGTATTCTTGGGTTATGCTGATGGTGTAAAAGGGTATCGCTTGTGGGATCCCACAAACCACAAGGTTGTCATCAGCAGAGATGTAATATTTGCAGAAGATAAGCTGCAATTGGTAAGGAATGATAGCACTGGGAAAGAAAGTTCAGAAACTACGACAATAATGGTGGAAAATAGTCCAGAAGATCATGATACAGATTCCTTAGAAGCAGAATCAGAGCACGAAGAAGATCCAGTCGGAGGTGAGGCTATGGAAGTCCGCCGGTCAACTCGAGAAAGACGAGTACCGGGTTGGCTCTCTGAATACATTACTGAGAGTAATGTAGCATACTTTTTAACGGAGGATGGAGAGCCAACAACTTTCCAGGAGGCTTCTAGAAGCCAAGACGCAGCTCTATGGAGGACAGCAATGCAAGAACAGATTGAAGCCTTACATAAAAACCAAACATGGGAGCTTGTTCAGTTACCACGAGGAAGGAAAGCCATTGGAAATAAATGGGTCTATAAGATCAAACGTGATGGCAATGACCAAGTGGAACGATATCGTGCTAGATTGGTGGTGAAAGGATATGCTTAGAAAGAGGGTATTGACTTCAACGAGATATTTTCCCCGGTGGTTCGACTTACAACAGTCAGGGTGGTCCTGGCAATGTGTGCTGCATTTGACTTACACCTGGAATGCGTAAAAGGGTGTAAGAAGTCTGTTTTAAAAACCCAAAATCCGACCCTGCGTACGTACGCGAAGGCTTTAAAAACTCTGTTATCGTTGATTGTACGCCGATTTACACGGCGTACGTACGCCGTGTATTTCGGCGTACAGGCGCAATGTTATCTCGCGTACAGGCGCGGATTTGAAAAAAAAAAAACGCTGCCTCCGTTGAATGTACGCGATTTAACCTTGCGTACGTACGCCAAACAAAACTCGATTTTTTTTTTTTTTTTTTTTTTAAAGAAAATACCAAACGTAAAAACAAAAGGGAAAGAAAAACATAAATAAAATAAAGGATACAGTTTGGGTTGCCTCCCAAAAAGCGCTTGTTTTACGTCTTTAGCTCGACGTTATCACGCTTAATTTAGTGTAAATCCCGGATTGGACCCGACGACTTGGTAATCCTCCAATCGAATTTAGGATTTCGATTTCTAGGTAATGAAAAATCAGGCACCGGTTGAACGGAAGAATTAAATCGCCCTTTTTGAAATTTTTGGCGAAGGATTTTTTTATCATGCAATACTTCAGCACCTTCATTGTTAACCCCTGCACTCTCATTCACATCAAAACTTGATTTATCTGGTTCGTGAAGTCGAAACTTCCTTTCCTTTCCAGCAAAATTTGATGCCAATGGTGGATTTCCCTTAAACAGTTGAGCAATATCAGTGATAATTGTATCTTCCTCCTCGATTGAGCCATCACTCACCAGTCGTGCCTCTAACGGATCTTTATAGTGGTTCTTAGCAAGCTTGTCCTTGGTTATAGCTTCATCAATCCTGTAACAAGAGTTCTCGATAGAGCTGTTAGCAACAGATTTATATAGTTTAAATTCAACTCTCTCATCCCCAATATTCAAGGAAAGCATTCCATTCTTAACATCAATAATAGCCCCTGCTGTAGCTAGGAATGGCCTACCAAGAAAAATGGGAATTTGAGAGTCTTCATCCATATCGAGAACGACGAAGTCTGTAGGAATAAAGAATTTTCCTACTCTAATCGGTACATCTTCTAACATACCTACCGGATACTTCACGGATCTATCAGCTAATTGCAGAGTAATCGTGGTAGGTTTTAACTGACCCAATTCTAACTTACGTGAAACAGAAAGTGGCATAAGACTAACGCTAGCACCAAGGTCACACAATGCATGATCAAAACTAACGTTACCTATTACGCATGGAATCGAAAAACTACCGAGGTCTTTAAGCTTAGGAGTTAATTTATTTTGAATTAATGCGCTACACTCCTCAGTTAAAGCCACGGTTTCATAGTCCTCTAGTTTCCGTTTGTTAGAAAGAATTTCCTTCAAAAACTTAGCATAAAAAGGCATTTGTGCAAGTGCATCAGTGAATGGAATATTAATGTAAAGTTTTTTCAAAACTTCTAAAAATTTTCCAAACTGTTTATCTAATTTCGCCTTAGCTAATCTTTGAGGGAAAGGCACGGGTGGTTCATATGGCGGTGGAGGTACATACTCTGGCTCTTTCTCGCTTTTATCAGTTGTTTTGTCAATGGAGTTGTCGGGATGAGACGATTTTTCTTTTTCGACCTTCTCAGTTGACTCAGTTTCACTAATCCTAATAGGCATCTTTGGACCTTCATAATCAGTTCCACTCTTTAGAGTAATAGCATTACAATGTTCCTTCGGATTTATCTCAGGTTGTCCAAGAAAAGAACCGGAATTTCTATTCGAGTTACTAGCTTGTTGTGCAATTTGAGTTTCTAGCATCTTATTGTGAGTTGCTAAAGAGTCGACCTTAGTTGCTAGTTGCTTAATTGCATCATTCACTATCTCGTTTTGTTTAGTCTGGGCTACTACGAAACTCTCAAGAAGGGATTCTAAGTTCGATTTCTGTGGTGGAACAGGATTGTAAGGCTTCTGTTGGAATCCAGGCGGTGGCCTAAAGTTAGGATGTGGAGCTGCGTTTTGGCTTGGGTTATACGAAAAATTTGGGTGATTCCTCCAACCAGGATTAAAAGTGTTTGAAAATGGGTCGTTCTTTTGGTTGAAGTTATTCACAAAATTGGCTTGCTCTATAGAGGGATCGGTTGGTATACTAGCAAATTGACACTCTAAGGCAATATGACCAACTGTACCACATATTTCACACATAGGGGGAGGGGTAGTCACAGAGTTAACATGCATATTCATAGAATCAAGCTTCTTAGACATAGCCTCTACTTGTGCAGAAAGTAAAGTAATGGCATCAATATCGTACTTACTTGGCGTTTTCTGTGGAGTCGATCTTTCGCTAGACCATTGGTAGTGATTCAATGCCATGTCTTCGATTAAGTCGTAGGCTTCATCGATACCCTTATTCATCAGAGCTCCTCCAGCTGCTGCGTCGACTGACATCCTCGTGGTATAGATCAACCCGTTGTAAAAAGTATGCACTATGAGCCATTTCTCTAACCCGTGATGTGGGCACAGTCGGAGAAGATCTTTGAATCGTTCCCAAGCTTCATACAATGATTCACCATCTCTTTGAGCAAACGTCGTAATTTGATTCCTCAGTTGTGCAGTCTTGCTTGGAGGGAAATATCTCGCTAAAAAGCATTGCATGAGCTGATCCCATGTTCTAATCGAACCAGTCGGTAAGGAGTGTAGCCAAGCTCTCGCCTTGTCTCTCAGTGAGAACGGAAATAATCTCAGTCTGATGGCATCTTGGGAAACCCCGTTCATTTTTAGAGTGTCGCAGTACTCTAAAAACATGGACAAGTGGAGATTCGGCTCTTCAGTAGGTGCACCCCCAAACTGATTCTGCTGAACCATTTGCAGAAGGGATGGCTTGAGCTCGAAATTGTTTGCCTCTACAGTAGGCCTGGCAATGCTGGAGTGAAGTGTCTGAGCATTAGGCGCTGCAAAGTCCTTAAGACATCTCGCATTTGCATTCGGATTCACATTTGCAGCTGGGTTTGCATTCGCGTTAGCGTTTGCATTAACATTCGCATTGACATTCTCTTCAGCCATTGTAACTTGTTCGAGTTGAGCTTGTTTCAGTTTTTGTAGCTTCCTCCTGGCACGAAAAGTTTTTTCGATTTCTGGATCAGGTTCGAAATCGAGCTTACTTCGCATACAAGGAAAAATCGAAAACCTGAAATAAAACAGAGAAATAAAAATTAAAAACTAAAAAATAAAATAAAATATGGCTTAGTCTCACTAAAATCTGATAAAAACTAATATTGATTATTCAAGTCCCCGGCAACGGCGCCAAAAACTTGATGTGCCTAAACCGCAAGCGCACGGCTTCGGTGCAGTACAAAAGATATCGTTCCCACGAAGACCGAATAATCAAGTATCAATCTATCACTTATCAGTAATCTAAGCCTAATAAAAATACGAGATAGTTGTAAAGAAAACTAAACCAAAAGCAAGTAAATTGATTCGAGTTATATATGATTGGAAATTCCGGAATTAAGGTTCACCACGATAAATATTATCGACTCAATTATATTACCGATGAAGTTACGACCGCTACTTATGAAGGACACTATCCTATTGTACTCGCTACCTTCTGTCGAAGCATAACAATATACCCAAGCTAATTAATCAACTACTTTCGTGATGATTAGACTAAACTCAAACTCATTAATCTCTATGATAGTGTATCGATTCCTCAAAAGACCTAAAACTACTTTCGTGATTTAGGATCCTAGGTTTGAATTCTAGGGTTCTGATATAGATGTCACCTTTCAGAATTTTCACCTAATATCTATGATCATGCAAATATGTGGCCAGCAAATTCACAAGCATTAATAATCAAGAAAGCAAATCATAAGCATACGCGATGTAAAATCAACGATTCTATAATCTATATCGATAACATATTATCGGGCTATTCCCGGTTCCAGAATAATATGAATTACTCCATAGATACGAAGAAACAATAAACAATTAATAATGTAAACATCATAAACGACAAGAATTCAAAGAGATTAAAGAAGATAATTTCGATAAAACCCGTTGTCGAATAAACTGTTTACAATAATCCTTGAATCTCGTCTCTCGATCTCCAATCTTTTCAACTCAATTCAAGAAAAATAAAGTTCGAACCCTAATACAATGTTTGGAGGGGGTATTTATACCTAATCTAGATCATAAACCCGAAATTGGGCCGAAGATGGGCCTCACGCGTATTGAGTTAGAATAGGGCGCGTACGTACGCTGTTTAACACGGCGCTTGTACGCAGAACAAAACGGCGCTTGTACGCCGAACAAACCGGCGCCTGTACGCCGAACAATGTGGCGCCTGTACGCCGTTATAAATGGCGCTCGTACGCGAGATTGGCCTAATTCTCTGCCTCCGTTGATTGTACGCGAATCAACACGGCGCTCGTACGCCTTGTGAAGTGGCGCTCGTACGCCAATTTGAACGGCGCCTGTACGCCTTGTATTTCCAGCTTCCAATCAACTCGTTCTCGATTTAGCCTATAATTGGTATTTTTCCTTTGCAACATAGAAATTTCCTACGGCACTCAAAAGTAACATTAAACGTATTTGTGGGATAAAAATATGGTGCAAATACTATACTAAACGTGTCGAATGAATGATGGAAATTGCGTAAAAATGAGGTTTATCACAAATCTCTATACGGTCTCAAACAGGCGCCGAGGTGTTGGTATAAGAGATTTGATTCCTTCATTATAAGCCTTGGATACAATAGACTTAACGCAGACTATTGCACGTATTGCAAAAGGTTTGGTACGGATAACTCATTCGTTATCTTGTTATTGTATGTGGACGACATGTTGGTCGTAGGGCCCAACATTGGTCGGATCCAAGAGTTAAAGGCACAGTTGGCTAGGGAGTTTGAAATGAAGGACTTGGGACCAGCAAACAAGATTCTAGGGATGCAAATTCACAGAGACAGAAGTAGCAGGGCGATTTGGCTGTCTCAGAAGAATTATCTGAGAAAGATCTTGCGCCGCTTCAACATGCAAGATAGTAAGCCAATCTCAACCCCTCTCCCTGTTAACTTCAAGTTATCTTCTAGTATGTGTCCTAGCAGTGAAGCAGAGAGGATGGAGATGTCTCGTGTACCGTATGCATCAGCAGTGGGAAGTTTGATGTTTGCTATGATATGCACTAGACCAGACATTGCACAAGCAGTGGGAGTGGTTAGTCGATTCATGGCGAATCCTGGAAAAGAGCATTGGGGAGCAATAAAGAGGATTCTGAGATACATCAGAGGTTCCTCGGATGTTGCATTATGTTTCAGAGGATCAGATTTTACTGTTAAAGGCTATGTAGATTCAGATTATGCGGGTGACCTTGATAAAAGGAGATCCACCACAGGATATGTGTTTACTCTTGCAGGCGGAGCTATAAGCTGGGCTTCAAAGTTACAGAGTGTTGTAGCTCTGTCCACTACAGAAGCAGAATACATGGCAGCTACATTTGCCTGTAAAGAAGCAGTTTGGATACAAAGGTTGGTTGAGGAGCTCGGGCACAAACAAGAAAGCGTTACTTTGTTTTGTGACAGTCAGAGCGCCTTGCACATTGCAAGGAATCCGGTCTTTCATTCCAGGACGAAGCACATTGGTGTTCACTACCACTTTGTTCGTGAAGCGGTGGAGAATGGGAGTGTTGACATGGAAAAGATTCACACTCGGGAAAACCTAGCAGATGTATTGACAAAGCCAATCAGTACCGAAAAGTTTGTTTGGAGTAGATCCTCGATTGGCCTTACAGAAACATAGGCAACACGGACGGACAAGGCGAAAGGATGTGTGAAGAACTAATTTGTCATTAGTCTTCAAGTGGGAGAATGTAAAATACCATGCTTGAAATTTGAGCAAGCATGACATTTTTTGTCAAATGTCATGCTTGAACAAGCATAATTCAAATATCATGCTTGAAATTTGAGCAAGCATGATATTTTTTGTCAAAAATATAGGTTGAAATGATGTCATGCATGACATATTTCCAGGCAAAACTCTCCTATAAATAGAGCTTGCCCGAGTGATCAAAATCCATCCCGAAACATTTCTCTCTTCTCCTTATAAACTTTCTTCTCCTTTTGTTTGTTATAAAAGAGAGTGTGAGAGTGTTTTCCTAGTTCAAGACGGATAAAATTATTCCGGCTTTGTGATTAGTGAAGACGTTTGTAATTCCTTTCAGATTGATATTATCATAGCCTTGTCCCGTGGACGTAGCCTAAATTGGGTGAACCACGTTAAATTTCGTGTCCCTTATTTTCTATATTTATTATTGTCTCATTTCAAATAATGTCATATTCCAACGCTTCCGCAGCGCGTACCGCCTAACACTCTGAGCCTGTCAATTATGGGCAACCTAAGCTGGTTTAACTCTCTTGTGTAGTTTGCAGGCTATTACACAAGAGTGAAGTTTATCCAGTATGCACTTAACAATAGCAGCCGCGGATTTCCCGTCATCAAAAAAAAAAATTCGTAGAGTACCAAACTGTAATGATGGATACCAAATTGTATTTATTCCCCAAATTTTTTATATATACTTAATGTTAGATATACAGAAGAGTTGATATTACATCAAATCAGACCATAATCTATGTCAGAATTTAGACCTTGGATGTACAAAAAGACTAAAATT
Source organism: Verbascum thapsus (assembly GCA_963669365.1). NCBI lineage: Eukaryota > Viridiplantae > Streptophyta > Magnoliopsida > Lamiales > Scrophulariaceae > Verbascum > Verbascum thapsus. Next base: position 5,150,014 of record OY770116.1, read on the forward strand.
GAGCCTATGAAAGAATTTCCTGGGAAGACAAAATTTGAGTACAAGAACAAACGTGCGACATTATTTTGTAATTGGGCAAAAGGATAGATTTAAGTCAACAGAGACACGTGTGATTAATCTGATCATGGTTCCTCGTCTGAATTATTTTACCCGGATTTTACGGGTCAGGATACTGCATGGCCAAATGGGGCCCCATCGACAAGGGGAATCGAAAGATAATTGAAGTTGTCTCCATCTTTATTCTTATCCAAGCCCAATCAAATGTGAGTCTAATTAATAATTAAGGTTAATGATGCCTAATATTATTTTAATAATATTTACAAATTTAATCTTGAGGAATTGAATATTTTGAGAGTATTTATTTTTCTAAATAACGACAACAATAAAGGTTGAATGAGCCTAACAATTGCTAGTGGTGTAGTTAGTTTTATTGACGAATTTTAGACTCCAAAGAGAGATTTGAGTTTTATATGTGAGTCATTAATTATCTACTTTAATAATAATCTGATTGTAATAGTTATTAATTGATTATAAATTATTAATATTTGACATTATTGACATGTATTATGTAATTGATGAATTGAAAAATGAGTCTCAAATATTTGTATCCGTAAAGGGAAATTGTTTATTTTTTTTTCATTGGAATCGACTCAATCACTTTTAATCACTTAGATTTTTCTTGACATATTTAGTCTAATTGGTGTTAAATTTTGACACTTTTATTTCCAATTGTTTATTTGTGATAAAAATTGTGTGCTTAGACAAGCATTATATTAAAATGTGTGAAAATAAAATAACAAATTAAAATTAAATTCAAAAGATATTTATTGGGGGATAGGGACCTGATGACGATTCATGTTCACTTTCTCCTTTAATTTTTCCACTTTTTGAGTTTTTACATTTTTCTATGATTCTTTTTACATTTTCTTATACAAATTTCAATATTTTATTACACTTTTTTACATATATTTTTTTAGTTTATATATTTTCTTGTATAATTTATATTATTTTACAATATTTATAATTTTTGCATTTTTAAGAGCCATTCATACAATTTCCCTACATATATCGCATGTGACCTTTTTATGGGTTAATTTATTTATGTCATTTATGTTCATTATTTAAGTTGAAATGACATTTGGAACACTATAATTTTAAATTAGTTAAATCACATGAAAATATCTTTTACATAGTTAACATATGATTACAACCTTAAAAGGGTCAAATGTGATGCTTATGATGGAATCATAATGCAATATTTCACTTATTTTTTGAGAAATGTAAACTATAGGAAATTATAAGTTAGAGTAGTCCAGTTAAGAAAGTATAAAAGAAAAACAATTCATAAAAAGTGTAAAAACTTGAAACATCTGGATGAATTACTGTTTTTACCCCTTTTCTTTTTGAATTAATTTTTTTGGTTTTTGTTTTTTAAATAACAACGTGTGCACTGCAATTGTCATTTTTCATAATTTTTTAATTTACGGGGACCAAAAGTGTCAATTTATAAGCCCACCAGGACCACAAATGATTTTTTCTCTATCACCAAATATATAATATAATTATTGAAAATGACAGAACGAAATTCAATGTACAATATATATATATATATATATATATATATATATATATATATATATATTTAAATAGGTACTCTCCGGACCGGGCAATAAATCCTCTGGGATAACAAGGGAACACAAAATATTGATTGAATACTTGAGAAATTTCTCTAAAATTAATTTGGTTTCTTCTATTTAGGAGCTATAAACAACAAGACCAAATGACATAAGTTTGGCCCTTGCCTAATTATATATATATATATATAAATGTGCCGTAACATGGAATGTATGTTGATTGTTTATAAGTAATCTGTTGGATTAATTGGACATTTTGTCCATTAGCCAATAAGTCTTCAATGGTGGCTATTGATTGGAAGATATTGTGGACTTTGGTGTAATGATGCATTGCATGTTGCATGTGCATGAAAGAAATTGGTGGCTACCAATTGATGTTACGTTGTGGAGTGCAGTTGGGAGCTTCCTTCTTTGCCTATAAAAGGAGCTCTTGGTTCTTCATTTCACAAAACACACCAAACAAAGCTATCTAGTCTTCTCTCTAATTCTTCAATCATATTCTTATAGTGAGTTGAGGTGTTAAGTTAGAAAGTGTTGCTAGTGGGAAGCTTGTTCGGGGTCGGTTTTGGGGTGAGAAGAAGAATTGTGTAGTTGTAATAATTTTCTACATAGTGTATTTTCTTGTCTGGTCCCCCGTGGTTTTTCTCCGGATTTTGGAGTTTCCACGTTAAATCCTTGTGTCATTATTATTTCTCGTATTTGCTTTCTGTTTCCACAAAGAGTAGATTCTGGGGGAGCGTATTTGCAAGGCCAAATACCCAACAAGTGGTATCAGAGCCCGAGTCCTACTGAGGTGGAGCGCGTTTTTTGCTGGGTGGAGCTCTGGTGTGGTAGTAGTGGGAATACGTACGGTCTAAGGCGGTTCTGTCAAAGGAGACTGGTTCTTAAGTGGGACCATTTGTGACCCCACCAGTCTGTCCTGGGAACCTTGAAGCTCCGTCCGGGGAAGATTGAGTTTCTCTCTTTCCGGGGGCTTACTTAGTGGGTACTATTCAAGTCTGCGGTAAACACGCCGAAGTTCTACGGAGCAATGTCAGGAAGCAGGGTCACGAATATGGTTCGATATGATGTGGAGAAATTTGACGGTAAAATCAACTTTGGCTTGTGGCAAGTTCAAGTCAAGGATTTGTTGATTCAGTCTGGTTTACACAAGGCTTTGAAGGGAAGATTCATCCCTGTCCCTGAAAAGGACGGCGAGACTAGCACGGCCGGTAGCGGGGCTAGTGTGACAGGCAAAGCTATGAGCGATGATGATTGGGAGGATCTGGATTTGAGAGCAGCAAGTGCAATCCGTTTGAACCTAGCAAACAATGTTCTTGCAAACGTGCATGGACTAACTACGACGAAGGAGCTATGGAAAAAACTGGAGGAGTTGTACAAAGCAAAGGGTGCCTCAAATCGGGTGTACCTTAAAGAGCGGTTTCACACGCTGAAAATGGAGGAAGGTACAAGTGTTTCAGATCATTTAGGTACTCTCAATGGTATTGTTGCTGAGCTGGAGTCCATTGGAACAAAAATTGATGAGAAGGATCAAGCCTTGAGACTCATCTGGTCTCTTCCGCGATCGTTTGAGCACATGAAGCCGATATTGATTCACGGGAAGGATAAAATTATTTTATCTGATGTTACTGGTAAGCTTATCTCTGAAGAGAAAAGGCTTTCTGGAAGTAACGTTATAAATGTCAACGGTGATTCAAACTTGAACGTGGTAGCTCATCGAGGGAGGAAGAAGAGTTCTGGGAAAATTGTCTGTTGGAAGTGTGGAGAAGAAGGCCACACGAAAAGAAATTGTCCAAAAGGTGGAGCCGGTTCGGCAAATGGTTCCAGGTCAGTAAGAGGAGATACTGACGATGACGCTAACACTTTCTCCTATCTCGATGTCGCTTGAGAGCGGCATGTACATCCTTTGGCAGTTTGTTACTGATGTGCCTAAACCGCAAGCGCACGGCTTCGGTGTAGTACAAAAGATATCGTTCCCACGAGGACCGAATAATCAAGTACTAATCTATCACTTATCAGTAATCTAAGCCTAATCAAAAGCACGAGATAAATTGTAAAGAAAAACTAAACAGAACACAAGAAAATTGATTCGAGTTATATATGATTGGAAATTTCGGAATTAGGGATCACCACGATAAATATTATCGACTCAATTATATTACCGATGAAGTTACGATCGCTACTTATGAAGGACACTATCCTATTGTACTCGCTACCTTCTGTCGAAGCATAACAATATACCCAAGCTAATTAATCAACTACTTTCGTGATGATTAGACTAAACTCAGACTCATTGATCTCTATGATAGTGTTTCGATTCCTCAAAAGACCTAAAACTACTTTCGTGATTTAGGATCCTAGGTTTGAATTCTAGGGTTCTGATATAGATGTCACCTTTCAGAATTTTCACCTAATATCCATGATCATGCAAATATGTGGCCAGCAAATTCACAAGCATTAATAATCAAGAAAGCAAATCATAAGCATACGCGATGTAAAATCAACGATTCTATAATCTATATCGATAACATATTATCGGGCTATTCCCGGTTCCAGAATAATATGAATTACTCCATAGATACGAAAGCACGATAAACAACTAATAATGTAAACATAATAAAACGACAAGAATTAAAAGAGATTAAAGAAAATAATTTCGATTAAACCCGTTGTCGAATAAAATTGTCTACAAAAATCTTGAATCTCGTCTCTCGATCTCCAATCTTTACAACTCAATTCAAGAAAATAAAAGTCGAACCCTAAAATAATGTTGGGAAGGGGTATTTATACCTAATCTAGAACATAAACCCGAAGTTGGGCCGAATATGGGCTTTCAGCGTATAAACTCAACATAACGCGCGTCTGTACACCAATTAAAGCGGCGTACGTACGCAGTACAAATTGGCGTACGTACGCAGTACAAATCGGCGTACGTACGCCGTACAAATCGGCGTACGTACGCGAGATAGCCCCAACTCTCTGCCATCGTTGTTCGAACGCCAATTAACACGGCGTACGTACGCCATGTATTTGGTCCGAATTTGGCTTTGGGGTCTTCTACAAAGTTGTAGCTCTATGTCTTGGCTTTCCAACCCAACTAATTTAGATCAAATCCAAGTTGTATAACTCAAGTTATGATCGTTTTACCAGGACTGCGCCATTTGGTTCGTAACAGAGCGTATTTATAACTTTTGAGTCTTCAAACGTTTGAACCGGATCCTGTTCTCTTCATAAGACTTTTAGGTAATTGTCTTAGCTTTCTAATCATATAAGTCTCATTAATATTGGAGGTTTGTAGCCCAAGATACGATTATATTTCCAAGCATCGCCAATTTACCTCCTTTCGTACGTTTTTCGCCATTTTCTCGAAATTAATGATTTTTTCCTACGAACATGTAACAAACCTATTAAACGCATATGGGGTATAAATCATAATATAAAATGATATATAAACGACTAATCTTAGGCTAAAAAACACGTATATTTGAGGTTTATCAGTTACTCGCGGTTGCCATGATAGAGGATGTGTGATGTTAGCGGGTCCACAATTGCACACAGGCATTGGTTGGTATTGATGCAAGGTGTGTGGTGGAAAATCATGTCGATGGGCTGAGAACTCCCTGGAAAGCCAACTTTGGGAGTTGCACCATAATCTTCAGCAAGGTATTTTTCGACATGGGCCGAAACTGAAATTCTTGGGATTGCTGTATTCCAAGTGGTTATGCTTTTATGGTGGAGCATGATAGTTCTCTACGGTGAGAATTATGACTGCGTTTGCAGTGGACAGTGGTAGCTGAAGCTACGGGTATCTTCATCGAAGTGTTACGGAATAGCCAAAAGTCCAAGGTGGAGATTGTTGGATTAATTGGACATTTTGTCCATTAGCCAATAAGTCTTCAATGGTGGCTATTGATTGGAAGATATTGTGGACTTTGGTGTAATGATGCATTGCATGTTGCATGTGCATGAAAGAAATTGGTGGCTACCAATTGATGTTACGTTGTGGAGTGCAGTTGGGAGCTTCCTTCTTTGCCTATAAAAGGAGCTCTTGGTTCTTCATTTCACAAAACACACCAAACAAAGCTATCTAGTCTTCTCTCTAATTCTTCAATCATATTCTTATAGTGAGTTGAGGTGTTAAGTTAGAGAGTGTTGCTAGTGGGAAGCTTGTTCAGGGTTGGTTTTGGGGTGAGAAGAAGAATTGTGTAGTTGTAATAATTTTCTACATAGTGTATTTTCTTGTCTGGTCCCCCGTGGTTTTTCTCCGGATTTTGGAGTTTCCACGTTAAATCTTTGTGTCATTATTATTTCTCGTATTTGCTTTCTGTTTCCACAAAGAGTAGATTCTGGGGGAGCGTATTTGCAAGGCCAAATACCCAACATAATCTTATTATAAGAAATTCATGCAATAAAATTGAAGCTAGTTAGTAGTTAGTATATTCTTCTCACGAATTTCCAATTAATTTTTTTACAACAAAAAATGAATCGGGAACGTGCATATTCATATTAATTACAAGTAAACCAATATAATGTTCTTAATTTAATATAAGTGTAACCAAAATTCCTTTTTTTTTAAAATATAATGGGCTGAGACAAGTAAAGATTCTTAATTTAATTAGTATAATGTTCCTGATTAATATAATTTAATTAATATAATACAAGTAAAGATTCTTAATTTAATTAATATAATATTATTACAAGTAAACTAATATAATGTTCTTAATTTAATATAATGGGCTGAGACAAGTAAAGATTCTTAATTTAATTAATATAATGTTCCTCCTCCTACCAACAATGGTAATATTTGTAAACTAGTGAGCTAATTAAACGGGTTCTTCCCCACGTTCACTTTAGGTAGTGCAAATATTTTATGTTTCAACAAATTATAAGTCTCCTTACAAAATTACAACGTGTTCACGTATATTGTCACTATTAAAAATGTAAAATCTATTTTAGTGATAAAATATAATTTTTTGTCATTAAAGTTCACAATTTGTACAATATTAATATCATCACTTGGCATTTTATCATTAATGTCCTTACTATTTTATTTAGTATAGGTTCAACTGGCTATTCCATAACATATATTTTAGTTTCCAACGAAGATGATTAATTAAGAAAATTGGTGGCTATTACCCTAACCCTAGAGCCACTTTTGCAAAAGAATATAATCCATAAATTATAAACTTGTCCAGTTCTATATTTTAATACATTAAGCTGAATAGCTATTAATCACTAAATTTAATTTGAGTAATTAATTTAATACATTCAACTAATCTCTCTTGAGGAATAATAAGTTAATTATACTCAAGAACTGGTCAAACTCCTCATGCCACACATTGGATACTCAATTTGAAAATTGAATTTACGTACTATCATGCATGTAAACATAACCGTACAAGAAAGTTGAATCTTTCTGCTGCTTCTTCAATTTTACTTTTGTGTAAGAAAAAAATTGTTATCAGAAATTAAAAAATAAATAAATAATAAAGTATGAAAAAACATCCAAATTTTATCTAAATAACAGCTTTAAGTATGATAAAAAATAAAGATTTATTTCTTTTCCAGAGATTAGATGTGTCTGTGTCGTTTGTCAGTGTTTGTTTTCTTGCTTTAATTGAAGTATGAATTCAGCAGAAATTGCTACTTTTGTGCATGCAAAAATGGGGAACAATTTCTGAACAGGGATCTTTAATATCTTATCTGTCCTTCGTCAAATCATTTTCCTATTTCAGTCCTTTTGTCTCTTAATTATTATAATTATTATTATCACATATTTTAATAGCCCATGTTGAATCAAACATGTACTGTTTCTTTCAACTATATTATTATTATTATTATTATTATTATTATTATTATTATTATTATTATTATTATTATTATTATTATTATTATTATTATTATTATTATTATTATTATTATTATTATTATTATTATTATTATTATTATTATTATTATTATTATTATTATTATTATTATTATTATTATTATTATTACAATTCACGCCTAAGAACACATATTTAAAAAGCCTCGTGGAGGAAATATAACATGGATTTCAAACATACAACAAATATTATAATTTTTGTTCTTTTTTGTTTGGTTTATGAGGTGTATGCATTATTGATGCAGATTTTGTGATTTATAAAATGAAATTGAATAAGTTTGTTAAACACTTCAAAGTGAGTAATGTCTACTTGTAACTAGACCAAACATGATCAAGGGAGATTTCAACAACTATACTACTATAAATGTCATATAATTTCCTAAGGGTATATTGACATCTTAATTCTAGTGTATATTAGAGCTCAATTATTGATGAATGAAGAATTATTATCAATTTACTATAATATAATTAAAGTCTCATAAGTCAATGATTTTTTGCTTTTATCTTCATATAAAAGATGGATCCTAGACATTCTTTGATTTTTTTATTATAAAATTCTTAAAAATGCTTATAATTTTTTACTCAAAACACTGTTTCATCTTATGTCCTACGGACATGATTGGTATGAATGAATGGAATTAGATGGGAATGGAATGGTATAGGGAATGGAATGATATTAATTTCATAAATCCTATGATTGGTATACTGCTGCAATGAGAAAGGAAATGAATTCAAGAAATGTGATTTTTTTTTCGTATTTTGTATATTCGTATATTTGAGTTATCTATTAAACTCGACTATAAATTAATTTGTATCCAATCTAATTCTATGAAATTTAAATGATGTGAGACTTTAAACTTTTTATTTAAAGAAAAATAACTCGGGACACGATGAAAAAGTGGAAAAAAAAATGAAAGATGGAAAATATATAGTTCGTACATAATGATTGAAAGAGTTATATATATATATATAATATTGTCTATATAATAATTCACCTTTTCTAATACTTTTTATTGATGAACCAGTTTAAGCATAAGATATTATTTGTTAAACGCGATATTATTTTATATTTTTTCAATTCATTTTTGTAATTTTTTTCCTATTCTTGTTACATTTGAAATTATATTTGTTATAATTAAAGGAGTTTTTATTGATGAAAATATTTTCGACTACGTAAGAAAAATAATATGTATTTTTATTGTTCTTTCAATGCATTTAAATAATTTTTTTGATTTTTTTAGTAATTTATATCATTTTGAAAATAATTTGAGATTATTAATCATAAGTCCAAAATAAAAAATATATATTGCATTCGTTAAATTTTCAAAACTTTTATATTTAAGTAAAAAAAAATAATATCACAAGAAAAAATGAAATTGATTCTTGATAGAGAAGTAATAGCCAAACCTAAGGGGGATGGAATGAATGAATATTCCCATACTTATGGGAATATGAATTCCATCGTGAATGAGTATTCCCAACAAAAAAACATACCAATCGTAGGAATAAGATTAAACCCAAAAATACTCAATCAATTCCCATCTCATTCCAGTATATCAATAGGTCCTAAGATCTTTACGTGGGATTTAGCTGTTATGATTTTTTTTAATATAACTAATAAATTGTAAAAGTATAAAGGGTTCAGTCAATAACGTCCCAAAAAACAAATAATTATATCAATTAACTTTTAACTTGTCTTTTCGAAATCATGGATGTAAAAAAGATGAGGAATTGACCAATTATCCACTAATAAAGAATAAACTATATCCAAAAGTTTGTGTCCAAAAAAGACAAGATTTGGGGTTAATTAATCATCTCTTAATCCGGGTCCCCAGTTTTCACGGGGCACCTTTTCTTGATATCTACTTCAAACAGAAATAAATGATTGGATGAATACTTGTAAATATAACAATTAATACTGTTAAACAACAGTTTACAATTTAATAACCCAAAGTAAACATTAGATAACTTTATTTAGTTTTTCTTTTTGGAATTTTAATAAAGTTTACTTGACTCCTAGTTTAATTATGGAAGACATAAAGTGGGTTAGCTTTTTCAAATAATTAATAAATACTAAATAAAATGGTTTTTAAAAGCATAGAAACCCAACTGGGATTGATTTAGTCTCATCTGTTACAGTTTTAGTATACATCCCATGAGACTTCAGTGGGCATAAATTCTGGCTGGAAATAAGAAAACCATTTCCCACAAAATATGTCATCAAATTTAATTTTGCAATAAAGGGCAATAAAACTGAGCTGGCACTAAAGCAACAATTGCATTTAAACAAAGAAACCCTTCCTTGAAAAAGGAACCATTTATACATGCTAATTAACATTCTACCATAGTAATAATATAAAAAAAAAAAACATAAAAATGATTGGTTAACCTAAGTAATGAGGCTAAAATGATCACAAAAACAATTCTTTTTTCCCCCACAGAAATGAAATTTTGATCATCTTCAATTGATATTGCTCCATTGCTTGTGGCCAGGTGTGGTCCATTTTGGGCACTTTGGACTAAAATAGCTAGAAATAACCCTTGAGTTCAAAAGCTCCACAATTGGTTCAAATTTCACACACCTTGGAGTCTTGTACTGATTAATTGAAGCCCCTAGGCTAATTGCATAATCCATTAGCTTATCAAAAGTCCCATTTTCCACAATTTTGATCTCAAGAGGCCCAATTGCCTCGTAAAATCGATTCTGGCGGTACACATTGTCAAGAGACTCTTCGATTGTGAGGCAACAATCTTCGAAAATCGATGCAGGAATTTGGGTCGACCCGTTTTGACTTAGCTCCCAATACAAAACGTAATGGCCAGGGATCGTGGTTGTATCGGCATAGCTAGTGTACTCGGTTAGACATGCATCGAATGGCATCAAATGGCTCACCGCATTTTTAACCGCGTTTTGAAGCTCAACTTCGTCGGTTTTATCAGTATCGATGCTCAAGACGACGTTTTTCCTGCAAACAAAGTTGAATTGTGGGGCATTGTTCTTGAATCCCGATACACGAAGAACATCGCCAACTCTGTATCGATATAGCCCTACAAAAAATAAATAAATAAAACCCAATTATGAACAAAACTAATAAAAAATGTTAATAAAAAATGAAGGAAATTTGAGGAATTTTTTTTTTTTTTTTTAATTTACCAGCATATGTTGTGACAACAAGTTCATATTCTTGTCCGAGCTTAACATCAACCAAGTCAACTAACTCAGGTTGCTCTTTCTCGTTGTCTCTATGAACTGGCAAAAACTCGTAATAGCACATGGTGGGTATAAGGGTATACGACACGTCATCGGGTTTGCAAAGCGGGTCAAGATTGACCCCGAAATAGCACTCTGAAGAAGCATACATTGTGCACACAAGTGGGAGCCCATTTCCATAATAGTCAAGAATCGGAATATACTGTGACATAGTCCCCGTCACGATCACGTCTATGTATTTCGTGTTAGGCCAAAGACGGGTAATAATCCCCTGCCACGACTCTTTGCTACACTCGGACTCTATAAACCCGGCCAATTCCGGGTCGGGTTTAAGAACCCTCAAAACAGCCTCCCTCACGGCCGGGTCAGTGATGATTGAGTTGACAGACCCGGTTCGGATATCATGGCAGAGAAGGGTCCAGTGTTTTTCCAAGAACCGGATGGCCCGGATAAAACCGGAGGCGAAAACCGCCCCGACCCGGAGGACCTCAGTGTTTTGGCAAAGCCCACAAAGCATTTGAGAGTACATGCTCTGGTAAGAATCTGGACAGAGAATGGTTTCGTTTGGGGAGGTATAGTTTGTGTATGGGTCAAAAGGCCTGTCCTTGAAATGAGAGCTTTTGTAATAACTGGTTAAAACAGGGCGAGCTAGTAAACCACCTGGAGTTTTGGTCTCACATTTTATGAACAAGAAATACATGCCTTTCCCTTTGTCTAAACCTGGCACAAATTGGCTCATCACAGGCATCAAAAGGCTGTACAACAATGATCTCCTTTCAAGCTCTTCTTCAATTGTTGGCATCACTTTTCTTTCCCCAGCTGATGTCCCAGAACTGCACATATAACACCAAGAATAAATATACATACATATATACATATATATATATATATATATATAGACATAAACATCTTAAAAGAAAGATATGATAGCTATAAACAGACCTTGTTAAGAACTCGGAGATGGGTTGGGAGCATAGAATGGGGGACTTATCGCCATTGGCGATGCGGTTGATATCAGGCAGAATATCTTCGTAACTAATAACGGGCATGATTCTTTTGAAATTTTCTCGATCGGTATTGCCGTTGAGGCCATGCCTGTTCAAGTACTCAACATGGGCGTTTCTGGAGAGGATTTCAGCAAGAACACGCTTTTGAACCTCATCAGCGTTTTTGGTAACATCCTCAATATACTCAAGCTTTCTCTTGTTGCTCTCAGCCACACTGTAGTCTGTAGATTCATTTGGTGCCTCAGGCATGGTTATGAAGAGAGAGATATGGAGAGAGAGAGAGAGAGAGAGAGGAAAGGGTTATGTATGTATGTATATGTATGGGGGAAAGGGAGAGAGATAAGGGTGGTTTATATAGAGGGGAAAGTGGGGCCCAAGTTGTAGAAAGTGCAAAGAAAGAGAAGCAAAATGGATTGTGAATATAATAATTTGTTTTTTGTTGGTAATATATGATATGATATGATATGAGAGAGTCATTTTGGACATAAAACTTTCATGTTTCATATAATTTGCCTGTCACAATTCGAGTAATTGTACCAAGTACTCTGTGTCTGCCATTTAATTAGCCCATTTCTCTGCCTAATTCTTGTTTCTTCACTCTCCTTTTCACTTCCTTTGGTGAAAAATGTTTGATATAAGATAGGTCCATTGAAATTCGCACTTATAATACCATAATCCGAAATTCTATCCAATACATTGGAGTTATATAATGCTTTCCTATATATTTTTTTTACCTAACTATATAAATACAGTAGAAACTCGATAAATTAATACTCGATTAATTAATAAACTCTCTAAGATAATATTTTTGGCCGGTCCCGACTCGGGGATAGGGTGCTAAATTAATAATTCGCTAAAATTATAAGATAATACATTTTTGATAATTTCTATAGGTCCCATATAAAATATAAATTAATAATTCCTTATATACTACATATTACATGAATGATTTATGGTTTTTTTTTTTTGAAAAATGATTCAATTGTCTTTTGTTTTTTTGTTGAAATCAATTTCACATTGCAAATCAATTTGCAATTGTCCTTGAATTATCCTTGTTGTGCTTGCATAATTGCTAACATCCATTTTTACAATTGCCTTTGAGTGAGACTTGGATTATCCTTGTTGTGCATGCATAATACTCTTCGAATCTCGTCGGTCATTATTGTTTTTTTCACAGCTTTATGATTAGAAGGCATGTCGTATGTGTATGATTTATTTGTGTTAGCATTTTTACTTGTATTTATATAAAAAATATTTTTTAATTATTGTACATGCATTGTACTATAATTAAGTGAAAGTTTGAATGGTGTTTGTAAATTGAATATTTCATTATAAATTAATAAAATATTAATTAATGTATAAATTAATAATTATTAATTTATCGATTAATTAATAACTCTTTTAGTTAATAAATTTTGGTGGTCCCAAGAGTATTAATTTATAGAGTTTCTACTGTATTTTTTTCTGAAAACAAAATTATTAGTTTATGGAATGATAAAACTAATTTTTATTTGGCTACCTTAAGCGATTAGTCGAGATTACTTTATGAAGTAATACAAAATATTCTGCGGAGCTATTTAGTAGGAGTTTCCGAAATTATGTTTGACCTAATCAATCTAGGGGATCGATTTTATTGAAGACGAATGACATAGTCTCAACAACCACGCTAGTACTTTACCACTATCATGCTAGGCTCTATAAATTTATACTCGTGTTGATTGAGTCAACAATACACATAAAATTAGTATTCTCATTGTTCACAAAACTAGTTTTTAATAACTCTATAATCACAACATTTCAGATTTTATATTTCAATTCTCTTAATACATAATAATTTAAATACGTGAGAAAAACCACCATATTACACAACAAATAGAGCCAACTATAACTTCGTTTGGCTTCTACCCCTTGGATAAATTTATACTTGACACACTTTTTTTTTAAATCTATACTTTAAATCTACATAACTATTTTGTAAACGTAGCATAGATTTTAGTGCATAAAATGGGAGATGAAATGAAACCCACATGTTTCTTGCCAACATTGACTGAATTAAATTGCAACATAAAATCTTTTTTCAGGGAAAAAAGTTGCAACATCACAACTACCAATAATCACATCTTAAATTGAAATATCATATGCATGGAATTGACCGGCAACATCCGGTACTCCCGCGCACATATTACATGCGCGCTTGTACTCCGGGTGTTCCTTCACACACCGGCAGACCTTCCGTTTCCCGGTAACACAAAAACGGGGTTACTTTTTTTCCGTTTTAATTCCTTTATTTATGTGCTTTGTAACGGTATTTCACCTCTTAATTCTCGTGGGTTGTACGGTACCCGACAGCTGGCACAGCTGGCTGCCAATTGGGATTTGGTTGACACGTAATTCTCAATCTGTTTCTTGTTTTATCACGCGATTTACAATTTAATATAATTCTTGGAACTTAATACAAATATATACGTTTTGAATTTATTTCATACATAATATTTTGTTTATTATCAATTTCTTTTTTTTTTTTTTTCTCATCGAACTTTATTATTATACAAACCCTCACATGGTAGCATATTACTTTTTGAAGTTATGAATAGTTAATATTTTGCAGAATCTATCATTTAAATCTTTTGTATTAAAATTTAGTTGTTCTTTGTAATTTATAACACTTAAGATATCATGCTAGCAGTGATAAGAGGTTTTATTTAGACCCAAAAATTTAATAATTTAATAATAAAAAGAAATCTGTAATTTTGTTATCACTAAATTGCTAGTGTCAGAAATCACGGACTATGAAATAAATTTACAATTTTCATTTTTTCTGCAGTTATCACATTTTAAGAAATCAACGAAGCAATAATTAATTTGAAAATTAGCCCCAAAGTAAAAAAGACAGAAAGAAATCAATATAAGAAGCGTATCCAATTAAGCTAACTGTCAATTTAATCAGAACGGAGAATGAAAGTCTAACCTAACTTTGAAAAGTTAATTCCATTTTATAGGGCTATATAATATTTTACTTGCATCTTTTACCTCTTATAGAAGCAATATATATATATATATACATATAATGTTATATCATTGACTTTTGGTTTGTCTATATGTATCTGGATGGCAAATCCCAGTGAAATATTCAACGGGCAATTTACTTATTATTTTGGTTCAATGGTTACCGTCATCGCAAGCTATTAATATTTCATAATTACTAATTAAATAAGTATGTGACAATAATATAGATGTGACTAGAAATATATAGTTAATATTTATGGAACACGTTAGACACTTCAGAGAATATTGTGTGTTCCTAATGTGACCTCCGGTGAATGAAAGATATTTAACAACAACATTGCATTTAAGGAGTAAATAAATTATATTATTTGTTTGTTTATATCAATAATTGATGCAATTTTCTATGTAAATAATTGGGAAACATGTCAGGAATGTTGTTGCTCAAGGGCTCAACTTTTATTTTATGTATCAAAAAACAACACTCTATTGCATGCCTCTAAACCTAACTAGTAGTAATACTTTTTAATTCCTAATTGTTTTTTTTCAACTTATTAATAAAGGCCTTATTTGTTTATGTTTTTGAATTTCTTTTTAAAAAATTTCAATCAAAAAATTATAAATCAACTTAAGATTAGTTATTTCAATTCAAATTTACTTTTTTAAACTCTTAAATAACTACTTATCAATCATATATAAATATATATCATTTCCACATTTACCAATCAAAGTTGTTATATTATAATCAATATTTCTCTTTCATATTTTAAAATTTTAATTTATAAATTTAACTTTTTATTCTAATAATCAATATATATAATAGATATAAGTAATAAAATCATTTTAACACATCCTCCGTCAACTTGTTATTATTGATTTAATATATTTTATAAATTTCAACCAATTTTAGAAAATACAATCACACACTATTTTAGGAAAATAGCATTTACCTCCCTTCAAGTATGACCTATTGGCATCCACCCCCCTCATGTTTGAATTTTTGGCAACAACCTCCCTTCAATCCAATTTTTTCTTCTAATGATTAAAATGCCCTTTATTAATTGTTTTGTAGTGGGATATGGTAATTTTTATCAAAATTTTAAAAAAATCATCACCAAAATTAATACAAAACACCCTTTATTAATTAATTCTATACCATAAATATAGAGACATATGCTTATCGTAAGAATTCTACTATCGATCTACATGATCTAAAATAAATTAAAGTATTTGAAATTCGATTGAAAATTGTTAGACAATTATCTAAATTTAATTGGTATAATACAACAAACAAGTTCCATTGAATACATTTCTACTCCAAAATTTGATCTCAAATTTGACTACATTAATTAAAAATAATGAATAAATATAAATTATTAAGTTATACAATCTTGATATACGTTAAATTTAATTTGATTGAACTAATTCAATTAACTCAATAACTATTAAATGAAGTTCCAACAATATATTATTATAAAGACAATTAATTATAAAATTGAACAAATAATTAAACAAGTTCCAACACTATATTATTAAGTTTGACTTTATCCACTTAGAACCTATTCATGAATTGTAGTTTCCCTTTAGTGCTTCGTCACAACATTACATATATGTATTTCTTTATCTCTGAAATTAATTGGAAGAATTTTGAGATATACTAAATACTAGTTCAACGTCCAAAACAAAATAAGACCTAAAATTAATTGATATTATTTAATTATATAAATTGATGGAGAGTATAGGCTAATATCCTCAAAGCGAGAGCGTTGAAGTGCATGCATGATCCATCATATGATGTTTTAACAATGATTAATTGCATTTAAGTTAATTTTAGTGATGAATTTTTTTAGTAATGTTGATGAAAGAATTCCCACTTTAATTTCCCACTACAAGACAATTAATAGAGGGGCATTTTAGTCATTAGAAGGAAAAAATGACAAAATTGGATGGAAGGGAGGTTATTGCTAAAAAAATCAAATAAGAGGGGGGTGGATGCCAATATGCCATAGTTGAGGGGAGGTGAATGCTATTTTCCCACACTATTTTAGAAAATACAATCACAAACTATTCTCATTCAAATTCATATAATACCAATTTTATTAAGATAAAATTTAATATTAAAAAATATAAACAAACATAACCATGGGCATAAAAAAGTTAAAAAAAAAAAAAAAACTCGTACAGTAGAATTGATTGGTTAATTAATGATTTCAAAATTATATATAGGGCTGCTGAAATCAATGTGGTCAATTTATGATGCATACTTTATGCTTACTCGAGCACCGTCCCTTACCTCGGGCTAATCAACTGCTCCATTGAAGTCAATCTTGTAAAAATAAAATAAAAAATAAAATAAAAATGGGATTGAATTATGCATTTACAAATATATGATGTGTATTACACATTTTAATATAACATTTCATAAATCAATTATCGTGTTAAAATGAAAGAGTCCAAGTTCAGAAAGATGAAACTTAACGAAAATATTTACCTATAGTAAATTAAAATCATTTTCTTTAATACAAATAACTCACTACTTTTTATTTCAGTAGTAAATTAAATATTTTTAAGAAATTCCATCCCAAAAGGCGACTCCTTTGACTTCTCTAAGTATTTAACTAAAATCCATTATTTCAGAAAAAAGCAATTTTTATAAAGTAACAGAAAATAAATAATAATTACCTTCTAAATAAGACATAATTCTGTGTTGATTAATGATTGAATATTAATTCTGTATATTATGGAATGAGTAATAAACATATGTATACATTGTATATATACACGATATATGAAAACAAAAAACTCCGTAATATACTCTAACACTTAATTGTTATTAATTATTTATAATGATACTTATTTTCATAAATATTATTACATTTTTCTAACAAAAATAAAATACTAGTACCAACTTTCTTGATTAATGTGAAGTGTAATATAATTAGACAAACAGTAAAATAAATAATAAATATTTTATAAAGATAGACATTCTTTAGAGTTGAATGAGTAAAATATAAGTAAAATACGAAATTAGTACAGCTGTAATTATTTCAAGATGGTTTTCACGTAACATAAAAATTAATTTTTTGCATAACATGACAGTTGTATATAAAATATCGTCCCACGAGGAAGGCAAAGGGAAGGAATTTACTAGATATATAATCTTTGACAAATTAAGTCCAGCCAATAGGAAAGCTAACAAAGTCATTGGCTTGTTTAATCTACTTTTAAACAGATATAATTAATTGACTTAATAGACCAAATTATGTGGTCTCCAACTTTATGTTTCCATTAAAGTTATATATTCCCACTGTAATTAATACTAGCATTAATCTAATTAATTTACATTTTAATAAAATTGTAATCACCCTATGAGTAAGGCAGGATTCTGTCTAAAGTTTGACATTTCTGTCATAGCTATGATTAATCAATGAAAGTACATAACCTAGGAGACTTCAATCCATCATGGTTAATAAGGTCCAAAATCTAAATACTTAATATGAAGATTATACTTTAGACCGATAGTTTATCGCATATTTCATTTACTATGTACATAATTACGTGTATAATTTTAGTTTTTAAGTATACATATAAAAGATGATATACAATATGAAATATTATTTTGAAATAAATGATTCTATAAACACAATTATACCATTTGTTGAATTGTTCAGTATTTAAGAAAACATTTAAAATCATACATAGTAAATTATACCATTATTTATCCTTTAAATTTTGTTGATGATATATATGTGTTTGATGGATGAATTGCTTGTGTCTTGAATTGTTCAATACCACAATATGGTTGTAACTCATCAATAGGTTTTATTCCACCAAAGAAAAACTGAGAAAATATCAGAAAGTCTAGTTAATATTATTATAATTACTATAGAATGTATCATTATATTAGGGAATATTATGGCCCTTTTGAAATGTCAAATCCAATAAAGCATTTGATCTTTCGTGTGTATGGCACGTAGATATGCATTTAATAAGGAAAATTTGATCATAAGTCTTAGAATCCATAAGTAATGTTTCAACTAATAAAGCTTTTAATTAATAACATATATGATCGATCAGCCTCGTTTGCCAAATTATACAGTAATATATATATATATATATATATAATACAATTCTACAAACTTAATTTATTGCTGCTTGCTCTCACACTGCACTGTCTTCTTTTTCTCATGCATGGTTCTTCAATACATTTGAGACATATTAATTAATTGAGTATATTCTTAAATTTAATCGACGAAAAATATATCATTCAAATAATTTTCTAATTATATATATATATATATATAATATGATATACAGCCAGACCCATGTCTAGATACTAATAACCTACAGCTACTATTTTAGCAGCTGATTTGTGTGGTTATAAAGAGGAGACAATGAGGGGGCCAAAAGAAAAGTTCAATAATTATAAATTAAACACAATTATGCAAATTAAATGTCTTCGTCTTCTTCTTCTTCATGGATAGTCATTCAAAGGGAGACATCACACACTACATGACTATTTTCACCATCTAATTCTTGTTTTTATTTTGCAATTTTAACTTAAAATAATTGGAATTAGGGTTTAGGGCTAGGACGTAAATCGTTGAGCCAAAAGCTACAAAAAATTCAAATTTTTAGCTTGAGAGTAGCTTTTTTCTCATATCGTGATTAAATTAAACACCTTGAATATCTGTAATAAAGTAAATGTTTTTATACAAATCCGAAAGTAATGTGTATATATATGTGTGTGTCACTTGTGATGTAGTCTATTTATCATATAATAATTTTTATTAGTGCAAGTATTATATCTCATATTATTGGTTGCAAAAATATCTTTTAATTTCTCCTAATTATTTAAGCTTCTTTAAAGACAGTAAAGTTGATAACAAGATGAATGTATGCATAATGTATATATAATATAATATGAATATATAATATGATCAATAAGAACAACATACAAAGAGATACACGTTGCAAAATTTCAAAGGACTACATGGACAACTCTACAAAATTTCCAATTTAGTAATGACGCACAGCGTGGATATTTGACAAGTATGATAATGAAATAACCTTTGTTTGTACGTATATTTATTTAATAAAAAATAATAATAAAATAAATAAGAAAACACAAGAAAGCAATTTTCAGAAAATCACCATAGATGAATCTGAAATTAAATGTTACATATGTATAAGTAAAAAAGAATAACAAATCTAATTGTAACTTGGTAATTTATAACTTGTTAGGTAGTTTTTACAATCACGAAACTGAGGTTCAACCTATCCAATATACTTTGCCTTTAAGGAATTTTTTAATCCAAAAACAAAAACTCACTTATAATTATCGTATTAAAATAATTTTAAAAGGAAATATGACAATGGCCTCAGGCAACATAAATCAAAAGAAGAAACAAAATGTCATGCAACCTATATACCTATATATATATATATATAAAATAATATATACATATATAATTTCGTCAACTTCTGCATGAATGTGTTCCCCTCATTGGCTGGTTCATTTCGATTCCACAATTGCTACTAAATCTATATCCATTTGAAAGACAACTTCCTTATTAAACTAAGAGAAAAATTAATCAACTTTAAAAAGTAGACACAAATAATATACACCTCTCCACATGACTTGAATCATCTTTTCAAAGAGAAAATCTTTTTAGGGTTCTTTTGGTGGTCAAACGGGTGTTCGTCTTTGCATGGCCCCCACGGGCTGCCCAAACCCGCGACAAGAATCGATGGGCCAAAAGGTCTTATCTCAATGAGACCAATCACAATTTGTCTTAATTATATTAAACCCTAATCACTAGTATAAATTTTGTTTGATTAGGGAACATGATACAACATTACCTTTATAATATATAGGAGGATATATAATCTAAACATGTGATTAGGAATTCAATGACGGGAAATACTCGAATTCAGACTCGTGAAATAGCGAGACTCAATCTGTACACAGTCACATGCCTAACGGGTCGGGTCGGATCAGACCTGGGTAAAGATCCACGTGTAAATTCGGGTAAACACCCATGAGTATTTTCAAAAGGTAAAATCCCGGTAAACGTCCACTAATTGTTTGGGTAAAACACCTGCTAGTAATAGTGGACTTGGACCCGACCCAATCCCGATCCCAATCCTGAACTACACAATCTCATCGTGTCCAAGTATCTACTAGTCGAGCCCGTTTAAAGTAAAATTTAAATTGAACGGGTCTGAGTCTATATACTCATTGATAGCTCTATATGTGATTAACGATAAACATACAAAATGCTTTAAAATCAAATACAATGGATAAAAAATTCCTTTTATAGAGTCGGTGTAAAATTATATTCTAAATTATTTTAAATAATCACATCATTAGTGCCATAGTTATAATTTGCTGATATAACATGACCCATAAATTTCAATATTTCTATTATTGATCCAAAATGTGATTAGGTAACATATTATTCGGACCATTTGACATGATCAAAATCAATTAGTATAAGCATTTAAAAAAAAAAAAACTATGGGGTGAAATCATTTAGTGATACTTTTGATCCATCTTGTCATGTTTTAAACTTTATATTAATGGTTTATCCTCTCCTACCTATAAAGAAGTATTTTGGTCTTCAAACGCACTTAATATTGTCACAAATCTTCCAATCCTTACTTTGTAAAGTGAGGGACAAATGCTATTGCCATGTGATCTGTGGCCTCATCCAAGGGTCAAGAAATGCTTAATCCTCTTCTTATGCTTCCATCAACTTAAATTAATTTTATTATGAAAAGTCCATATTTATTATAAATAATTGAATATAATGTAATCTCTTTCTTAATTGGGAAGTTCAGTGCAGGCTGTCTTAGACAACATTTTTTTAATTAATATTTAATAATCATCTTAGACAGCATTTGTTAATTAATTATAATGATTTACTATATTTTTGTGCTCTTTAGATGGGCTTTTTTGATATAACCCCCCGAGGTATGTAGCTTTGGCAAACAACCCCCCGAGGTTTGAAATTTTGGTAAACAACCATTTTTAGTTAGTTGACCGTTAGTCAACAGTTAAAGTCATGGGCAAAATTGTAATCTAATAATTCCAAACAAGTATATTAATTTTCAATGTATTTATTTGGAATTAATAAAATTAATATATTTGTTTGGAATTATTAAATTACAATTTTGCAAATAAAAAAAATTAATAAAATTAGTATATTTATTTAATATATTTATTTGGAATTATTAAATTACAATTTTGCAAATAAATAAAATTAATAAAACTAATATGTATTTATTTTCAATGTAATATTAATATATTTGTTTGGAATTATTAAATTACAATTTTGCAAATAAATAAAATTAATAAAATTAATATATTTATTTCATATATTTGTTTGGAATTATTAAATTACAATTTTGCAAATAAATAAAATTAATAAAATTAATATGTATTTATTTTCAATATAATTCTAAATAAATACATTGAAAATTAATATATTTGTTTGGAATTATTAAATTACAATTTTGTCCATGTCCTTAACTGTTGACTAACGGTCAACTAACCAGAAATGGTTGTTTACCAAATTTTCAAACCTCGGGGGGTTATTTGCCAAAACTACATACCTCGGGGGGTTATATCAAAAAAGCCCCTCTTTAGATACCAGCTGACAGACATGATTAGGAATCTACTGAGCAGGTTGTTTCAGTAAATGTTGTTAGGTCAATGCTTAATTCCTTGTGATCACTCTTAATTTTGTATATATGTTTGGTAAAACAATATTAATAATCATATTATATTGATTGTGCATCTCCACGAAGTGGTCCTTGGTCAACTGCTGATATAGGCCCTTTTATTTTCCCTTGTTAATTAATCAAAATTAAATATAATCATAACATTTTAGGGGACAAGGCTGAATTTTTTAAATAGAAAAGAATAAGAAAAAAAAAATTAAATTTTGACCAATAATTCTGCAGATGGAAGTGGAATAGTGTTTGTATCTGCAACCATTAATTTGGTGCACTTGTCCGACAATTGTGCATCAACAGTAAGAGGATAAAGAGCAAGACATATATACCCATAATCTCAACCAAAATTATCGTTAAAGTTGTCACTAAATATGTGTCAATTAATTCTGGTGCAAAGTACAAGATAATACTCTATAACACATGATGATATATGTTGTTTTTTGAGTATATATATATATATATATAAATATCGGACCATTAAATAGGTATTTTCATCTTTGTATGTATCCACATATTGTGGATACTATTTAATGCATATATTTGATTTTCTTCTGATAATCGAATTTCCATATTTTCTGGGATATATACTTTGCTATATATAAGATGCGGTATGTGCTATTAAATACAGAATAAGTGCTTGTTGATGTAATTACTGGTTAATTTCATTCGATAAACATATTAAAGTTCGATTTTATGTTTAGTTTTATTTATATTTCATGCAACAGTTTGTTTTACGATAATGTATTTATCTCGTTGACTCTGGATAATATTGTCAATACACTGTGACAAGATGAAATACAATATGATATTATGATTGATAATGAACATGAATGTAAGCATCCATTAATACTAATATATATCACTGTCAAAGGAAAAAAAATTGAAATCATTATTAATTTATAGACACAAAGCATATAAAAAGCCCATTTTCTCAGCGTCATTTTTATCCTCCCCAAGTCTTAAGTACAAAAGGACGTTGAGCCAATGCACTATGGGCTTGTTGTCTGCATTTCAATGGTCCTTGAGATGATGGACTAAAGATATTTATTCTTTGAATCAAACTACTTAATATTTAATTTGATCTTGACTATTAATAGTTCGTTTCAGCTCATTTCGTTAAATTATTAAACTTAACTTGAACGATTTCTTATGTTGAATAAGTTTTTGAAGCTCGATTTGAACTCGACTCGATACAAAAATAGTAAGAATATATATAAGAAACTCAGACTACTCGAGTTCGTCTCAATTAAATTTCCTTTGAACACGATTCATTTAACAATCAAACAAACTTAAACATAAATTTTAATACTCAATTCTAATTCAATCAAACTTAGAAAATGACTTTTTTAAGTATATTACTTCTCACTATTTTCAAGTAAAAGTTTTTTGGAATCTTTGCTAAGTACGGTACATAAAATAAAATGTAAGTATATAACAATCATTAAATCTTTTAGGTAACCCTTTTTTGTGGGTACAGATTTAATAATAACTCTTTAACGTGCTACAAACTGAGAAAAAAAAAACAATTGAAGACAATTTTGGCTTTACTGGTTTATCCATTTGTGTGAAGAAATACTGAACACAAATAAGAGATGGTGGACCTTTTATCGCACCCCATGGTACAACTACAATTCATGCAATTTGAAAGTACCAACTACCACCAAAATACTAATCATTATTTTTTCTTTTGTTTTTGCATTTGTGAATTTTTACATATATATATATATATATAATTAATTTTCCGTTATGCACCCCAAAAAATATGAATATTTCTATTGTTGATGCTTATTGAGATGAAAAGTTCAACTTTTGATTCACATGAAAATAAATAATTATTTGAATTATGCATTGTACGTCACTTCCCAAACTATATTGCTCCTATAAAAGATGCAAAAACGTAATTAAAAGATTTGAGTGAGAAGTTAGAAACTTAACGGGTACTTGTGGAAAAAAGAATTAATGTTAATTAATAAACCTACTCATGAAATGATTTGTTTCCCATGATTTCTAATAATCTGGTCAACTGAAAAGACCATTATGGGTCCATGGATTTAGCCCATTTAAGCAAGCAACAGCTGTAGCGTAGGCCCAATATTTAGACTTTACTGCTCCACAAGAAAACAATCCGAATGGGCACCAAATAAAGGCGTGCATGCACTTAGAAAAATGCTTCAAAACGTCCAAAAACAGATACAATAAAAGTATTATTGCACAACACTTTTTTCTCCAAAATGTACGGCTATGTTTGGTTTTGTTTTGTTTTGGTTGGGTATATTGGTGAGAATTGTTGGTAAGAATTTTTTTGGGACACAGTGCATATTTGGTGAAATAGTATTTGGTTTTATGTTGATTGTTAATTTTTTGGTGAAAATTTTTGGTGAGATAGTGTTTGTTTTTATTTTCAAAGGGAACATAAATTACTGTAGCAGTCAAATCACGTAAGTTTTTGTCTTTTAGTAATTAATTAGTGATTGAAAATTATAATATATTATAAAATTGTGATGATTGTTATATATATGTGTAATAGAAGGTGATATATATATATATATATGTATATATGTATAAAAAGAAAAGTGGGCCATGAAAGTGTGTTCAATTTCAAAATAAGAATTCAAAATTTGGACCAAAACATTAGGATTTTTTTTGATGAAAATTGTGAAGGCCGAATACTATTTGATCAAAATTTTGGCCAAAAAATGGCTCAAAATAAAACCAAACAATGAATGTTGGGTACTATACAAGTACGTTTTTGGGTACAATACAAGTACGTACTGAATAAGAGACATTTTAATAGTAATGAATAATGGAACACTAAAGCATCGCTCATGTGGAGACTTTCCGATTCTTAAAGTCTTGGTTGAAAATAGAAATTTCTGTGTTCCAACTACAACCACCTTTTCATTACACAAGGCAATGTAAGATGTAATAGGAGAAAAGGTTTGAATTTGGGCAAAAATGCAAAAAATATCACTAATCTAATGATCAAAGCAATGAATGCAAGTAGGATTGTCAATGGATTTAATAAATGGGTCTTATACAGGCCCAGAGTTTGGGCCCAGGCCCAGCCCAAGAGTTTGGGCCCAGGCTTATATTCAAAATTCAAAACACTGGGGACATATTTTTTTAGTTGCATTTTCATTTTTTGGTGATCAAAAAATGAAAATCTACAACCAAGCCCATTTTCTCCATAAAAATTCAAAGTTTAAAATTGTTTTCCAGGAAATCTCGTGCAATCATTAAATATGAGCCCCATGACCCTAAAACAAGATCTTGCAGTCAATGTTTTAAAACCCAGCCCGGCCCGCCCGGTTCAACCGGTTTGACCCGGACCCGGCCCTTAAAACGAACCGGTCAGACCCACAAACCCGTTTTTGGTCAAAAACCGGTCAATTTGGTCAAAAACCGTTCGACCCACCGGTCGAACCGGTGACCCGGTAAAACCGGTCCCGGGTCAATCGAACCGTTCGGTTTTTATAAATACCAAAATTCAAGCTTAAAACTTAATTTTTTTCGCAAAAAACCACCAAACTTCTATTATTTTACTCATCCAACATGATTCAAAGAAAATTGCTCAAGAAAATCTTTCATTCGAACAAATCAAATCAAAATATTATTTGTAAAATTCTAGTCTTTTTCGTTTTAGTTTTTGTTGGTTTGTAAATTATTAAAACTTTTTAAGTTTTTTTCTTTAAAATTGTTGGTTTATTATATAATGATGTAGCAATTATGTCATTTGTGATGTACATTTGATTTTTGTTCCATAAATTCGAAAATTATATCAATTGAACATAATTTTGCTTATTTATTTAAAAAACTCTCAAATTTTTTTATGATTTTGATATAAATATATGAACTAAAAATGATTTTGATAATAGGAAATATTAAATTTTTATGTTTTAAAATTTTATAATAAATATTAATATTTTATTTAATATTTATTGCGTAATTATGACATCACTGGTTCGACCGGTATTGACCCGACGGTTGAACCAGTGACCCGTGACCCGGTCAATTTTTCGGGTCGATGGCCGGGTTGGGTTTCAAAACATTGCTTGCAGTAGAATGTTGATTAATCATGGGAACTTACTTTAGTAACACTTGCTTTTATATAGAATTGTTGATTCAATTAATTGATTACTTCAAATTTTATGTGTTTTGTCCAGAAAACTAGATAGGGCGTTCAAAACCCCTGTTCTATATTATAGTTATTATATCTTATTTGTGCTGAGTTTGATGTAATTTTGCACCATTAACGTAACGTGGTGTCAAATTCTCAATTCAGTTCGATCTTATGTTACAAATTATTGTTTCATTTATTATTTTATTGAAGTACGTTACATGTATAATTATTTTTTGAAAATATGTGTATTCTTATACACATAAATTAAAATAAAGTACTTTACAAATAAAGATTCCCTACTAATTTTAGTGTCAAAGTGGTAGCATTTATTACTTCCCCCGGAAATTTAATGAGAATAAAACGTGAATGAATGTCTTGGATTTGGTTCATGGCCCAAAATCTTTGGGCCCGATCTTATGCTCTTAACAACACTATTTGGGCCAACAAGCCCAATCACTACAAGGCCATGAATTTTAATATGATTAGAGATTAATATTATGTAGGCCCGTGTAACGGGATGAGTTTCTCTGTTCCAAGTTTGTATTCTATTTCCTGTTCCAGAAAGGAGAGGAGAACACGTGTCTGGGAGACTAAAGGAGTCAATTTCCATAAAATCCAACTTTTTCATTTTTGCTTATTTCTCTTTCACACGGAACTATCTTTCCTAATTTCTCTCAAACCCATTCTCTCTCTTCTTTCTCTCTCTATATTCAAGCAAGAAAATGCCAATCTTTTTCTCCAACCAAAGTTTGAAGAAAACAAATATCATTCCGAACCGGCAGCGACATATTCTCGTTAAATTCGTCGGCATTTTTCATCATCGGTAAGACCACTTCATCTTTTAGCTAATTACTCTATAATGCTCATCCCATTAGAAAAACCCATCCCCTGTAGTGATGGAAAAAAATTGCAGATTATTACTTTGTCAATTAAATTTTAGGAATTTCATTTTCTTTTCTTTTGTTGCTAAATTTAGACATATGCATGACTTTCGTTACCAGAATGACGAAGAACATGAACTTTGGTGGAACTCTTTATCTGTGAAATGAGTCTATTTATGCCTCATGGGATTAAAAATCATCGAAGTTAATTAGCACCTATAAGCATTACGAATTTAGTTTATATTTGGGACTTGAATTTTGGTGAGGAAAACAATAGGGAAAATGTTCACCTTGAGTAAATCTGGAATCTCCTCTTTCGAAGTTATTAATCCTATAAAATTTTCACCAATAGTATCTAGAATGGCTTCAGTAATTACTTAAAACAATAGAAAATGTTGAATTTAGATGGAAAATATGCAAAAATTATTGCTCAAAACGACGATCTATGAAATGAAAGTCACCTTGTGGAGGATTGAATTTGTTTGTCCAGCTTCTTTACCTCCTTTCAGAAGCAAACCGTTCCCACTCCGAATTGTTAGTGAAGCAATCTATTGAATAGATTCCAATAATTAGTTACGGAGTAAACACTGAAGGTTGTTCGAAGTAAAATACAAACCAAATGTTGGGGCTTATAGATTCTTACGCTCACGATTTTAGATAACTTTTGGATGGGATTTTAGGCTTTTTATTACCTGAACTAATGCGTCTGGCCGAGACTCAAATATAATTAACAGAACTCCTAAAGGACATGTAATCTTTTCTAAGATAAGTCCATCTGCAATCTGGATAGATAAATAACCAATAAGCCAACAAGAAGTAAATAGAAATTCATCAGATAGTAGGTCCATCAGAAATAATATAAATTAATTGAGCAAAGTGCCATTGTAAATCATTAAGTAAAAATATTATAAATTGTTAAAGAACTTTTATATTAAGCTTGATTCTTCGATTATAACTAAGGTTTACCCGTCATTTCCAATCCTAAATTTGAATGATATTTCTTTTATTTATAGACTTTTGAGTTTGATAATGGATGATAAGGAAACTTGTGAGAGGCTTAATCCACGACGCAAGTTAGATTTCGTTACCGACGAGGATAAAGAACCTTATGAAAATAGTGGTGGGGAAAAACTAATACATGAATGTCACTCAAACATTTCAGAAGTGAAAATCCCAAAAATTGGTATGAAGTTTGAAACTGAAGAATCGGCTTACAATTTTTATAATGAATATGCAAGGGTCGCCGGCTTTAGTGTTCGTAGGCACACTGTCCATAGAGATAGGGAGAGAAGAATCACAGATAGGACTTTTTGTTGTTCATCCCGAGGTTATAGATCTAAAGACCAAAGAGATGTGAATGTTAAGTCGCATCGCCCAGAGACAAGAACTGGTTGTCATGCAATGATGAACGTAAATGGTCATCATACGGGTAAGTATGAAGTGGTTAGTTTTGTTGCCGATCATTGTGGACATGATCTTATGAGTCCTGCTAAAACTCACCTTTTGAGGTCACACAGAACTATTACTGTCACATTGGCAGCACAAGCAGATGATATGAAAATCTTGGGTATAACACCAAAGCAGGCTTTTCGTTAATGGCTAAACAAGTGGGTGGGCGTAAACGAGTTGGATTTATTTTTTTATAACTATAAGAATTATTTGCATACGAAGAGAACTGTGTAAATGGAGGCCGGCGATACTGGAGGGGTACTCGAATATATGCAAAAAAGACAATTAGCTTATCCTAACTTTTTCTATGCAATCCAAGTTGATGAAGACGATTTGATAGCAAACATACTTTGGATCGATGCACAAATGATGGTTGATTATGCGCATTTTGGCGATGTAGTTTCTTTTGATACAACTTATAGGAAAAATAAAGACGGTCGACCATTTGCCCTTTTTGTTGGTGTAAACCACCACAAAAAAAAAAACTATCATCTTTGGTGCATCATTGTTATACGATGAAACTGCATCAACGTTTATGTCGTTGTTTGATACTTTTGCTAAAGCAATGCCTGGAAAAAAACCTATAACGATGCTTACAGATCAAGATGCAGCAATGGCAAAAGCTTTAGCAGAACTTGTCACCGCTTGTGCATTTGGCACATTTACCAAAATACTACAATTCATTTGAGTGGTGTACTTGAACGCTTTACTAACTTTGCTAAAGACTTCAGTTCCTGTATTTATGACTATGAAGAGGAAGATGAATTTCTTACTGCATGGAATGAGATGTTAAAAAAATATGAACTTTAGACTAACGAGTGGCTAGAGAGGATGTTCAAAATTTAGAAAAAATGGGCACTAGTATATGGTCGGCAGTCATTTAGTGCAGACATGACAACTACCCATCGTAGTGAAAGTATGAACAGTTCTCTCAAAAGATATGTGAGCTATAAACATAGATTATTACAATTTTTCCATCAATTTGATAGATTGGTCGATGATCGTCGCTATGAGGAGTTGAAATCGGATCTAAGAACAAGTCGGAGCACACCAGTATCTTCTTTTCATGTTGAAATTTCAAAACACGCAGCTACTGTTTATACACATGAGGTGTTTGAGTTATTTCAAGCTGAGTTGCGGAAGGGATATGATACTAAGATAGAATTGATTGATGAGACTGGAGATATTTATGAGTATAAGATTACCCATTGCCATACGCATCATCAACACAGAGTAATATATAACTCATCTCATAGTGAAGTTTCATGTAGTTGCAAAAAGTTCGAGTTTGCGGGGATTTTGTGTTCATATGCACTCAAGGTGCTTTGTTTAAGGAATGTTATGAAAATTTCCAAAGCTATATATCTTAAAAAGGTGGACCAGGAAAGCAAAAAAAAATGATTGTTGAAGGTGGCATAAAACATTGTGAACCTATAAGCGAAAAAGATGAAAAGAAGATGATTGGAGTTCACTACAAATAATTGTGTAACCTAATAAACCAGTTAGCAACAAAAGCTTCCTTGACCGCAGAAACATAAAATTGCAAAAGCTGGTATTCTTATGATTATTGAAGAAGTTGATGCAAATATGGATAATAAAGTCGATGTCACATCAACTCCTCCAGTGCAAAAAAATGAAGTGAATGAAGGTGGAAACAAACCTAATGAGATTAAGATGAGGATGGAAAAATAAAGAGAAAAAAACTGCAAAATCGGGAAAAAGACCAAAGAGTGGATTGGAAAAGAGCGTAAGGAGGAAGCAAACTAGAAGTGAAACTCCTTCATCAGATAATGCAATCATAGATTTAGAAAATAATCACCAAGTCTATTATTTTGTCACAAAAGTTGCATTTTCTTTTTTTTCTTATATGATTTGCGTATATCATTGTATGCATATAATCTTTTCTTCTGTATTTTTGTATTGCACACAGATATGTGGAGAAAATAACGTAAGCATTGGTGCTTCCATTGAGACTGGTTCACTACCATCCTTGTCGCAGTTGTCACAGGTTCTTTTTCATATGTTATTAATGCCAATAAGTCTCATGTGATTAAATATTCTCTAATAGTCTAAGCTAATTATATTTCTCATACTTTTACTTGATAACTAGGAATAACGATTTGGTAGTTCTGGTTCAATCTTTCTTTTTCCTATTGAAAGTCATTCATTCTGGCCACAAGAATCATTCCAGCTTGCACCGGTACATTGGCTAAATTCTTTTAATGACAATATTTTTTAAAAACTCTATTTTGATTTTTTTAATTATGATGTTGCATTGCTTCTTCTAGGTGTTCAATTCGGATATCAACCAACAATTTAATTTATCTCCCGATTTAAGACGAGAGGGGCAAAGTAAAATAAGCTTAACAGAATTACTACAGGTGGTTATATATCATTGAGAAAGTTAACTATTATTACAAGTTTTGTTTGCTATACCTATCTAATTTGTTTATTTTATTTTATGCATACATCAACAAATTGCGAAGCCACAATAATCAAACATGATTGAGTTGCACAAATTTATGCATCAAGGTGAACACGAGAAAGCGGACGAGAAAAAGTGAAATTATGGATTTGTTTATGCGCATGCTATCATTTTTTAATATTTTTTTTGGTCTTATTAATCAATAGATTTTATTTTTTGTGAAATTTTGTTAAGTATGCTTAGAGCTGCAGTGAAAATTGTAATCTTGGATTGTAGAGATTATGTAGTTATTGCTGTAGTTGAGTATATAGACATCAGTTTCTTTCTAGTTTAATGTTTGCTTTCATTGCCATAGAGAGATGTGGTTGCTTGTGAAATTTTGTGAATATGCGTGTATATTCCCAATTTTGTGTGTTGCTAACTGAAAATATGATATTTTGGTGCAGGCGAATTGGACTTGTAGTTAAATCACTGGTTTAATTTAATGTGATTTTCATGTACATGTCAAAATATTTTTTTCCCATTTTAAGGAGAAATAAATTATTATTTTATTTAATTTGTAATGGATTCTGCAATTTTCTTTGTCACATCAGAACCTTACTAGTGTTTGTAAAAAATCACGATTTTAAAATTGAATATAAATATATTCCTTTACTTTATAATTGTTCGTGAGCTACCACAAATAAATTAGCACTAACAAAATCAATTTAAAATTTCAAGATTAGAATCCTTATATTTCAATAATTTAGATTCAAAGTATAGTTCACATGTTAATTAATATGAAGAAAAATTTGTATAGGATAAGTTAATTAAGATTTTGAATAAGACACTTTTCTGTATGGTATAAGTGAATCAGCAAAACCAAAGATAGAAAGGGTCTCCAAACCATCATTGTTTCATTGGACACCATAACTAAGCAATATTACTAAAAAAACGAGTAAACAAAAAGTATTCAGCTTGATCTCATAATGAAACTTCAATTGCCATGTCTATAATAGGACATTATTTAAAATTTGATCTTATAAAATCTTATTAGTCAGTAGCATATCAAGTAGTACTCCATGCACATTTCTCATGTTAGAAAATCCGATTGAGCATCACTTGCTTCATTGAGATTGCTTCTATGTGGCATCAGTTCTTTTCCAGCCTCGACAGATTCCAACATCAACTACTAGGTAATATTATTGATGAATAACAGTTTATTGAAAAAATACTAGCGTATTGGAAAAACAATAATTCAAGTGAAAGAAAAATATTCTTGAATCGTTCCACTACCTTCCAATCTTTAAAGTCAAGTTTGAATATAAAGTGACTGTTCGAGACCTCCCCAGACAGAATTGCATCGGCTCTAGGCGAATTTCTTGGGACTGAAATAGACATTGTAAAAAAATTAAAAATACAATTATATGAAATGGAGATATAATTAGAAAGAAAAGAATCTACTTATGGTCATACAATGATCTACTTACAAACTAGATGACTTCTATCATCACCCACTTTTATCCCTGCATGCCCAACTTTAATCAGGTAAGATAGAGCCTATAAATTTTCTATAGTCTGCCCAAAAGAGTTCCTATTCAATATTAAATTTTCCAAGTTCACCTTGCGATTTCTCCTCAAAATCTCAAACATCGTGGCCATATTGTTTTCATTGTCAGTCAATTCCACGCTAGTTGTTGCCATGTCTATAGTGAAATAACATAAAATAACTAACTTAAAGAGTTCAATGAAAATTTTAGTTATTTATACATATCATATATATTAATGAACATATTCATAAACTTCAAATGATCAATGATTATAAGTATTTAATATATATTTTATATGCTGCAATTAGAAAGAAATTACCGTTGGTGAAAAACTTATAGGATTAATAACTTCAAAAGACGAGATTCCAAATTTACTCAAGGTGAACATTTTTCTTATTGTTTTCCTCGCCAAAATTCATGTCCCAAATATAGACTAAATTCATAATGCTCTCTATAAGGTGCTAATTAACGTATACGATTTTTAATCCCACGAGGCAGAAATAGACTCATTTCACAGATAAAGAGTTCCACCAAAGTTCATGTTCTTGGTCATTCTGGTAAGGAAAGTCATGCATATGTCTAAATTTAGCAACAAAAGAAAAGAAAATGAAATTCCTAAAATTTAATTGACAAAGTAAAAATTTGCATTTTTTCCATCACTACAGGGGATGGGTTTTTCTAAAGGGATGAGCATTATAGAGTAATTAGATAAAAGATGAAGTGGTCTTACCGATGATGAAAAATTACCGACGAATTTAACGAAAATACCTCGCCGCCGGTTCGGAATGATATTTGTTTTCTCCAAACTTTGGTTGGAGATTTGGTTGGAGAAGAAGATTGACATTTTCTTGCTTGAATATAAAGAGAGAAGGAAGAAAGAGAATGGGTTTGCGAGAAATTAGGAAAGATAGTTCCGTGTGAAAGTGAAAGGGGCAAAAATGAAAAAATTGGATTTTATGGAAATTGACTCCGCTAGTCTCCCATACACGTGTTCTCCTCTCCTTTCTGTAACAAGAAATGGAATACAAACTTGGAATAGAAAAACTTATCCCCCGTGTAACTTGTTTTAGTCCACATATCTTGATGAAAACTTGTAAACGTAACATTGGCGTCAATTGGGTGGCAACCTCTACTGTAAAAGAATTTTGTTTCAGAATAAATATCATTTATTTTTCATATCATAAAGATTTTCTGTATGTAAATTTTCAAAACTCTATATTAAGTCATATGTTGTTAAGATATTCAAGGGAATAAAGTCAAAGTCTATTAGGATTGTTAAGAGCTTTAGGCCTAAATAATTGAGACAAGTTATTAGTAATTTCATAGTGTAAATGTTTATATAAGCTGACTATTTGTGATTAATAAAATCAAGAAGAAAATGGATCATTCTGCTTCTTCCCTCCCCTCCTTTGTTCACCCTCATTTCCCCCTCTTAACCTCCACACTCTCTCTAACACACAATATCATCTCTCTTTAAAGCTCACATATAAAAATTATCTCTACTGGAAAACTCTTCTTCTTCCAAATTGTAGAAGGCCAAGGTTTACTCGAATATATTGACGACACCAATCAATGCCCTCCTCCAACAATTGATGACCAACCAAATTCGGCCTACTCTGCATGGTGCCGTCAAAGACAAGCTTCTCACCAGTCTTCTTCTTTCTTCCCTATCGTAGGATCTCATATCTCTTGTTGTTTGTTGTTCCGCTTGCAAAGATGTATATGATACTTTGGCTCAAGCACTTTCGTCTCCTTCTCAAACTCGAATCCTCAAATTACATATGGAATTACAAATATCCCATGGTGATATGCCCAGTAATGAGTATCTTAAACGTCTTAAGAATATCTCCAATGAACTTTCTGCTACTGGCCAACCACTTTCCCCTGCTCAATTCAATTTTCATATATTCAAGGGCTTTCGTGCCGAATTCATGATATGGTCGTTGTTCTTACCACATACGATAAACTCCATCTTTTGCCAAAATTCACTCTTCCTTGCTTAGTCATGAATTTCTCAATGAGTCATTTACATCCTCCACCATCTCAAATCCCACATTAGCACATATTGCTAATATTGCTCAACAAACACCATCATATCCATCCACAAATTATTTCTCTCGTGGGGGCCAAGGGGGTTTTTCTCGAGGACGTGGTTGCAATCATGGTTGTCATGGAAAAGCTACATCAAGTGAAAATTCTCGCTGAAATTACCAAATTGGTACCAAGTCGGCATGCCAAATATGTGGCCTATGTAATCATTTAGCGAATGCGTGCTATCATCGTTATACCTCTCAATGTACACCAAATATTTCTTATGTGGCTCATGATGATTCTCCTGCATCTGCTCACACCTGGTTGGTGATACGCATCATGTCACTCCCAATATACAAGCGTTTGCAGGACTTGAAGATTATCACGATCAAGAGCAAATTTGTGTTGGTAATGGTAACAAAGTTCCAATTGCCCATATTGGTAAATCTTTTCTTACTACCCCTTCCAAACACTTTCACCTTAATAATGTCTTTCATATTCCAAAAATTTCTCTTTTTTTACTATTTGTCCAACAGTTTGCTAAAGATAATAATGTGTTTTTTGAATTTCATGCATATCATTTTTTTTGTGAAGGATCAGGACACCAAGCATATTGTTCTTCGAGGACTGAATAAGAATGACATGTATTATCATTCCACTTCGTCATCCTCCCCCACCATTCAACTTACCGCCAAAGCTTCATCATCAATTTGACATAATCATCTTGGTCATCTGTGACACCCGTACCCGAAATATAATGCTAATACACACATTGCTTTTCAAAATCGTCATACGCATACTTTACATATATGTTACCAATTTAATCACAATATTTACACGGAAGCTTTTAACCATATTAGTTTCATAACCTTCACACATTGGCATAAGCAAACAAAATATACAAACGTCTTGAAAATTTTTCATTCTCAAGCGAGCAAAAAGAAATCCTATATGATGTGAAAATGATGAGCCGAGGGTGACTTGAAACCAGCCAACCGACCTTTGGTCCATGCTTCAAACTTTATGTATGACTTCACGATCAACTTTATTTACAACAACTAAAAGAAAAATATTGCGTTTGGTGAGTCGCAAACTCAGCAAGTATAATAAAGTAACGAGTTATTTAACATCATATAAGCACATATAAGTCAACAAATAATCAATCTTTGAAGTCACATAAGAATATCATTCAAATCATCTCACATTGAATTCATATAATTCATAAACATAAAATGCGCGTGATTGTCATTTTCTTTTACTGTTAATGACTTGTTATAACCAAAAGGTAGATTGTGATCACGAAAATGGCCATGGCACTCTGTAATTCATATAACATATGGGAGTTCAGTGAACTCGGGTGGCCGTACGGTATCACAACTATAACAGAGCCTCTTATCTCTGATGAATGCATTTACATATCACATATCGCATTTCCATCATCAATTCATCAACAACATTTCCATCATGATAAAGATCATACCATTCACATTACACAATAAGCTATATTCGCCATATTCATTTCCATCGCTCAAACATCACATAGTCCACATTATAGCACCATAGGCTATTCAATCAACACAATTAGTCAAAAAAGGAGCCATTTAGGACCATAAATTGATCAAATATCAGTCAAATAACAGTCACCAAATTATAATCACAAGTAGTGAATTCTCTATATGTCTTCGCCTAGTTGACGTTTTCAGCTCCTCTATTGGAATCACGCCCTATTAAGCATATTACAAGTCATAACTATACTTGATACAACACATAAAATGAAAATGGATGCATGAGTATTTCCTTGATGACCTGTCCAAGACTTACTTACAACTAACAAGTTACCCGTGAGCTATACTTGAACGGTTTTACTACCTAAATTATAATTGATTCTGAACATATGAATTTTATCTCAAATTATTTTGTAATATAGTAAACACATTGAATAACATGACATAAAATTTCCATATTAAATTAACATGTTTGTCATGGTCATTTCATCCTCCAAGTAAGTCCCCTGTTTCTTTATAAATTCTCAAACTTTCGGTAAACCTTCCTAACATATTTATAAAAATGCAAAAATATGACAGACCAAACAAAAATTCCTAGATTTGTCAAATAATCCCAAAACAGCAGTTGTTTGTAATCCTATCGAACAACCTGACAGTTTTACGCTATGATTTTTAGAAAATTTTACGTACCTCCAAATTTTACCAAATTTTGCAGTGGTATTTCTAACATCTTAAAATTAACACGGAAAATTCAGCACAATTAGTTTCACAAGTTTAACTACACAATTATAGATGTAAACCTGGAACATAGTTTCTAAATTTTGATGTTATTCCACTTAAGTTATCTAATACGCATGTATATGCGTTCAAACACTTCAATTTCAGAATTTATAGGTTCTAAACATCTAAACCCTCAAAATAGACTTCAATTCCAACATATATAAATTATATTCCAAACTCATAATGAAAATAAAAGAAATAATTGGTAAAACACTTACTACGACAATGTCGATTTGTCTAGTTTGATTTACGTACTACTATTTCTCTCCTATTTTTTCCCAAATTTTTCTTCTCTTTTTCTTTCTTTTCTCCTTCTCTTCTCTTCTTTATCTGTTTTTCTATTATGTTTCTATTTCTTTCTTTCCTTCACTTATCTT
This sequence comes from Verbascum thapsus, assembly GCA_963669365.1. Classification (NCBI taxonomy): domain Eukaryota; kingdom Viridiplantae; phylum Streptophyta; class Magnoliopsida; order Lamiales; family Scrophulariaceae; genus Verbascum; species Verbascum thapsus. The sequence continues at coordinate 5,187,590 of OY770116.1, forward strand.
TGAAAGAGGTGTCCCGTGAGATGACTTAATGACTAAGTTTTGGTGACCATAAATAATATTATATTGGTTGATTTGTTTGCAGCTGCTAGCTTATTACGTGTTATATATTTGTACGCTATATTTTCTACGTGTCATGTATTTATATTAATCGGGACATATAGATAATACGTAACTGACGCGTAGTGCATGAAATATATTTACCTGATAACCAACGAGAAGATTTAGTGTACCGTATACAATCAAAACTCTAAAGTTAAGCGTGCTCATACGGAAGCAATTATGGGATGGGTGACGTTCTGGGAAGCACGTCAATTATTCATTCATTAATTAATTGATAATAAATGTTAGACGTCATGCCTCCTTAATCTAAACTTATTGCTTATCTAAACGTCGTCATGTTTATATAACTAGTGCTAAATGCTAGCAAAAATAAATGTGTGTGTTTATGTTAATGTATGATTTAATGAAATATAGTTTTGGGTCGTGACCACCCACATTCACGTATTCCTCAGATAATGATAAAATGATATCAACTCCCATGTTACAAGTTTGATTTTCATCCGCCTTGTTATAACTGTGCGTTAGACAAATCATCTAGATTACATTTAAAGAATTCCATGTTAGCAAGTACTTCTCTTTTTGCAACTTATTTTTAGTGATGTTTGGGGTCCTGCCCCGGTACTAATGATGTCAAACGGACCGTGCCGAGCCAGCCTGCACGGGTCGTTTTTTTTCCCTAAGCATGTTTTCTACAATTTTTTAAATATGTTTAGTCTAATTTAATATAGAACAAAAATAGATATTTAAATTTGAAGAACAAAAATTAACATAATATTATTTCGAAGTAGTGAAAACTTGGTACAGAATTTACTTTATCATAATTCTACAACCTATACTAATCGAATTGAAATTGGGTCTATTTGTTATGGTCGTACGTTTGAAGCGGGACTCGCACGGTATTGAAAATTGTGAACTAAACTCATAAAATCTTCATTGTCTTCTTCTTCAAGCGGTGGTTCTTCGACGGGCGTCATGACAAAGTTTTCATCATCATCTTCAACATCTACATCATCATCGTTCATCGTTTTGGATTTATTCTCATTTTATATGTCGGCTTCTCTCCTCCACCATTGATCAAGCCAATCCTTGTACAAAATACAAAACTTTATTGATTTTGGACTTAGACGATTTCTTCTATCGGTAACGGTCTTTGTCCTGCATTAAAAGCACTTTCGGAAGCTACGGTAGACATTTGAGACGTTAGTTAATCACGAGCAATAGAAGAAAGAATAGGAAACGTTGCACTTTCATTTTTCCATCATTGTAAAATTTTAAAATTTTCATAATATCCATCAAGGGCAATTAAAAATAATATTGCATTTCATATTTTGCTCTATTTGTTGTTGCATGAGTATTTTACAATGATGCTAACAAAGTAAAAGGATGATGGGATGATGAATGAACATTTGATGTCGATGGTGTAAGAATAATGTTAGATGAAGAATGTGAAGATAAATTAAATTCATATAATGACAATAAATTTCTTAATAAATTCTCGGCATGGTCTTGTTCGTCTCCCATGTTATGTCATGCAAGTTAGCTAATTTATAATATTGTTCCATCAAAATAAAACAACCATCTTTTTTACATCTAGGGTCAAATATACAACTTAAGATACATATTGGAGGAATTTTAGAAAAATATTTGTTTCATTTTGATTCTATTTGTTTTATTATACTTTTTACATCATCACTATCTCTATTTTGAGAAAATATTTCAAGTACTTTGATCATATTAGATAACATAATATTAGATGTAGTGTTGTAAGAACCCGACATCATTGTGGTAACTTCATGAAATATGTTTAATAAAGGAGTAATGTTAACGATATTCCAATCTGATTCATGAATATATGCCGACCCATTTTTTTCTACGAATGTTTGATTACAAATTGAATTAATTATACTATGATTAGGATAAGCTTCAAACAACATTTTATAGTAGAGTTCCATCTAACTTCCACATCTAAATATGGTGCTTTATACGTCAAATTATTTCTCTCAACGATACGTTTATATTCTTGATGTCTAATGGTTGAAGCTTTAATATCAAATATACAATGTCTAATTTTGTGAATATGTTCTTTTATAAAATCCAAACAATCTCTAACACATAAATGCATAATATGACGCATCTAATATGAAATAATTTTCCACCTAAAATTGGATGAAATTCGTTTTTCAAAAATGCAATAGCACTAGTGCAATTTGTTGCATTATCAAAAAATATTGACATTATTTTTTTCCCCTAAATATTCCAATTTTCACAACTGTGTAAAGCTTTACTTATGTGGTAACCCGTGTGTGGATGATCAAGTTGTCGATTATTCTTTTTTCTAAATAATACTCATCGTCTATCCAATGTGACATTTATTCAAATATAATGAAGACAACCCCTACCTTTCCACATATCCGATGTTAATGAAATCCTAATAGTTAAATTAGAAAATTTAATTTTCAAATTATTCATTTCTTCTATATATTGCTTAAAACCATCATTATAACAAGTATTACGTGACACCCATTAAATTGTGGTTCATAACACACTTTTATAATATATTCAACAAATGCATTTTCGGCAAAAGTAAAAGGCAATTCGGCTTGAATAACTAATCGAGCTAAACCGTTTCTCATTACCATTTCAGTGTAACTAAATGTTTCGATATTACTTTGTGTAACTCCATCCTCACTCGATCCATCAAAGTCTATTGTCTCCCATCCGGGATGCTTATTTTTCAAATGGCTTCCATATTACTGGTATCCCATGATCCATTTTTTTTAAATACAAATTCATTCTTACGTATTCGACAAAAAAAATTTCTTCATCGGGTACAAGTTGAAAATATTTCCAACATTTACTTGTTGTAGATCTTATTCCTTTTTTACGTGTAAATGTTGTCGAAGGCCCTTGTTCTCCTAAGTGTTCATTATCATTTTCTTCGATTTTGTTTTCTTCATTAAATTGTGATTCCGACATGTTAAAAGTTTTGTGATGTAGAAAACGTTCATCTTCGGTATTAAACAATATTTTTCTGTTAGACATATTCTAAGTCGGAATCTTTAGAAGTTCTAACTAAATAACTTATAACAATAACTAAAATAATAAAACGATGCAAAATATTTAAAGAAAAACTACAAAAATGATGTTACCAAAGTGAATTACTATTTTTTATCGACGATCGAACAACACAATGAAAGGCACCACTTCGGAATCACGTCGAGAAATTGAACAGCACTCCTTCGAAATCATGTCGAGAAATTGAACGGCACCACTTTGGAATCACGTCGAAAAAGAATTGTAAATTGTTACATAAAGAAGTAGAAGAATTGTAACTACAAGTTGTGAGATAATAATCAAATTAAACTACAAATACTATATTTATAGACAAGAAAAAGTTAAAAAATAAAATAAATAAATAAATAATAGGCATTGCCAATTAGGCAACGGTCATAAAATGACCGTTGGCTGCAGCAAGTCCCTTTGGTGCTTAGTTATAAAGAAAAAAAAGTTTACATGAGGGGGCCAAGATTCGATCCTTGGCCCCTTCAATGATATGTTATAATACTAATATTCACAAAAATATTAGGCGGAGCCAGGAATTGAAAGTAGGTGTGGCCAAAGTACGATCATAATAAACACAAATATGCAATTTGGCCACAGCAAAATTTGACAATTCATTTAGATACTGAAAATCACCCAAATACCAAAATTTAACAATTCAAATATGCAATTTGAATATATATATATATATATATATATATATCAAAATAGAACTTTATAATCACAAAAAGTTATCACAATATTTACTAAACATATTTATTGAACAATTTTGCTATTGCATAATCTACTCTTACTTAAGTTGTACTCTGCGTGTCTTCATCCTATCAAATTCATCAATAATTGATTTTGTATCAAAATTTCGAATAATTTCTTTCTCGATGTACATTATCAAGTTGCAAGACAAGAGATCATCATCCACACTATTTTATGCAATTTGAATATATATATATATATGTATCAAAATAGAACTTTATAATCACAAAAAGTTATCACAATATTTACTAAACGTAAATATTGAACAATTTTGCTATTGCATAATCTACTCTTACTTAAGTTGTACTCTGCGTGTCTTCATCCTATCAAATTCATCAATAATTGATTTTGTATCAAAATTTCGAATAATTTCTTTCTCGATGTACATTATCAAGTTGCAAGACAAGAGATCATCATCCATACTATTTCTCAGTATTGTCTTCACGATTTTCATAGCAGAAAATGCACGCTCAGTAGTTGTTGTAGATACCGAAAGAGTTAAAAGTAGTCGAATCAGTCTATCAATAAGAAAGTAAGTACACAACTTACCCATTTTCGACAATGCTATACACAAAACGGAAAGTTTTGAGATACCTTGAAGTTTTTCATCTCTCTTAATATCAACTTGTAAAAGCTCCACCTGAAATCTAAGATGCATTATCTCTTGACAACTAAAATCAGTTGGATAAACCTTTTAAACTAATTTGCATATATCATCAACAACAAAAAACTTATAGTCTCTTCTAGGATCAAACAAAAAACTTAAGTTCATCAACTGTAATGCATCTTTGTTAAATCGAGAACTTATTTCCCCAAAATACGATATATTGTTTCATTGAATATCTTAGTGTGAAAAAAGTTATTTACTATAACTGGATTACCTCGAACATGGCCTTTAACGGATCGACGAAAATCATTCATATCAGGAATTTCTATGTTTCGTTTCCCATGCTTACAAAACATCTTCACTTTTTTCAACAATATATCCCATCTTATTATCTCTAAAATTTTGAATAATTTATTTTGTGTTTGAAACTGCACCTATAGCATTAACAATATCTTGAGATTTGCTTTGAAGTATTCTACAAAGATCATTCGCCCTTCCCAATAGTTCAAGTATAAAGTGAAAAATAAACACAAATTCAAGTGATTTCATCTCATCAAAAGCTCCATCTGCCACTGATCTAGAATTCTTACTTGGGTAATTTATTATTTCAAGTAAGACAACAAGAGTAGGGTCATACAATTCAAGTAAGTTGCGAATGGAATGCAAATAAAAGCTCCATCGAGTATCACCTGGACGCTTTAGAGTTTTAAGTTGATTTTTTCCATGTCCAGGTTGAAGCTCAATAATTGCAATCATTTCTTCAGTGTGACTAGCTTCAGCAATTTGCAGTTGATCGTGATGTTTGGCAGAAGAACCAACTACATTAATGATACCCAGCAAATGTGAGAAGAAATTTTCAATGGTAAGGGTACTTCGTGATGTTGTACCAACACTAGTTGTAAACGATGTGCAAAACAGTGGACATAATAAGCATATGGACATTCTTTCAAAAATAATGCTTGCAAGCCATTCCACTCTCCCCGCATGTTACTAGCACCATCATATCCTTGTCCTCGAATATTTTGTATGCAAAAGTTATGATGAGAAAGTACTTCAATAATTTTTTCTTTCAAAGTGCTTGCTTTTGTGTCCAACACATGAACTATTTCAAAAAACATTTCCCGAATAACTCCCTCTTTATCAACAAACCTTAAAACTATCGCCATTTGCTCACATTTGGACTCATCTTGAATTCATCAACAATAATACAAAACTTTCCATCATCACGAATTTCATCTCAGATGAATTTTTTAGTTTTACTTGCATAGATCGATAAAATCTCTCGTTGAGACTGATGAGAGGCGTAAGTAGCATTGTGAGGGGCATTTTGCAAAAGAGTAGCATATACATCTTTATTATAAGATGCTTTATACTTACTATCTCCAAGAAATTCTCACGATTGTTCGAGCCCACGCTTTCATCATGACCCCTAAAGGTAATACCTTGAAGTGCACAAAGTTTAGCAACTTCAGCTGAAACTCTAACCCGCATCCGATTCATTTCAACCGACATTATTCCACTTTCTCTGCGAATGTTTTAATACACTGCTTGGATTTTAACAAATCGTTACATCTCTGTACGGCTAATTGATACTTAGAATAAGGAGATGATCCAACGTGGTTTTTAAAAGCACAATCTGTCTTGCCCACTCTCTTCCATTTATTAAACCCTTTCTTAACAAAAGCATTTGTTGTAGAATAGTTTGATGGATTACCAAATATAAAACACAGAAAATAAAATGCCATATCCTTTGTAGTAGAATACTCTAACTATTCAGGAAAGAGTCTATACCAAGATGTTAGAAACATTCTACTTTCATCAACATGTGCGGAGGAGTTTGTAGGGATAGTCACAAAAGGAACATGTCTCAAATAAGCACGTCGAATTTCATCCCTTTTCTTTGGTGGATATTCCCAAATCATTTTTCATTTTTCTGGATCCATTTCTACATCAACAAGATCCGACTATTTCTCAATCCCTAAGGCTTTTGTAGGATACGAATGCGGAGTTGTAATTTCATATTTCAAACTTTTTGCAGCTTCGTGTGAATTGTTCTCTGTCCTTGGGACTTTTGTAGGACGAGAGTGGCCTGAGGATTCGGTCGGAATATGCGGAGTAGTGCCTGAGGACAATTCTTTTTGAAATATGAATCAATTCTTTTATTCATCGTGCTTATAGTCCTGATTTAATATTGCAAAATAGTAGCTCATGATTAATGAAAAATTTCACAAATGGTTCAATTCGGTTATAACCGAAGTGGTTCAGTTAACTAAGTCCAAAAAAATTCAGAAACTTGGCAGCTGAGCTTTTCTTGTTCATTATAAATTTACAAGATTGAGAAAAAAAAGATAAATATTTATGTTTATCATGTGTTAAGTTTTTCAACAAATTTAAACACCAAACTAAAAATAGTAAAATCAGTAGTTAGAAAGTAGAAACATAGAAATTACAATTACCCATTAGTTATTAGACTCATTACCTAACCCTAATTAGTAAACAATAACAAATTTATAACAAATTAACAACTTATATTGAAAATAATAATTATTATAAAAATAATAAAAATACATAATCTACATAATCTTGGCTAGAGTTTGGAGTTTAGACTTGAGAGAGAGAGAGTAGGATTACGGCGGCGAGCGGATGCAGCGGCTGGTGGCGGCCAGAGACGGTGGACCGATGGTAGACGACAGCCAGAAGGCCAACAATTGAGTGAGTAGAGGGCTGTAAGGGGTAAATGGGTAAATGGAGACGTAATGGGTAAATGGGTAATGAGATAAGAGGTTTGTTTCTATGTTGCAACCATATATTGCACAATGAACCCTAAACTATGCATAATATTTTACTTAGATTCCTAATTTCTAATTTATCAGATTTTTATTATGGGCTTAGTTTGGGCATACACATTTCTTGTGGTCCAATTAGAGTTTGTGCCATTTTTATTTTGAATCAAATTAGTTAGGCCAAGTAAAATAAAAAATTATTGTTGGCTTAGTTTTCACCTTATGAAATTTTATAAATATATCAAATATAATTTGGATGTGATTAATATTAAATTTTTTAAAATATACATATATTTTAAAAAAAAGTGGGTGGGGCAGCCCCTATTTCCGCCACTGAAGTAGAAGAGTATATTAATGGTAATTGAAAATCATAACCCCAGGTTTGGACCTTAAATTCGTGGAAAAATAATAACTAGTGAGAATATTCATTTTGCGTTGCTTTAAAGAGAAATGCCAAATCCACTTTTCAGTGTCCTTGTCATGTCTTTTTATTTTTATTTTTTTTATTTTCCTCCATCATATAAATAAAATATAAAATATATTTATATTTACCAAACAATAGAAGACCTCTAGCTAAGTCAACCTTCAAATCCATTTCGAAGCTAGATAAAAATTGATCCATGACTCAACTAAGTCACAGGTAAAATCCAATCGCATCCATTATGAATTATTACTTAATGATTCTTAATTATCCTAGGATCATAAGTTGGAAATTAAATCCCTATAAGTATGTATTCATGGTACACCATTGTGGGATAAAAGATTAAATCTGTGTATTTAGTATCATAAAATATCTTATATGTTAAATCAACATTAAAGTAAATATTGTACGCAACTAAGTAATTTTGATAAGTAAAAGACCTCTCGAAGGCATGGAATAATGGAAAATTTCAGTTCACAACTCTCACGGTCGAACTCAAATATAATTCTCGAGGATAGTGAATTACATTTGTTATTAATCCATCATTATTAATAAAATTACACTTACTACATAATTGATCACTATTTAAAAAATTACCTTTGAATTAGATCAAATCAGAATCCTACAATCTCATCATAATATCACTAAATATGAGGTGATTTTTTTCCTTTCAACTAGTGGGAGTTGTGAACTTTTGAGGAGTACTAATAAGGATTGGTTTTGCATTATATCATTGTTAGTAATGGGGAAAGAGGGTTGTTAGGGAGCCCATTTCCATAAGGTGATATTAATTAGAATTAGAGAAAATTCAAAGAAAATCGTATAAAAGTGATAATCGATTATTAAATTCTTTCATTTGAATATCATATTATGTATAAATACATAAATAAACATATTAATCATCCAAAATACAAATCATACTATATTAGCATTCAACAAAATTTTCCTCAAATTTTATAGAAATAAACCTTCCCATGATGGCTAAGAATTCAATGTGTTACACATTTTTCACTACTTTTTGGAGACTCTTTAATTAAAATTGGTGATGGATATGGGATTTGAAAAATTTAATATAAAAAGTCTTTTCTTTTTTCGAGTGTTAGTTAGTACCTAGTACTTACCACCCCACCACAACAACGTTTTGTTTGTAACATGTTTTTCCTTGAAACAGATTGAATAATCTTCACGGGTCATGAGTAATTGTTAGAATATTTTGCACCTCTTGTCTTCTTTGTCACCTTGTACACCCATTGCTCATGTCATTATTGCCTCATTTTCCTCACCAAAAAAATAATAAATATGTTTAGTAGAATTAAGTGACTTCATATATATATATATATATATATATATACGTAATAAGAACTTATACTTGTAAAAATTCAACAAACATGATATTACTTGACATGTTACAAATGTTAGGCTCTTTACAAACATAGTAATACAATCAGGACAAAAGTAATCATAGTTAAGGATTTTATCATGAATCAAATAGATTCTAATGACCCAAAGAAGTAACTAGAGACAGCTGCAGGATTTGATTCACGCCTAAGTTATTATTATCCATAACATAAATTCATGTGAACAAGTGATATAATTAAAGTTGTCAATTAACATGAATATATATGATGAGGCATTATTACAGGAAACCTAGTAGGAAGGAAATTTAATTGAAGTACTCGATCGATTTCACGTCTCTAGAGACAATCGCATGTTCTTTTCTTGTTAAAATTAATTAATCTAATCTAAACCCACTTTATATTTTAATTAATTATGCCTTTCGGTAAATATACTTTACGCCTGTCCACATCGGATTGGTGTACCATTGAATACTTTATTAGTTCTTATCAATTACATATTTTCTCTTTAAAACATAAAAAATATGATGATTTGTTTGGAATATTTTACATTTACCTATTGTCAATTGTTATTATACTAATGAATATATAAAAATTATTATGGTATATTGACATATATAAAACTATATTTAATTCTCAATAGTATTTAACATTATGTTATACTATTGTTATTATTAATTTGTTTGGTGAAACTATAGTTAACTAGCAGAATCCAAACTAGATAACAACAAAAACATAAATAACCATATCCGATTTTGAATGTTGGTATATATCTGGCGCAAGTTGATGACTAATGACAAAATGTTCATTGTCGACTCCTTGTAACACCCCCTAGCATATATTTATTTATCTAAAATTTAGCATAGTAATTTTATGATTAATACATAGATAATATTGAAGTGTACGTTTAAAATATGTATATACACTTGATAATTTATCTTTCAAGTGAAACACTAAATTAAATATTTAAAAAAATAGTTTATCCAATTTGACTTTTAGGAATTGAAAGTGATGGCAATGTTAGTCACATGACATTGACTCCACCATTACATATGATGATAAAGGGAATTTCCATCTTCCTCAATAGTAAATTTCAACTTGATTTATTTTTTATTTGGCATCGCGTGGAAAACTCATAATTACAAATCTAAAGAGGGTTGAGTATTACTAAAAAGGAAAATTACATGTTTGGTCTCATTAAATAAAGGTCATCCCAAGTTCTTGCTTTCAGGGTTTTGTGAATCTAATTCTACAATAAATTTCTAAATGAAATTGAAAAGGTAATATCATATAATCGTTCTTTATGGTGCTTTGATGAAAAAATACAGGTTAATAATTCGATAATGGAAAATATTTATAAGCATTCTTCTTAGCTATTATTGTTAACCAGAAAGAAACTACAAAATCGGTCTCGTACCACTAGCCCGCGTAATGAGTCCTATGCACAATTATTTTAAACTAAATTAATCGTGAATTAAATTGGGACAATGATATATAGTTTTGTACGATTTAATGGGATCATTCATAAACGAATACGCATTTAATTAATACTTTTACACCATATTTTGACTTAAAACTAAATATACAAGATAATCAAATTATATGTAAGATGCTCAATCAAAGGTTCAACTGGACAAAAAATGGAATTTCACATATAACTAAAATAAGGCATGTATAATTGCACCTACTTAATTAATACGTTATTAATTTTATTTGACCGGACTCAACCTCTTTTATAAAATGATATTTGGAATACTTGTTTACCCTTATAAACCCTAGATTCAGGTTGATCAACTCAATTAATTAAAATATATAAAATACGAAAAGTTATATCTGAGAATAGTTATTCGTTTTGAATCCTTGAAGTTTGAGCATTTTTTTGTCAACTTCTCCGTACTTATATTTTTTAACAAATTGATTATATAGTACATATCAATATATATGTCAAATAGCAACAATTTTAATCTAACAACTCATTATTAAGAACAAGGCTACTTGATTTTCCTATTTAATAAACTTTTGTTGTGATTTTGATCAGTCTTAATGACAAATAGCTTACATATTTTGAAAAGTGACTGACCTGTATCTATTATTAATTTAACCACTTGGGTTAATAAAATAGGAAACCCTCAATTGATTAATGCCATATATTGATTATGGGATATACAATATTTTTCCCATTCTTATGAAAAGATGGTTATGACGTGTACATTTTGTCTTATAACTTCAATGGTATATTGACACGACATTGTTTGCGAAAGCTCATTTGGCACTGTCAGCTTTTACAAGCAAATCATTAAAATATAAAATTAAATTGTACGTAAAATAAAAGAATAATAATAGCTCTATTGGGATTGATAATAAAGACAAAAAGAAAAAGAAAATAATCGTATATCAAATTGAGCTGGGAATTTACTTTCAAGATGACCATTCTTTTCATTTTGTCAAATCGCTTGAAATAAGTCAACCACAAATTATGGTCCTTAATTTTCTTAGTTTGACAATAGTATATATACATAAATCCTGAGATGCCGCAAATTGATTTCATTTCAAATTTATCGAAAATCAAGAGCAGAAAAGCAAAGAAGAGAAAAAGAATCTTCAACCATAATTAAGCACCTCAATAAATACAGATTTATAAAAATAAAAAAATAGTGAAAAATCAGAAGCTGAGTTAGCCATGGCAGATGAATTCCAGCTAGGAAGTGGCAACTGGTGGGATTCAACAAGAACAACTCAACCTTCAATTTCAACAACGTTAAATTCCATGGCAAGCTTAGGTGGCACCATGGCGTTGCAGGACGGCCATGATCAATCCTCCGGCGGCGGAAACGGCGGCGTTTTAGTCAACCCAAACTTGCAAATGATGGGATTAGGCCTTTCTTCTCAAGGCATGGAAACCTGGAACCAAACTCTACTGTAAGTCTCGCAACAAAAAGTTAATTTGATTTTTCATAATATTGCATGTCTGAAAATCATATAATTTTTTTTTAATCACAGAGGTGAAAAAGATGAAAGCAGTTTCAGACACAACAATTTTCATCAGAAACTATATTCAAATGGTTCACCTGATCAGGATTCATCTATAAATCGGGGGTTTTCATTAGATCAAACGCAGTTTAGCTCTCAGGCCAGTTCAAACGACAGCACGATAACATCCCGAAATTTACCCGCCGCCTTTCAGCTAGATTCCGCCGCCGCCGCCTATGGCGGCTATTTTTCACCGGAAAACCAGCATCAGCAACACCCCACTTACGATAACCTGCCTGTGAATAATAATAACTCATATCCGTCAAGCGGCTATGGCGCCAACTCATCAGCTGAATTAATACCTTCCTGGGATAAATTCCCTCAGTTCTTGAAAACATCGCCGCCGAAACAGCTTAACACGACGCCATCGTCAAGCAGTAGCCTTTTGCATTTCACTAACAATACTCCATTTTGGAATGCTTCTGCACCTGCAACCGCTGCCATGGCAGATGCTCGTTCGACCTTTTTCCCGGCCGTGCAATCTCGTAATATTCCGGCAGCTCCATCGTTTGAGGAAAAACCAAAGGTAACTAATTAGAAATTCAATATTAACTATTCCATGGATGCATGATCATAATAACTTCATGTATATAACTGATCATGTTTTCTGGTCTAGGGTTTGGTCACAAAATTTTTCTTCTTTTGAGATTGTATTTAGGTTTAAAATTATTTGTTTCTGTCAAAAAGAATACGTCAGAGTTTCGGCCAGCAAAGAAAAACAGCACGGAAATAACATCAAATAAAAGGCCCCGGAACGAAACGCCTTCACCTTTGCCAGCTTTTAAGGTATATATGCTTCATATATTTTCAGCACAACAGATTAAATGATATAATTAAGTGTATCAAATCTGTTGCTTTATTACTTGTTGATTATTAGGTGAGGAAAGAGAAAATGGGGGACAGAATAACTGCACTTCAACAATTAGTCTCACCTTTTGGAAAGGTATTTAAACTTCTTCAAAATTTTCATCACTTTATCGCAAGTGGGATTCGAGTAATCTGCCTTTTTTTCTGATTAATTAGCAACAAAAAAACTTCTGATCTTGATATAATTCAAATAATGCATATATTTTCTTTTGTGTTTCTTTCCTCAGACTGATATGGCTTCTGTGCTTTCTGAAGCAATTGAATACATAAAAATTCTTCAAGAACAAGTCAATGTAAGTCTCTCTTATGTCTTGAACTTCAAAATTCTCCATAGAAAAAACTAATGTATATGAATATCTATCGGTTCACTAATTTGCTGTGTTATGTGAATTGTCAGGCCTTAAGTACCCCTTACATGAGAAATGTATCTCCCATACAGCAACAGCAGGTATAGAATATTAAACTATCGCTGAAATTTGATTAAGTATTAATAAGTACTTACTAAGACTCAATTAGCACTCTACAATATATCCTGATTCTGTAGATTAGTGCATGCATGTCTTTCATGAACAATCAAGAGTTCATTTTTACTATGTTCCGGCCTATTTTACAGAATTTGGATCGATCCAACGGTCCAGAAGCGCCCCGTCAAGATCTTAGAAGTCGAGGGCTATGTTTAGTTCCAGTTTCTAGCACCTTTCCAATGACTCATGAAACTGCAGTTGAATTTTGGACACCTACATTTGGAGGAAGTTTCAGATGAGCAGCCATAAAACCCTCACAAAGTTCGATATGGTAAGATAGAAAAATAAATAAATTATTGTGTCTATCCAGGCTGATGCAAAAAGATAGGAAACCTTTGGGCCATGGATAGAGGCAAAATGATGCAGCTTTGGACAAGATTAGGGACCAATTGTATTCAAATTTTAGTCACTTAATAATTGATGAATTATGATTAAAGGCTGGCTAGGAATGATCATGATCATTAGGTTCTGAAATTAAGTAGCCAAAAGGTATATATAAGATTAGTTTAGTGATCATTTTTTGTTGTTTGTAGCTGAATTTAAGCAGATGGAGAGGATATAAAGGAGCCTTTGATGCTGTACATGTATGTATTATTTGGATAGAGCTGGCATTTAACTTTATAATTATTTTCTCTATTTATTTTCAAAAAGAGATGAAAGGAATAATTGAAATTTGGTAGCAAGAGTGGGGAGATTATATATTTGATTGGAAAATCTCACTTTTGAATTGTTTATGTTTTATGGGAATATATGTTAGTGGAATTAAGTCAGAAAGTGGGCCATGGGTCCACCTCTTTTTAGGGTTTTATTTTCATTCTTGAATAATAAGAAATTAAAGGGAATTATAGAGAGGAGCTATTAGCCATGCGTTTGTGCTTTTCATCGAATGGTCACTTTAAACTGCTTCCATTGGAAGGTAAAGGGGAATTGTGAACACTCATTTTTATTATTATAACTGAATTGGTAACACTCATTTTATTTTGGGTTGAATATGGTCAAATCCAAATTTTCATAACGGAAATGACATGTTTTATGTATTATAAATTAAGATATATATATATATATATATAACTAATCACAAGATAATTATAATAACAATATGATATTAATCGTTAGTTTCTAAATTTAGTTCCTCCTACTTAATCAAAATATATTGTTCTTGATTGGTATGAAGAAAGAATCAAAATATTTGATATTGCCACCTTTAATTTTGTTACTAGCTAGATTAGTAAATATAAGCAAACCAATGTTTACTATCTTTATATTTGATAAGTTTAGAATTGCGGATCGATTTTGTGAAAAAATGATAAGTTTCTGTAAAAAGACTAGCTACTAAAAATTGACTCATGCGTGTTTAATTCAATTAAATGATAATAATTTAATTAAATATATTAATTATATTAAATCCAAACGTAAATCTTAGAAGTTAGCATTTAGCAATGATTTAAACAAGTTTGAATAGTTTCAATTCGCTCAATTAACTTGCAACAATGTATAAAACCAAATCATACCAATTACATTTGCGTTTTAGAGGGTGTTTGACTAAGCTTATTTAAAACATCTTATAAGTTTTTACAACTTATAAGATGTTTGGTCTTATTTAAAAAATAAACTCTCAAGTGTTTGGATAAAATAAGTCTATTGGACTTATAAGATGTTTTCAAATGTTATAAGAGAAAATTAACTAAGGTTGTTATGTCTTTTAAGAATATAAACAACATCCAAAATTTAAGATTTTGAAATAAATTGGGTTTGGCTAACTTATTTTTTATTTACTTATAAGACCCAAACATCTTATTTTTGGGTCTTATAAGATATTATTAAAAAAAATTATCCAAACACTTTGTAGAGATTATAAGCTCTCAAACATCTTATAAGATGTTTAAAAGAGCTTATAAGCTTAGCCAAACACCCTCTTAGTGTTGATTAAAATGAAACTGCTGCATATAAGCAAAGTGTCTTTATTTTTCATCAAACGAGTTAATTAACTTTGAAAAATAGGAAATAATTAGCTATTTATATGACTATCTTTTTGCGTGACACAACCCTCACATGCGATAATTCCTTGTTAAATAATACAAAAAACCCAGAAAAGAATCAATAAATACTAAGAATAATGAAAAGGTCTATGCTAGTGCACATTAAAATAGAAAGACAAATTGAATAGAAACATAATCTTGTCTTAGTATGAAATAATGAACAAGAATCTTTACTGAGATTATATGTTTTGATATATAAGAATATCTACACCTAACCATCAAGTACTCTGAAATATTATTTGTTTATAAAGACAGAAACATTAGCTTTACTTAGAAGCATAAATGAGCACAAAAAGAAAGCTATCTGCATATGATAATGATTAGCCACAAAGAACACCAACGAGGAAATATATATTATCATATATTTAACATATGATATTCTAGACAATTAACTATCTTCATATTTATCTTCTCAATAAAGTTTGCTAATTATTAGAAGGGTGCTAAAAATCTTGCAACCCTAATGCTAGTTAGCTTATTTCTTCTCTTCCATTCTTGATAAAAGTTGATCTATAAAAGCTTACTTAGCATGGGTGCTTGTTCTATATATATAGGGTGTGTATAGATGGAATGGTTCTCTTTCAAATTTGGGATATATTACATATCATTGGTTATAAATTATAATTGTTATCTCAACTAAAAGTTTTAGATCCTAACTAAAATGATTTAATGCAGGAATGTGAGTGGTTTTTAAATAGTTAGACACTTGTAGTAGGTGATGACAGAAACAGTTTGATTTTGTATGATACATTTCACATAAGTATCTCAAAATGAATGATCCCAGTTTTAATTTTTATATGTATTCGACCCCTTGATTTCTAGGATTACTTTGATGTATCGAGCTACAAAATGTTAGTGTAACAATTATATACAATGATATTTGAATATTTTTGTAAGCTCAATATTGTGCTTTTACTTGACAAAATAACAGTAGATCCAATATTATATATGCATATAAAGTTCTAAGGTAATAAATTATTGGTAGATATATATAATGAGTAATAATAGTTTTTTCTTAGTCATAATAAAAACAATGTTATTATTGATAATTCGTGACACAAATATAATAACAATCTAATGACAATACTAGTCAACTAGTGATAGTAAATTTCTTGTCACCAATACGACGACTTATATATAAATTTTATTAATAATTTATGTGAGATCAAATATGTATCACGTGTATACCACATGAGAGTGGGATGTGGACTGACCCACGTCAAACTAAACAATATGTTATTAGATAGTGAGGTGCACTTAGAAATATCAATTTATCATCGTACCTACTTTGATATATAGGAGCATTTTCATAATTCTCATTCCTCGACCTTGAAAAGCTCAGAAGACATTTTTTTGTGATAATCAGATAATATTTTTTTAGTTGATTAACGTAGTAATTATAGTATTTTTAAGGGATAATTACATCCACCTCCCCTCTACAATGTCGTATTTACAGAAAAATCCCCTCGAACTTTCATAATTACTCGGACCTCCCCTCTTTCAAGTTTTGCTTACACAAGCACCCTCTGTCCTTGTTTTCGGGCAAACTTTTGTTGATGTCATCAAAAATCTTTTGCACTTTTCCTATTTTACCCCTAATGACATCCGCAATTGATGACATCATCAACCTGTCAATGATGTCACATTTTGGAGTGACGAAAATACCCTCATGGGGTGTAATTGTAATATTTTTTCAAATTACAATAAAACAATTTCTTTGCTATTTTCCAGTCCTCCCACTTTTGCCTTGTCAATTTTGAGACAATATTTTCCGATCCTCCCACTTTCATAAGGGGACAATATTAATCTATTACTATGAAATTATTTTAGTCTTAACAAAAAATTTAAAATAATGAATTATCTCATATATGCAATATAATACTATACATTAATAAATGAAAATAAAAGTATTTTGCAAATTAAGTCGCATAGCCACAATTTGATCATCTCAACTCGAATATACAAACTTCCAACAAAATAATGGTGAAATTTTCTTACATATCCATTCACATGATCACATCCCATAAAGGTACTACCTCCGAAACATATAATCAAACACTTTACAAGCACAAAATGAAGCAAGAAATTCAATCATCTTCACAATTCATGACCCTCATAGGGCTTCCACATATCAATGCAAACCTTCAAAGGCCTACTCTTTATCGCCTTCTTCCACAAATTCCCATCCGGCAATCCACCAGCCATAGCTACAAAGCTATCATCCTTTCTATCCTCCACACTCAACACGAAAACCTCCCCCGGGAAAACCTCGTTCATCACCTTCAATATCTCCTCCATTATCGCGCTCCCATCCTTCCTAATATCCTCAGGCTCTACACAGCTCCTCCCTATATTCATCATTATTCTCCCCCCTTTCCTCAACTTGTTCTTCAATCTCTCCCACGTCGCAGTCTCCTAGAGCTCCGGAACCACGCACCCTTTGCTGAACAAATCGATAAGTATCCCGGCGAACCCGGCGTCCATGGAGCCATTCAGCGCGTCGCCAGTGTGGATACAGAGACGATCAGGGTGCTTTTTTTTGAGCTTTTCGAGGTTGAAATATTAAATTTCCGTATATATATATTAATATATATATAATAATGTTATTTTATGGAAAACCTATTTGTGGCCCATTTGTTTTGACCAGTCAATCCATTGACTAATACAGCCCATATTCTCTCCCACTATCTAGTAACCACCCACGTTTATAGCTCACGTTTGGAACTTCCCTATGATGGCTAGAGAAGTATAAAGAAACGTGATTCATCTTGTGATTTCAACAGTTCACTAAGCCTACTCTCATACATACAACACCATCTAAAATTGAGAAGGAGGGTTTGGAAACTAAGATCAGAGCATAAGGAATCGAGATAAGAAAGGGTTATCGGTTTGATCAATTCACAATTTCAATAGCAATGGCTGGAGGTAATCAATTCGTTTCTATTTATCGCTTCCGCTTATGTTTGTATATGTGAGCATGATTAAATCGCATGTTTAATTATTTGCTTACATTTGGTATCAGAGCGAGTAATCGCCTCTGCCTTGCTTACGAATTTCGTTATCGTTTTGAATTGTGTTGATTTGAAATTGAAGAGTGAATTTATCTTTTTGGTTTGATATTATGTTATGAGATAATATTATCGGAACGATTTTGTGCAAAGATATCATGCCTGAAGTATGTGGAGTTTAACCCGAACTCTTGAAAACTGATCACCAATTTCTATATCGTATTCTGTAAGTACAGTAGTTGAATGATTGTTGCCTAATCATGATGTCATGCTTATTGTACATATATGCATCCTTATTTGTTCCAATGCCTAATATTTATTATTCTGAAATGAGGCACCTGTATATGCATTCGTATATGCATCTTTATTATAACATGAACATTATATAGCATAGCCACGTATTCATGTATGTATGTGCATTTGGCACTTGCTATTGTTTGCAATAAATTGAAAGTCTAAATGGGCTACTCATATGAATTAAATCATGAGAATTAAATAATTTTGTTTTGCATAGTGGACTGTTAATGGAGATTCATGAATTGAATCATTAATCCTTTATAGCAGCATGCAGTGATGATTTGTGAAAGTTGAATATGTATGCATGAGTATATGACTTTAATGCATGGACAATTGGTCTGTTAGTATCTCATTTAGGGCTCACAAGTAGGCTTGTTAATATTCTAGCCCATATTCAGTATCTTATATTCCTGGGGCATTAAATTTGGCCCGTCAATATACTTTATCTCTTCACTGTTGGGCTTGTAATTGGGCCTAACATATGCTGAAATTGGTTGGAGCAATTTTGTGTATCACACGAACTCTTTTATAATGAATTCTACACTTTATATACATAAAGTTAAGTATATAAAATAAAGTGAAATGTCAAGTGATTAAATTTTATTAGTTAGGGAGTAGCCACAACATCTCTAATTATTAGAAATTTGATGTTGAAATCACATGTGGATACTAGACATTAATTGTAATTAATCATGTGTAATATAATGAGATATGCCCACAGGAAATTTTATTGTGTTTGCATGATTAATTAGGGTGAAGTATTAGATTATGTTTATTAATCTATCCACAGGAGTTAAGAAATAATGATATAATAGTTTCACTATAAGGTTGTATTGAATTTGATTGAGTAGACTTTAGCCCACGGGCAAGTTTTATATCACTAGATTCATATGAGCATGATTTACATTGGTAAATTGTGAAATTTAAAATCTCAATTTTGTTGATAATCATGTATTTTTAATTTGCAGTAATTTTACCTGGAAATATTTCTGATGTTAATTATGACATTCCTGAATTAAGTGGTGATAACTACAAGGTGTGGAAAGAGAGGGTGTTACTGCATTTAGGATGGATGGATATTGACTATGCTATTCGGAAAGACGAACTGCCTAGCATAACGGAGACTAGTACTCCTAATGCAGTTGATCTTTATGAAAAGTGTGAGGGATCTAATCGTCTCTCGGTTATGTTCATAAAGACCAAAATTTGTGCTAGTATTCGGGGTTCTGTCGAACAGCATGATAAGGTGAAAGATCTTCTTGAAGCCATCGATCAGCAATTTGCATCCTCTGATAAGGCTCTCGCCAGCACCTTGATTATGAAGTTCTCATCCATGAGGCACACTGAGGTCAAAGGAGTGCGTGATTATATCATGCGCATGAGGGATATAGCGGCACAACTAAAAGCTTTAGAAGTTACCATGTCGGAATCTTTCCTAGTCCATTTTATTTTGTGCATTCTACCTCAAAAATATGCCCCCTTTAAGATCTCTTACAACACACATAAGGACAAATGGTCAATTAATGAGCTTATGACCATGTGTGCTAAAGAGGAGGGTAAATTGTCGATGGAAGAGAGCGAAAAGGTGAACCTTGCTACAACTTTTTTTTCAAAGAAGAAAAGAGATCACACTAAGGAAAAGAAAAAGGGAAAGATTCGTGTGAACCAAGTCATAAAGGAGTCAAAGTGTTACTTCTGTAAAAATAAAGGACACATGAAGAAGGACTGCATTTAGTTCAAGGCTTGGCTTGAGAAGAAAGGTAATTTTTTAGCATTTGTCTGTTATGAATCTAATATGGTTAATGTTAATCATAATACATGGTGGATTGATACTGGGACTACAATCCATATTTCGAATACCTTGCAGGGTATGACAAACCTAAGAAAACCAGTGGACAGTGAAAGATTTATCTATTCGGGCAACAAGATAGCTTCACATGTGGAAGCCATTGGGACATGCAGTTTAGTTTTAAGTAGTGGTTTTATTTTACGTTTAGAAAAAACGTTTTATGTTCCGAACTTTGCAAGAAATTTGATTTCAGTATCTAGACTTTTACCTTTTGGATTTTCCTTTAATTTCTCAGAATCTGGTTTTAGTATTATCAAAAATTCTGAAGTTATTGGATATGGTACATTGTCTGATAATTTATTTCATCTTAATTTGCAAAGTGATACCACTCATAATTCTATGCATGTTAATGTTGGTTTAAAAAGATGTATTATGAATGAGGATTCCTCTCTGTTGTGGCACCGGAGATTGGGACACATCTCCATTGAGAGAGTTAAGAGATTGGTAAAGGAAGGGGTACTTGGTACTCTAGACTTTACCGATTTCGATACTTGTGCTAGTTACATTAAAGGAAAGAAAACTAACAAACACAAAATTGGTGCCAAGAGGAGTTCTCACTTATTAGAAATCATACATACGGACATTTGTTGTCTGGACATGAATGCTGAAGATCCAAAATACTTTATCACTTTCATAGATGATTATTCACGATATATGTATCTCTACTTACTTCGTTCCAAAGATGAAACTTTAGATGCCTTTAAATTAATTAAGGCTGAAGTAGAGAATCAATGCGGTAAGCACATTAAGATCGTGAGATCAGATCGAGGTGGAGAGTACTATGGTAGATACACTGAGAACGGACAAGCACCTGGTCCATTTGCTAAATTTCTTCAAGAGCATGGGATTGTTCCCCAATACACTATGCCTGGTTCTCTAGACCAGAATGGTGTAGCTGAAAGAAGAAATCGGACATTAATTGACATGGTGCGTAGCTAGGGAAGGCAACGGTTCCGGGTCTACCCAGAACCGCCCCGGAACCGTCCCGTCGGATCCGGTTCTTTCCATGTTAAACGGTTCCGGTTCCGGTTTCGGGTCCAACTAAACGGTTCTTAGGCGGTTTCGGTTCCGGTTCCGGGTCCAACCCGGAACCGCCTTAATTTTTTTTATTTCTTTTATTAAAGTTAATGATGGATATTTTATCTATCCTCATATATATAATATGATCCCAAATCAAATAGGTCTATCCTCATATATTATTATTGCTTTCTTTCCTTAAATTTTTATTTTATTTTTATGTTTTTGAGTTAAAATATTATACTAAACACTAAAATCCAACCAACCAAAATCAATTGAAAATATTTCTTAGGTTATTTCATTGCAAAAAAATAAATAAATATCAAGTCCATAAATTGTATAAATATTAAAACCAATTATTTTAGTGTATTATAGAGAAAGTTGGGTAGTAAACTATTAAAAAGCACCAAAAAGCAAAAGAAAAAAAAAACCCAAAAAATAAAAATTCTAAACGGGTACCCGCGGGTTGGACCCGACGGTTCCGGGTCCAAAATGAGGAACCGGTTTCGGATCCGGTTCCGGGTCCAAAAACAGCCATGCGGTTCCGGTTCTAGACCCGCCGGTTCCTACCCGGAACCGGCCCGTTGCCATCCCTATGCGTAGCCTGAGAAGTAGTGTTAAACTTCCATCATTTTTGTGGGTTGATGCTCTTAAGACGACAGCGTATATATTAAACCGGGTTCCTTCCAAGGTCATCTCTAAGACGCCTTTTGAGTTATTTAAAGGTTGAAAACCGAATTTGAGACATATACGCGTTTGGAGATGCCCGTCTGAGGTGAGAATTTCCAACCCACAAGAGAATAAGCTTGACCCAAGGACTATTAGTGGGTATTTCATTGGATATGCCGAAAGGTCTAAAGGTTATAGGTTCTATTGTCCGTCGCATAGTACCAGGATTGTGGAATCAAGAAATGCTAAATTTCTTGAGAATGATTTGATCAGTGGGAGTGATCAATTTCAGGATATTATTCCTGAAAAAGACCACTACGAGGTTCCACCCTCTGATTCAAGTGATAGGTTGATTGTCGTTCACGCTCCTCAAGTTCAATCGAGCGTTAGACAACCAAATATAGAAATTCCACAAACTATTGATCAAAATCCGATAGATCATGTTGTAAATGAGGAGACAGTTCATCATGAGAATGAACAAGTCCCATTAAGAAGATCTACTCGAGAAAAGAGATCAGCTATTCCTGATGATTATGAAGTGTTTATGCAAGAATCGGATTGCAATGTTGGAATCGATGATGACCCTTTATCGTTTTCACAAGCCATAAGTTCAACATATTTAAACTTATGGATGAATGCTATGAAAGATGAGATGAATTCTATGGCGTCTAATCTAGTTTGGAATCTTGTCGAGTTGCCTGATGGTGTAAAAACCATTGGATGCAAGTGGGTTTTTAAGACAAAAAGAGACTCACTTGGCAACATCGAGAGACATAAGGCTAGACTCGTTGCTAAAGGGTTCACTCAAAGGGAAGGAATAAATTACACAGATACTTTTTCTCCTGTATCAAGGAAAGATTCCCTTCGCGTGATTATGGCATTAGTAGCTCATTTTGATTTCGAGCTACATCAAATAGATGTGAAAACGGCATTCCTCAATGGTGACTTAGAGGAAGAGGTTTATATGAAACAACCTGAAGGTTTCTCCTCTAAGGATGGTGAACATTTGGTTTGTAAGTTGAATAAATCCATATACGGGTTAAAACAAGCCTCCCGCCAATGGTATAAGAAGTTTCATGAAATAGTTACTTCATTTGTTTTCGAAGAAAATATCATGGATCAATGTATATATCTTAAGGTCAGTGGGAGTAAAGTTTGTTTTCTTGTGTTGTATATGGATGATATCTTGCTTGCAATCAATGATAAAGGATTGCTATGAGAAGTGAAACAATTCCTTTCAAGTAACTTTGATATGAAATATATGGGAGAGGCATCTTATGTCATTGGCATTAAGATCCATAGAGATAGATCGAGAGGCATTTTGGGATTGTCTCAAGAGGCCTATATCAACAAAGTACTTGAAAGATTTAGAATGAAAGATTGTTCACCAAGTGTAGCACCCATTGTGAATGGTGATAGGTTCAGTTTGGACCAATGCCCCAGGAATGACATTGAAAGGGAACAGATGAAAAATATTCCATATGCTTCAGCTGTTGGTAGCATTATGTATGCTCAGGTCTGCACCAGACCCGATATTGCATATGCGGTTGGAGTATTAGGAAGATATCAAAGTAATCCAGGGATCGATCACTGGAAGGCTGCAAAGAAAGTATTGAGGTATCTTAAGGGTACTAAGTATTACATGCTTATGTACAGACGAACTGGTAATCTAGAAGTGGTAGGCTATTCGGACTCTGATTATGGTGGCTGCAATGATTCACTTAAATCCACATCAGGATATGTGTTCATGCTAGCTGATGGTGCCGTATCTTGGAGGAGTGCAAAGCAAACTTTAACGGCCAGTTCGACTATGGTAGCGGAGTTCATTTCTTATTTTGAGGCTACCTCACGTGGTGTTTGGTTGAAAAGTTTCATATCTGGGCTTAGAGTTGTTGACTCTATTAATCGGCCAATAAGAATGTACTATGACAATTCAGTTGTTGTCTTCATGGCTAAGAATAACATAAGTGGAAGTCGAAATAAACATATCGACATAAAATTTTTGGTCGTGAAGGAACGTGTTCAAGAAAGAAAAGTGATCATCGAGCACATTAGCACTGATTTTGATCCCTTGACTAAAAGCATGCCAATTAAGATTTTCAAGGATCATGTGGCGAGAATGGGACTTGCACCCACTATGTAGTACATTCATTATATTTTGCTGAAACTTTATTAATTTTTGGATATTTTCTCGTTTGGATTTATGCGCATATTTACGTTATTAAGTTGAGAAATATCATTTGTTTAAACCTAGAGTTAACATGGGGTTTACTCATTAAGTTAAATGTGTGTGGTGTGTTGAGAATTTGATATATCGTAATACATGGAAGATTAATTCTCGCTCTAAGAGATTTCGTTGCTATGATTCGTATATCGTATCTCTTCACAAATGGGCCAAGTGAGAGAATATTAGATTTCCGTATATATATATTAATATATATATATATATATAATAATGTTATTTTATGGAAAACCTATTTGTGACTCATTTGTTTTGACCAGTCAATCCATTGACTAATACAGCCCATATTCTCTCCCACTATCTAGTAACAACCCACGTTTATAGCTCACGTTTGGAACTTCCCTATGATGGCTAGAGAAGTATAAAGAAACGTGATTCATCTTCTGATTTCAACGGTTCACTAAGCCTACTCTCATACATACAACACCATCTAAAATTGAGAAGGAGGGTTTGGAAACTAAGATCAAAGCATAAGGAATCGAGATAAGAAAGGGTTATCGGTTTGATCAATTCACAATTTCAATAGCAATGGCTGGAGATAATCAATTCGTTTCTATTTATCGCTTCCGCTTATGTTTGTATATGTGAGCATGATTAAATCGCATGTTTAATTATTTGCTTACATGAAATACTCTTTAGCGACCGCAAGCACGGAGGGATCGAGCTCTCACCTGTGGATTTGGGTTTGGGGATAGAATTCGAGGATTAGTTTCGCGGCGGTTCCGGCGCCGAAGCCAAGGATGGCAACAGGACCGGGGGGAGGATAGGTGGTAGTGTGGCGAAGACGTCGAAGTAGATGTCGGTTAGGGTTTTAATGAGGTAGGAAATGTTGTGGATGTTGCCGGGAGCGTCGAGGAGGAGGAGCCTGGACCCGACGAGGGGGTGATCGACAGCGCGGGAGACTTGGAGGACACGAATGTAGATGTGGCGGGACTTGAATTTGGCTAGAGTTTTGACGTGTTCGATTGGGATGTCGTCGGCGTCGGAATGTGCGGTGGTGATTGGGGGATTGGGTGTGGGGGGTTTAGGGGTTGGGTGGTTGGGTGGTGGAGAACTGGAAAATAAAGCCAGAGAGAGAGTTGACTTTGGGGAGAGAGATAGTGGTTGATTGAGATAATTTTGGTGGATCATTTTGATAAAATAGAGGCAAGGGTATTTCGGTCATTTCAGTCTTCAGAATGCTTTTATTTTTTCTTTTTTTTTTGTCTGTGCAAAATGGATATTTTACCGTCTCGGGCAGAAAAAATTACGGGCAGATCACGTCAGGGGAGGTGGATGTAAGCAAAACATGAAAGAGGAGAGGTTCGAGTAATTATGAAAGTTCGAGGGGATTTTTCTATAAATACGACATTGTAAAGGGGAGGTGGATGTAATTATCCTTATTTTTAATGGTGCGCCCGTCTTACCAGATCAGGCCCATGCCTCACTACCTAGTCCAAAGCGACATTAATACTTACTATACAAAACTTGATTTATGAAATTATGAAAATGCCTTCATCATCAACAAGGCCTATCAATATTAATCATGCAACACTAATTAGTGTGATAAAATAAAAGTTATTATCATTAAAAATTTATATATAATGAAACCTTTAACATTATCACCTGAAATTTTATTTCTTATCATCACAAGTGAATCATATTATACCTTTCTCGAAGCAGGAACTTTAATCATGGACGTCAGCAAGAAATTTGTGCTAAGCACCTATTATATCTTACTTGGAAAAAGGATGCACTAACGGAGAAATTTCTAATTTGAATACAAAATGTCTATAAATTAGGACCCTGATTAAGTAGTCAATTGAAAAGTTTGGAACATATATTATAATAACTAGTAAGGCTTCCATTGGCAGCTTGGTCAAATTTAACATTAAATTATCAATATATTAGCAGCAATAATGGCCAACAAAAAATGATGAAATTAATCAAAGTTAAGTCATTAACAGAAGCAAGCTAACGATGTAATTGCTTATGTCATAAAGAGACATCAAGTAATGTTTTGCTTCTGCTGCTGCTCTAATTTCATTCTTGGTTCATTTATCAAGTTATATATATAATATAATATGTATATATATATATATGCTAAATATATTTCGATTTACACGAGCAATAATTTATGATAGAAATGTTACGTCACTGAGAACTTTGAGGCCACAAAGGAAATATTCTAAATCGACCCATTATGCAATAGAAACTGACCCAATTTTGGCAAGGCCTTCAAATGACGCAGATATAAAGGAATAGAAAAAAGAAAATAAAAGAACTCAAAGACAATTCCTCAAAAAGAAAAGCAGAATACATATCCACGCAATATGATGTAACATACAAATAAGTTTTCACAACTAGTTATATACTCATGGCAGCATAAATTTGTGAGATATTAAAGACAACAAATTTCTGAACCCCATAGCGATAGCCACTGTGCCAAAGAGAGCAAGAATTACATTTCCAATCTTATCAAACAATGTCACTGTTTTCAAAGAAAAAGTATTAAAAAAAATGAAAATCATAAGAATGCAAATAGTATGTATTTGTGTCTGTTTAAAGAGATCGATCAGGTAGATCCCATGAGTTTCTTGGCAATGGTGGCAATGTACTTTCCCTGGTGGAAAGCCTGCTCAATTTCAAGCTCAGATGGCTGTCTAGAACCATCACCCGCAAAGGTTCCAGCACCGTAAGGACTTCCACCTTTTATTTTCTCCATTTCAAACATCCCAGCTCCAAATGTGTATCCAATGGGCACAAATATCATTCCGTGATGAACAAGCTGAGTAATAGCAGTCAATCTGCAATATATCAACAAATAGAGACATCTCAAACAGTATGCCAAACTATCAGCAAAAAAAGAAATCACGGTTTATTCATAAAATAATTGTAACTATCAAAGACACCCCCGTGTGAGAAGTACCAACAAAAAACTCCACGAGTTTCAAAGAATTACCATAACTTCACCATGTCATATTAAAATTTCACTCCATGTCAGTAAAGAGTATGGATGGCTTTTGGTTTGAATGGAATGGGTTTGGGTCAGATCCATTTGGGTTGGGTTTAAAGTGGGTTGGGTTCAATTGGGTCCAATGTCAAAAAATATGCATTATAGTTTGACCCAATAAGGACCCATTATGAAGTGGTGTAAGGAGTTGTTATAGAGTGTAAAATGTATATTATTGACTCAGAGTGAAGAATAGGTTGGAATTAATTTAGACCCAAATTGGGCCCAATTTAAGACCCAATTGGACCCATATATTATTAAAAGACAACCTAGTTGAAACTAAAATGCTAAAATGTTAGGACTCAACTCATTGAAACTTAGTTTGGTTTGGGTCCAAATATAGGCATGGACCCCAATTGCCACCCCTAGTAAAAAGCATATTACAATTTTACCTCCTATTTATTGACTTGATAGGATGTAATAAGGGGTGTCTTGTGGTAATTTGCGAAACCACATGGGGCTCATGGTAATTACCTAATAGATGAGGTAGTGTGCAACATGCATGCAATTAACCTCTACAACGATTGTGATGTTTTCTGGTCAACTTAAGTAAAGTCAGTGTGCAAGGATTACGCTGTAGTTTCCTGGCCACCGCCTTGAGACCCGGTGCTGTAAAAGATCCCAGCTGGTTTGCCAGCGAGTTTCTGTGATCTCCATAGGCCACCAGTAGCATCAAAAAATGCTTTGAATTGGGCAGCCATCATTCCAAACCTTGTGGGAAAACCAAATATGAAGCCATCGGCCTCAGCAAGTTCACTAGGTGTGATAATGGGTACATCACTCTTTGGAGGGGCGCTCATTTTCGTGAGAATCTCATCTTGTAGTGTCTCAGGGACCTGTTGCAGAGAGTCATGTTAAATGAAGAAACTTTTGCATCCGTAAAGCTTTTACTTAGAAATCACTTTTAAGAAACGAAGATAAAGATAGATTTTTACTTTTCTAGCCAGGGAAATTCTAATTTCCTGATGCAGATCAATAGTGGGTTCTTGATTTTAAGGGCCTCATAGAGGGCATGTGACTAATGGGAATAACCTGTGAAGGTTTATAAACGAGAGGCGAAAATACTTCTAAGCCTCAAACTTGGTTATTGCATCATTTGGGATTTATTTAGTTTCGGTCTAGTCTGTGGTTAAGTGAAGCATATATAACTGAATTGTGCAGTAATATAATTTTATCATGAGTTAAAATTGAAGATTCTAGGTCTAGTAGTAATAGTTGTTTTTAGTGCCCAAATCCTCGTATAAGCTTGCATTGGAAGTTGGAATTAAAGACCTCCACTCCAAAGGTGGGAGTGATACCAAAATACCAATACATTGGTTGTTATTTGGAGGTTTTCATGGTTGGGAATTGGTTAAATTCAATTAAAAGTGGATTCAAGTTGAATTCTATATCATTTCTAGTGAGTCATTTATGTCTCTATATAAATTTATAATCTTCTTACTTCACTATGGTTAATTAATAACTTTGCAGATAACATAACAACTTTCTTGAAGATTTCTATAGCCTATAGGTTCACACAATCCAACGTCAGGCGTGATGCATAAAGGGTTCTACGAGTAATTACTAGATTTCTCTTTCGTTATCTTTTTCTCTAGTTTTTAAGTGAGATTAAGTGCTACTGCCGCATTGTTCATAAGGTGCAGATGGCAAAACAGTTCAAGAACAAACTTCTATATGTTATATAACTAGTTCTGGAGCTGAATGAAAATATATTTTCCCATCCTATATCATTAGTCTCTCTCACTCATGTCCCTCTAACATGTATTTAATAACTTCACCTTATTTTCTAGGTCAGGGGAAGAGTATACCAGCAAAGTGAAACATCAAAAAAAGTTTTGACACGACAGTAGAACAAGCACACCACAATCGTTAACTCCAGTAAACCTCTAAACAGTTGTATCTTAAATTCCAATCTTTTACGATGCCAAAGAGGATAGATACTTTTCTAAGCTACTATCATATGTTTCGTTTTTGCCATCAGAAATGTAAAGGAGGTATAGTTTTCCTACCTGCCACAGTTTGGCCTCAACTCCTTCAATAGATGCAGCTCCTTTCTGTATCTCTTCAGCAAGTCTCTCCACATGTCCATACATAGAATAGTACCTAAAACCGGTGAAAATACAACCAAAAAGGAAAAGGAATCAAATCTTTTTATTTGATTTCTACAAAGTATTTATGAACACTAGAATCATGACGTGTGCACTCCCACGTGCTTTCGTCTTATGACCAAAATGCAAAAAACGATATGAGCAACATAGAGCATAAGGTATATTATATAGATTAACAAAGCTTAGACATATATAATGTAACAAAGCGAGAAACCTACTTCTTAGTGGAGAGGATCATAAATTAACTCCACATGTTATTAAGAGAAATATCGAGATCAAGTCGTAGCAGATTATACAATTATAACCATTCTTAACCAAAGATTATTGCTATGTAATTTACTTATGCTACATTTTGTATCTTGGATTTTGTTTAGGAAAAACTCCAGTAGATTTGACTCTGTGCGTAATCTTATATACTTTCAATTTCCTTAAATCCAAGCTTCAAAAACAACCTTAGATAATCATCACACATAATACTGGCAACTGAAAGAAAATATAAACTGACTACGGTAGCTGGACACATAATCAGCACAAAAAATTCTTCCTGGGCTACTAATACATATACAAAAATTCATTATCGATGTAATTAACCTTAAACAGAACTAATCAGTTCTGTTAGGAATTTGTTCAAGCAAGTCACTACTTAAGTCCAACAGAATTCAAGATTGAAAAATAAATGGTGTACCAATTAAACCCTTTATCTGTATTCGAAAACTGTAAGGGCTCATTCAATCATGAACCACCAACAATATTTCAATAAAAAGAAAATCAAAGCTAGACAAAAGAACAACACCACATAAATAATTTCAAGAATTGCAAAAGATTAAGTTCCAGAAAGCAGAGAAAAAGAGACCCACACGAAACGATCGATTAGAAATACAGAGTACTTACACAATGTAAACTTTGGTAGCCATTGATATGATTCAATCAATCAGGAAGAGAATGAATGAGCGGATGAAATGGGCCTTCCTATTTATGAAACACTAAACAGTATTAAGAATCACTAATTATTCCACTTAAATTAAACGACGTCGTTCGAAGGGAAAAATGATGTTGAAGGTGTGCGACTTTAATTATAGGTTGTTGTCACGCTCATCATCATTTTTATTTCAATTATTTGTTCACTAAATGAAGAGAGATATTCTTGATAATACCCTATTTTAATCATTATTATAAATTTTGAACTAAAAATAACAAAATTCTCACATTTTCGTGGAGGTTGGTGCATTATATATAATTTTTAAAGTAATTTTTAGAAGCTTCGAATCACATAATTTCGATACAAAAATAATATAAAGATAATTTTTTTTTGGATCTATCTGTTATTAATTCTTGAGAGATCCTATTAATTAATTTATGAACGAATGAAAGAGCTAGGGTTGTTCTAGTGGTGTGGATTTACAAATCACATTTTACCATTTTCTTTTAAATTTACTTTTAGATGTCGACAATGTGTATGTGTTATTATCTTGGGTTCAATTATTTGATTGTGACAATTTTAGTTGGGTGGTAGTAATGCTTAAAATTGACTTTTTAGGTGTGGACAAGAAATTAATTTTAGGTATATAATAGGATATATTTTATTCGATTCTATGTAAAGTTTCAGGTAAACAGTGAGAAGGAATTATAAGAAAATTGGGATCAGACTTCCGGCGGAATGAAATTAAATAGTCTTATAAAAAAATAAATGGCAAGTATATTGTGTAATTACCCAAAAAAAAAAAGAAAACATTTATGTTTTCTTAATTCTTTTAATGTTGAAGTGCATTTGAAAAGGTAATTAAAAAATAGAAAGAAAATAATCGTTTACTTACTTTTAAGTTTTCTTTTTGACTTTTTATTCATTATACTCCAAGGAAATGTAAAAGTTAGTGGATCATTAATTATGTTGGCATGACTTTGCGTGAAGAAATTCGACTTTTGCATGAAGAAGCCAACTACTAATAATCACACTATTTGCCTTGCTCGGAAAGCCAATTGTATTGAGCAAATTACGGTGATCACGTTGTAGATTAAATTTTCTTTTTTCTATTTTTTTTTTAAGTTGAATTGATGAATGCGGTTTTGACAATTATGAGTCAAGTCGATTCAAAAATAACTCGACTCAAACTGAACCTAAGAAGTCGAACTTTTAAGTGAGCTGAGCTCGATTCCAAAGAACTTAGTTGCCGGCTCGTGAGCCGGAATTTTTTTTATTACTAAATATAATATTTGTTTATTTATATATACAATATATTATAATAATATATATGTATACATGATTATAGCATTAATTTTAACTATGATTATATTTAATATTGTATTAAATAAATATAAACTAATAATATATTATTTTTTGAGCTCGATTTCGGCTCAACTCCACTCAACAATCGAGCTTGAACTCATTTTCTGCCAAGTCGAGATTTTTGGCCGAACTCAACTCGAATTTGACTGGTAGACACCTCTAATTTTACCAAATGATAATATCAAATTGTGATTTTGAACTTACAAAATCTTTAGGGCATTTCTCAATGGTTCAATGCAGATAGGTGCGATTTAAAGATTTTTTATAATAATTCATGTTTACTTGAAATTAAGATAAACTTATTATTCAAATTTTTGAAGCGCTAATAAGCTAAATGAATCATTTTTTTCATGGAACCCATAATGTTAAGGAATTTGTGAAACTTTAGATTACTACAATAAAAGATTAGGACATATAAAAGATACATATGGAACTAATTAAATCATTAAAATTAGTAGAGATAAGAACAATTCTCCCATAAACAAATAATACGAGACATGAGCAACATACTAGCAACATATTTTTTTTTGTAATTTACAGCAACAGCAAATACTTTCAAATATCGGAACCCAGATTTAGAAGTTTCTATTATTAAAATTTAAACAATTACGAAACCATAAGTTATATGGAGAACTTTTGAAAGACTAAAAGTAAAAAAAAAAGACCCACACTTAATAAGATTAATTTTAAAATTTGATGCTCTCTTTCACGTTAGGACATAAAAAACTAGATGCTCTCTTTCACGTTATTTACATACATAAATTATATTAACAAGAAATATGATTCATGTCCAATAATCAGCAATTTCATGTATATATGAAAATTCACTTCCACACTAGTCCAAAATACAAATTAACCTCTGTAGGAAGGTCACTGGAAAATACCTAAATAACTATGACCATATTTAATTCCATATATGGAAGAGACTTTTGAATATCATTCCATTGTGAACGTTGAAATTAAACTTTACAAAATTAATTTTTTATGAATTTTGTCAATATTTTTAGAGTCTATTTACCACGTCATACTGCTGACATCTTTTTATTAAATTAAAGGGGGAAAAATATGGACAAAGGTAACTCAGAAATAAGCAAAACAAGAAGTTATCAGTATTCAAAAGGGCCAATAATTTTTTTTATTTACTCATTCAATTTGTGTATAATTTGAATTTATCCAACAATTGGTGGAACAACACTCTATCATGAATCGGAACTGAAACTAAAAAAAGAATTTCAAATGGGAAAAAAAAAAGAGTGAGAATAAATACAATTAAAAGTAAAACTGTTTGAACTCCTGTTGAAAAGCCTGTTCCAGCAAAAACTCAGACTGATCCATCAACTCAGGGCTTAATCTGAACATCAACACACAAAACTCCATCTGATTAAGAGCTCCATCTCCATCAAAGTCTCCTTCTTTAACCATACTGTAAAGATCATTATCAGACAAATCCTGAAGACCCAACAAAGCAGAGTTCTTTTTAAGACTCTCAAATGTGATGACACCTTTATCAGAATCCATTAACAGCTGAAACCCATTGCACAGTTCCCCAATCAACCCATCCCCACCAAGTTTTTCCGCCATTAATGGCAAGAAATCTTGGAAATTGTTGGATTGATCTTTTGATGCCATAGATAATAAGAGAGATTGTGTGTTTTTTGGGATGATTTAGGGGCAAAGAAGGATTGGGAATTATATAGAGGGGATTGGGGGTTCGAAGAAAGAGGCCTGTAAGAACGTATTTTTGGACAACTAAGGAACAGTTGGTTAGTTTTGAAAAGGAATAAAAACGCGAAGAAAATGTCTTTTTAATATGTATAAAGAAATTGCCTCTCAGCTTCTTCTATGTCTGAATGGAGAACGGTGGTATTAGATTGTATTCGAGGGGTATAAATGTCATTTCACTACTCGAATAACAGGTCTAACTACGAATTGGAACTTTCGTGGGACTCTGAGGAAGACTAGAGAGGAGGGTAATTGGACAGGTAGTTGGAAGGTCGGCCTACCACTGAGTAGGGGTAGGATAGTCTTTTATGTACTATCTTTAAGTAAGAACTTGGAATTGAGACCAAATCAGAGTTGTATCAAATTATTTTTAATAAAATTGTTATGTAGATTACGATTTCGATTATAAAAGAAAATTGCATGATCAAGTTGGTATCATGATAATTTTAAACCAAATTGCATCAAATCGAATTGAGTAACAGATATTGTTATATATATATATGTAGTTTCTTTATTAAGTAAAAAGTATTTAACTATTATCTAAAAATATTACAATAATTAACCATTAACTTGAATGCAGTTAAATGTTGGTGTTGTGTGAAAAAAAATTATTAAGTGGTTAAAATTTAAATGGTTTGATAGGTTGTTTTTGTTAGTTATTATTTTAGTGCCAAACAATTTGTACATTTTTATGTTTATATTTTAATTTTATGGTCAATATTTGACTGTGTTATTTGACAATTTATTTACAACTTTTATAGTATTTTTGTTTAGTCATTGTAAGCTATTTCAACGTTACATATGTACGTTTTGAAGGAAGACATTGTCCAATCTTTATATTTTCTGTTAAGCTTCTGATTATGTTTCCTAGTTTTTTTATTAACATTTTTTTGATACACAAGAATTTTATTCGAGTGAGTTTAATTAAGTAACATTAAAAAGATTATGAAGCTAATATTTCAATTTTAATTATCTTAAACTCTTTCTATTTTTTAGAGAAAATCTTAGTCCCTTTAAAAATGCTTCATAGGTTTTATTTTTAAAAATGACAATTCGAGATTTCTGCATCAAAAAATTGCATTTAACAATTTAATATTAAATTAACTAAAAGATACCACGAAAAAAGAAGTGTCTTTATGTATAAAGTAGCCCAATTTTAGCTTGGAGACATGCGATGGCCCAACAGGTATTTGTTAACCCATTAATGAACCAATTTTATTTGACACAATCTGGCTTGTCTGAATATCTCTTCTATTTTCATAATTTTCAACACAACTACAAGAAAATGCCAAAGTCCAAAAAGTCACCTGACTTGACCCAACCTTCTAAAATCAGGTGTAATAAGCCCATTAAGCATTTTGATCTCACCAAATCTTGTCTAAATTGAAAACATAGAGATCATTAGATACTAAAATAAATGAATTTGTGTATGATTAATTTGGCTATGCAGATGACTGTTTTTAAAGTGTATTTTTGTTTTTGCAAAATAAAAATTTTAAAAATGCGTTTGGTTGGGCTTGTTTCCACTTTATGTTTTTGAAGAATAAAACTCCAAAATCTGCTATTTTGCAAAACAAGTTTGACCTGTTTTTAAGTTTTTCAGAACACTTTTTCACTCCAAACTAAAAAAATACGGCACTTAACCCATCATTAAAAAATAATATACTTTCTATCTCCTCATTTCACTCATCCTTTTATCGAAACACATAGAGAGAGAGAAAGAGAAGGGAAGAGAAACGAATTTTTCCAGAATAGTCACCCAAACATGATTTCAACATTATTTATACTCCAAAATTGTTTTGATAAAACTGTTGTACAAAACTATTTTGCAAAACATCAAAAACAAAAACAATCCAAACAGAATTAATATTTCTTTAGAATTCCTAATTAAATAGTGTTGTATTTTTCCAACTAATTTCCACAGCCCAAATAAGCATGTCAATTGTTTTTACATTTCATAAAATATATATCAACTATATATTATGTGTAACTCACTCATCGTATAAATCATTTGAATATAATCAACCCATATGGAGACTTTCCTAATTCCTAAATTAGAGAGGATAAAATTATGGATTATGGAAAAGATCACGTTTTCAACTCGAGTTACTATTCTAATGAGTTTTGTACTTTTTTATTTTAATATTTGTACACGTAAATTATAAAGTAAAATGTTAACAGCGTAATGTGTAATTTAAATGTTCTTATATGGCGTCGTTCCTTACATTTCGACCCAACATCTTGCATAGGAGACACGTAATTCCAAAATTTGATAAAAACATTACATTGAAACAAAAGTTCCAAAAATATTTATTGAGTACTAAATGAAGAACGTCTATATACATATATATATATATATATATGTATATACAAGTAATTCCAAAGTCTCATCATCCTTAGGAGCCAAAATGACATGTCCTTATATTGACCACTTGCATATATTTTAAACTATAGTTGTGGTTTTCCTTTTACACATTTCAAAGTTGAGAAACAAAGATGTGGCCAAATACGTTGGACAAGAAAGATCCCATTTCTTTATAGTTATGCTCAAATTGTTATTATTTATTATATATATATATATATTATATGATTTAGTGTGAAGTCTCAATTCAAAGAACTTTTTGTAACTCCTCTATCATCTCATTTATATCCACATACATAAATAATATATTTATATAAAAAAAAAAAATCTTTCTTATATCTACCACACAAACTGAGAGAGAATCAAATTATGGGTTGCTGTGTCGCCATGTCATCAAGAGATTTTCTCATGATTTTACGCGTGATCCCCACTTGTTTGAGGATAACAACTATTTAATATCTACTTAACAATTACCTATTGTATTATTTTGTATTACAAAGAGTATACTACAATACATACTTTAACACCAATGACAGCTTGTGAAAAGAATTCACATATTAATACCAAAAGTCCTAGTAAAAATATCACGACTATCCATCCATTTTTATTCAATAAAAATCACGATAAAAAAATCAGAAACGATAAATTAATATAATGTGTTTATTTCTAACTATTTTGATCAACTGAATAAAATTTGAGAATTTATTGTTCTATTAATGGAAAATTAGAAAATATACATCAAATAACATGATGAAAACTATGCACAAAATCTCTAAACGTTCTAGAAAAAATCTCTGAAATATTTTGAAATGATGGTATCGAGTTTTGTTTGAATTATCTTAGAAAATGAAGAATTTAATCGATGACATTAAGTCCATCCTATATAAGATATACCACTAGTTATGTTTATCTTTTTTTTTTCACTTTTTTTAATATGGTAAAAATTACATATGATAAATGTATTTAACTTAATTTTTATAATTTATGTTTATTATAACAGAAACACATCTTATCATATCAAATGATTATAACGAATGAAAATATTTCAATATTATAAAATTGGTTGCCAAGTAGGAAATGCCCACATGGGCTTGTCAAGCAACTAAAAAAAGAAAAATACTTTACCCATATTCATGTCTAAATTCGTGCCTCCATGTTTTTGGATGAGGTATTTTAATTTATTAATGAAAAAGACAAGATAAAAAAAAGCCAAAAATATTGAGCTGAATTATTGGGAGAAAATTAAATAAATAATACCATTTTCAAAAAAAATTCAAAAAGTATATTGGAGGAGTTGTGTTTCTAGCCTTAAACGCCTTATGGGAAGGCGCATTCACTGGATGCGCCTTCTCCTAAGGCTCCACTCTACGATTTCAAATTTTTGCCATTTTATTTTAGTAAATTGACTATATTTGATTTTATTTTTCTCATTTATCTATAATATTTTAGACGTGGGGTTCAACATGAAAAATTTAGTTTGACATATAAAGTTTTCAACCACACAAAAATTAGTTTATTTTGATGCCAGTGTAATAAAATATGACCAAAATAAAACACTTCGGTAAATCATTTTTCTAAACTAAAATAATTTTTTCCTTATTTCAAACTTATTTTTCACCATTTTTTATATTATTTTTGGTCTTGAGTTGAACATAAAAAATGTAGTTTGATAAACAAACTTTCCAACGCCACAAAATTTGATTTCTTCCGATACCTGGATGAAGAAATACGACCAAAATAAAACACTACATAAAGAAAATAGTGTTTTTCCTTATTTCAATACCGTTCTCCCTTTTATATACTCTTTTGACCCTCGAGTTCAACATGAAAAATATAGCTTAACAAATAAGGTATTCAACGCCATAAGAATTGATTTATTTCGATATTCGGATAAGAAAATACAATCAAAATAAAACAGTATAGTAGAAAAATATTTTTCGCCCCCTTATTTCTAACTCATTTTTTCCCATTTTTCTATGTCGGTCTAGGCATCGAGTTCAACACGAAAAATATAGTTCGACATATACTTTTCTCACCCACACAAGAAACGGTCTATTTTAATAACCGGTTAAGAAGTACGATAAAAAAAACATAATTTAGTTTGGCATATAATGTTTGATATATTGAGTTTCATTTGATCGTATATCTTCATCGAGCATCGAAATAGACCAATTTTTATGTGGATGATAAATTTATATGTCGAACTATATTTTTCGTGTTGAACTCGATGCCTAGAACTACATAGAAAAAGGAGAAAAATGAGTTAGAAATAAGGGGGCGAAAAATATTTTTCTACTGTACAGTTTTATTTTGATCATATTTTCTTATCCGAATATCGAAATAAATCAATTCTTATAGCGTTGAATACCTTATTTGTTAAGCTATATTTTTCATGTTGAACTCGAGGGTCAAAAGAGTATATAAAAGGGAGAACGGTATTGAAATAAGGAAAAACTCTATTTACTTTATATAGTGTTTTATTTCGGTCGTATTTTTTCATCCAGGAATCGGAATAAATCAAATTTTGTGGTATTGAAAAGTTTGTTTATCAAACTACATTTTTTATGTTCAACTCGAGACCCAAAATAATATAAAAAATGGTGAAAAATAAGTTTGAAATAAGGAAAAAATTGTTTTAGTTTAAAAAAATGATTTACCGGAGTGTTTTATTTTGATCATATTTTTTTACATTGACATCAAAATAAACTAATTTTTGTGTGGTTGAAAACTTTATATGTCACACTAAATTTTTCATGTTGAACCCCACGTCTAAAATATTATAGATAAATGAGAAATATGAAATCGAATATTGTCAATTTACTAAAATAAAATGGCAAAAATTTGAAATTGTATGGAGTGAAGCCTTAGGAGAAGGCGCATCCAGTGGATGCGCCTTCCCCTAAGGCGTTTAAGGCTAGAAACACAACTCCTCCAATTTGTGGTCTACTTTTTGAATTTTTTTTGAAAATGATATTATTTATTTAATTTTCTCAATTATTGGGTATCTATATCCAATACATTAAATAATGAAAGTGGGCCCACGGTCCAAGTGGTACTAGTAATTGTGGACCAGGTGATATTCACATGGGGTCAATCTTTTATGTGGATCAGAAGCATCCATGTCAGCAACAAAATTAAGAGAATCTATCTTTGCTTTGAGAGTGAGACACGTCATCAAGGACCTCATAAACAAGATATATCCATCTTATGAGGCTTACTTTAATGCTAAGATGAGTGGTCCATATTGTTTTAGGGCATTATTTCAAATTTCAAATCATAAGTTACTTTATGTGACAAAATGTAATGTACTTGTCATGTATACTGATTTAGTTGCAATTTTTTTAATTATAGATCCATAGATTGATTGATAATCAATTTAATTTTGCATTACTTTTTGTTGGTTTGGATCCATGTATGAGTTAATACAATGAACTCTCGTTACAACTCGAGTTAATTAGTTGTGCAAAGTTTTGATTGTGAAAGGTTTTGAGGTTGTTGAATATGAGATAACGATAAAGATCCTCTAATGTTTCATCGCATACTCATCATTCTATATCTGTCGTGTATATAAATTTGTTTATATATAAATGGCGCACTGTTGTTAATTATATAAAATATAATATGAGATAACATGGGATGATACATTATTTTCAAATATAAATGACATTTGAAAGTGCGTAACTTAGATTTCTATATATTAGAAAATTACAATAAAATCACTATTTTCAAATATGTATACATTACACGACGTTTGAAAATGTTTTCCTTCATATTTTAAAATTATTTAATTTAAAATACATATAGAATACATGATTTTTTTTTAGAAAATAAATGTACGCACATGTAAATTATTTTAGACTCAGCAAAAAATGTGATTATGTTGATGATATACTGCGAGCTGTAATGCACGGACACTTCAAAAAATCACAACGTGTCGTGTCGGACACCTGATCGGATACGACACTCCCCGACACCATGTCCAACATAAAAATAAATTTGTCTGCTTAAATAAAATAAAAAATAAAATAGGAACACCATAATAGATGCATTTAGAGAGTATGTCTACTATGTATGCATTATTTGTGACATTTGATATTATTTCACTTTTTTTTTGTGATTTTAAAAACTAAAGTATTTATTTTTCTTTCAAACATATATAACTTTACAAATCAAATACAAATTTATAACGTACAATAGTCATTCTTATAGTTTATTTCTCTTACTAGTTATTTAAATAAGAATAAAAAGACTAATTTATATATTTAACGTAAATTAATGAACATATATATGTATATTAATTTATATATTCACATTTTATTAGTAGTTTCGAGGCCACGTCGTGTCCTAACATTTTAAAATGCCGTGTCCCGTGTTCGTGTCTTGTCGTACGCTGTATCCCATGTCCCGTGTCCGAGCATCATAGACTATACTGCGAGCAACAAGTTAATAAATATAATACTAACCCAAAAATATAAATTAATTATCACGTACAACTTTACTTCAAATATATAAAAATATATTTGACATGCAATGTCATCTATTATTATATTATTATATGGAGGTAAATTTCTTAAAACTAGTAATAAAACATGAAATACTATGATATAGAATTTATTTTTATTTATAATTGGTCCGGAGTTGAAATCTTAATTTTTTATTTATTAATATAAGAAGGTTTTTATATAAATTATTATTTTTGTATAGAAATTTTACCAATAATAATAGACATAGGAATTAGGAAGAATTAACGCGAAATACCGGGGCGGTTTCCTGGTATTGGAACAGAAAGACAGGTTAGGCGGTATCGTAAAACCTCCTTTTATAAGACCACTGCGCACTTATTTCTACTTTTCAACACAACAAATTTTAAATCAAAACATAGAACGAAACAAGGAAGAAGAAAATCAACAGAAAAAAATGTCGAAGAAAGATTGTGAGCTGTGTAGCAAACCTGCAAGAATGTTCTGCGAGTCCGATCAAGCCAGTCTATGTTGGGACTGCGACGAGAAGGTCCACGCCGCTAATTTTCTCGTTGCCAAACACTCCCGCACGCTCCTCTGCCACGTCTGCCGTTCTCCGACGCCGTGGAAAGCCGCCGGACCTAAGCTCCGTCCCACCGTCTCCGTCTGCCAATCGTGCTCCGACGATGGCGAAAATCGAGGAGCTTCGAGCAGTAATCGGCGTGAAAATGAAAGGGATTTTGACTCTGATTCTCAGGAAAGTGAAAGTGACGACGGCGAGTATGACAGTGATAGCGATGATGAAGACAAGGGTGAGAATCAAGTGGTGCCGTGGGCGGCGACGGCGAGCGATTGCAGCAGTGAGGGAGATATTTCGCTTTCCTCTTCTTCTTCCAAGAGATTAATTCGTGATTATGCCAGTAGTTTTGACTCTGAGGTTTGTTCCTTTTGTTCAAATCATGATATGAAACCCTAATTGGAACAATTTTTTCTTTTCTTTTCTTCTGATTTGGGAGATTTTGAATTGATATATGTGTAGGACGAGGAAGATGGATGTTATTCCTCACAAAATCGGAGCTCCGAATTAGGATCGTGCAGATTGAATCTTCAAGAATCTGAATCGAATTATTGTTCTTCGTCTCCATTGAGCTTATCGAGACCATTAAAAACGAGAAGAACAAGTGATGTACTGATACCAGGCGGTGGACAAACTGAGGCCAACACGGCTGAGCGCCGCCCCAACTGATCAGGCCAGGCCTTCGCGAACTCACCGGAGAGTCTTGGAATCTCCGACTGATTTTTGTTGGACTTGTTTACAGTGCTAATATACTTATTTAATTTTTCATTCCCTTCAATTAACCCCCCTACCCCTAGTTATTTGTATGCTTATATTAGTGAACTTTTTTTTTTTTTGGTGTTCTTTTATAAGTCATATATTAGTGAATTCGGATTTTATAACTTTTGTTGTATTGATTCCATTTTATTTCATATTATGTTATAAAGTGTTGTTGTTTTTGGCCAATTTCACAACAAAATAAATTGCATTTGAGGCATGAGTAGTAAAAATCAAGACAATTATGTGTCAGTTCCAATCCAGCATAACCACAAATTTACAAGATTTGCAGGGCTGTTTCCACCACCTCCTCCTATATAAATAAAATCACCCCATACCATAGAAACATGTGGTCTATGCTCTCGATTATCCCGATCCAACATAGGAGGATTAGGACATTTTATCCCAATTCAACATAAAATGTTC
Organism: Verbascum thapsus; assembly: GCA_963669365.1. Lineage (NCBI taxonomy): Eukaryota > Viridiplantae > Streptophyta > Magnoliopsida > Lamiales > Scrophulariaceae > Verbascum > Verbascum thapsus. The sequence continues at coordinate 5,229,858 of OY770116.1, forward strand.
CTCAAGTGGGCTTCACTGGTATTTGATTACCATTGCCAATTGCTTATCTAAGATTACGATATTATTTATCACATGCCTCCTCAAAACTGATTAAGAATATAATTTCTCCTAACTAGAAAATGCAAGCATGGGATATTTTTTCTACTTTTATCGATATTATTTGTTTACGTTTAAAGTTGGCGGCCCCAAACAGAATAAAGTATCCATCTCCAGTTATCTTTGGGGAAAACAGAATAAAGTGTTCACCTCAGTTGTCAATTCAACACTTGCTTTCCAAAAGCACTCAGACAAGTGTAGCGTCTTAAGCAACAAGAAACAACCCATCAATAAAAGTAAATAATGACTTTAACCCATTTCCTTTTACATCTCTTTTCTGAGAAGGGTAATAAAAAGAAAGAAAGAAAGAGGTTCAAAGTGTAAATATATAAAAATTGTGATGTAAATGAGCAGATTGCACAGCTGGACAATGGTGAGGTGGGGAAGAAGATGGGGACCATAAAGCCTATTATGGGTTTACAGATAAAAACTTGTGGTTCTTATCTTCTGTAACTGTTCATATATTTGACATTTGGGGTTAAGTTTTCTGAATTCTGTTTAAGGGCTATGAGCATTACAGCACAATAGCCCATACATGTGTTAATAACTAGTTTAACTCACCCTTTAAGTGGGGCATGACAATATCGATAGCCCATACATTTGTGCAATACTGATTTGATCTCATTTTTTGGTCGACTTCAAGTTTGAATTTTCCCACACATGATCTTGGGTTTTTAATGTATAAACGTCTTATCTATAATAACTAATAAGCACGTCATTTATAGTTTAGGGGTAATTCTAGGGAACACTTTAGTACAATTCTCCTGCTGCATTAAATACCATATATTTAATTTAAGAGATGGGTTACATATGTGCTATTTAACACTCAAGTCCGGCCTTTAAATCGTACAGTGAGGGATGAAGATCAGATTAGTCAAGACATAAGATCTCATAATACCCTTCATATTGTCTATTTTAATTAAGACTTGCAGATAAGATCAAAAGGTACCATGTCATATGGTTATCAAACAAACTTATTCAAACATTAGCCTAACTGTTGACAAATTGAAGATAAGAAACTTCAGAAATATCACCAAAAGTAATTGTCTAGATGCTGCAGTGATTTAAACGACCCAGAATTTGACAAGTAACACCGACTCAGCACATGAAACCCCATCTAAGAGATACAATGTTACACACAATAGAAGCAGACAATTTTGGAAAAAAACAACAAATGTACATACACATGATGACATCACTCCACATATCAAGTAAATTCTGATTAATTCCCATCATTGAATTACTGTTTGCAAGATGCCTTCTAAATGCTGCAAAAACATGGCAATGATCATCAGCAGTAGAAAAACAGAAGCAAAGAAAAAGATTAACTGAAGGAGTTATGAAGAAGATGTGGGGAAATAGACATAAAAAACGTTAAAAGAACAAACATTACGCACCTGCAGCCATGAAATGGACCCATCAAGCAGAGTATTTTTTAGGAATCTGTTAGATACGCAACTGTTAGCAACGTAACTCATAAAGCAGGTTTAATTCAAAAGTATATAAAAAAGAAGGTATTCAGGAAATAAATAATCTAGTGCTGAGATATTGACAATTTTAAAAGGTTGATCTAAGATCTGCAAAATTGCTTTTAGCATTAAATTTCCCTCTAATCCAAATTAGCACTGAAGTTTCAGCATGCATTATGAAATTGAGAAAAAAAAAAACTATTGTATATACTGTAATACACAGCTTGACCAATAGGAGAGGAGCCGTATGCGCAAAAGGCATTAATTGTGAACATAAAATGCCAACTAATAAAAGAGCACTATTCCTAAACCATGATCCTAGGAAGCACTAATTTCATATCCATATATGGCCGTCCAATGTGTCTAACCTCATTAAAACAATGACAACTGATATTACAAAGGAAAGAGAGGAACCCCTAACAACTTCACAAATCAAAACTAAAACATCCAACAGATTATCATATCACAAAACAGATGCCAGGAGTTAAATTAAACTCTAAAGTTATGTAAACATTAGTCTATTTCCTTCCCTTTTAAATACCTTTAACTATCTTTTGTTCCATTTTCACATTATCGGCCAGAGTCATGCAATAACTCCTAACCATCAGTCACATCATATAAAAGTCTACAGGAACTTTCCGCTTTCAATATTATAAATAATCCAGGTGCCATGGAACGCTATGCTTAGAGGGTGTTTGGTTAAGCTTATTTAAAACATCTTATAAGTACTTACACCTTATAAGATGTTTTAAGAGCTTATAAAATGGTTGGTCTTATTTAATAAATAAGCTCTTAAGTGTTTGGATAAAATAAGTCTATTGGACTTATTGGACTTATAAAATGTTTTAAATGTTATACGAGAAAATTTGTGCAAAATAACAAAAATAAACATTTTTGGAGAAATGAATTATTGGAAATGAGAAAATCAACTAGGGTTGTTTGTGTCTTTTAAGAATATAAGCAACATCCAAAATTTAAGATTTTGAAATAAGGTGGGTTTGGCTAACTTATTTTTTATTTGCTTATAAGACCCAAACATCTTATTTTTTGGTCTTATAAGCTCTTATTAAAAAAAATTATCCAAACACTTTTTAAGAGCTTATAAGCTCTATAAGATGTTTAAAAAAGCTCATAAGCTTAGCCAAAACCCTCTTCGTCAAGAAATAAACGAACTTTAAGTTTCTTACCCAATTTAATGCACATTAACAACATTAGATCATGTATATGCAATAAATAGAACATAGACAAATAGAGATGCTTGGTAAAATTTCAAAGGAGTTGGGATGCGGAATTAGAATTTTCACATTAGGACCAAAATGCAACTCTAATAGCACGGAGGGGCAGGGGCTCCTCAGCAGGACACGTTGGCAACACATAGTGCATGCAAATGCAGAAGAGCTCCGATGTGAGACGGGTACTTCTATCATTATGTCAGTCTGAGTAAACCACAACTTCATGGTCTACTGAACCAGTTTCAAGAACTATACTTCCAAGTGCGCCCTTATGGAAACAACCAACAATTTCTACATCATCTGAGTGATAAGATTCAGTAGATTTCTCAGGACACTGCAGGTTGGCTGATATTTGCTACAAAAGGGCTTCAGAAAGAAAATTAATTTAGGATAGACTGCTATTTTTGCCAGAAACTTTAGTTAAAGCTAGGTACTTATTTATTGTGAAGCACTTTAAGCAAACACTTATACAGGACAGAAAACATTGATTTCTTCTAATTGACCAGTACTAGAAGGATCTTAACTTTTAGTTTATCACCAAGACCACATCTTCCCTACCAAAAGACGCAAAAAAATCTACAGTGAATATACGATCTAGTTCATCTACTGGATTGATGGATTTGCCTGGTGTGTAGTTGGAGTCATTTTAAACTCAAAATTTTATATTCATGGTCATAATGTGAAAACTTGCTTCAGATTAATAACCTTATTTTTAGCATTGTAGTAGTGAGTTATTGGAATTTGTGAAAAATAAATTCAAGTTGAGTACAATAACACAAGTTCTTCAACACTTAAGGCTCTGTTGCAAACATGTCAATGATAATAATTGGCACAAACACATATTAGAGAATTAACTATCTAAGGTTCCTTCAGTTGTGTCCTGTGTCTTGGTTGCTTTTACACCCAGAATAAGCTTTACACTTTTTCGAAATACTCTTAAAGGGCAGCTGAAATTTTACTTCATGTCCAACGGATAAGAGTCCGAGTTTCCATTAATTCAAAGCAAGAGAAATCTAGCAAAATCAGCAGTTTTGAACACAACCATGGAAATGCGCACTATGTAAAGTGGTTCACTCACCGTTTAACAAACAGCATTCTTAGACAAAGTAAAGTGTAGAAACACGGATCGTCCATTTTTGTTAGTGTAACTCTTGGTTGTGAATAACTATAACGATAATAAAACTAACTCTAATTCCATTTTTAGAATTAAAAATCCAATATTCTAGGAAACCAATAGATGTACAAAATTCTGACGGTTGTGTTCTGCGTGCTGTGTTGGTGTCACATTTGAGCAATCAGGAATACATTTTTCTTGTAAAAAGAACTAATCAAATGTGACTATGAATTATAACTGCAATGTGAGCCTATATATCTGGTGTAATCATTTGTAACATAGCAACGTACATTGAGTGAGGAATCAAAACTTTAAATAAAATCTATTTGCCTTCTGATCGTGATGCATACACCGGAACAAACAAGGAAAAGGAAACCAAGATAATAGAGATAACAAATTTAAGATTTAGCTTGTTACGTCACGCTAGACAAACAAACAAATGGCGGAAAACAGCTGGCGACCTTAATTTTCAGATTCAAAGGAAGAAAAAGAAAAGTTAAAACTGGTACAATGAAGAGCAAACATAAGCATATACTCTACTTATCCAATGGAGCATTAAGTTTCCGGAGCATTTTTCTATAACACTTTGGGTTACACCAATGAACAACCGACACGTGTATGTGGAAAAACTTAAAGGAAAATAAAAAATTCTAATTTATATACACGTGCCGATTGTTCACTAGTGTAACACCAAATGTAATAGAAAAAGAGCTTAATTCACATGTAGCAATTCAGGCATCCAATTTTGAAGCAAATATCTGAAATCAACAACATTTTATCACTTTTCCGCAGCACTTTAACTCATTACTCACAGCTCACTCAATCCCGGAAATCTTTAGTACCAATAATTGAACAAATTCATAGTTCATTAAAAACTTATAATTTACATAAAACTAACACCCCACACTGTACATAACAACAATAGCATTTGACCAGCACCAATGGAACATAGACAAATAAATAATAACAACATTCATATCTAGTATTAGTAAAGGTGCAAACCTTTTCGATCATCAGATGCATCATGAAACTCCGGTTCCTCCTCATCCTCCACAGCAGAAGCCACAGACACCACAGGCTCACCGCTGCCTCCAGCGTTATCCTTCTCATCGGGATACCTCACAACAATGACAGGACAGACGCAATGCCTCACACAGTAATCACTAACACTCCCGAGCCTTTCATCACCACCTCTCTTCGTCGCGCCAAATCCACGGCTCCCCATGATCAAAGCGCTCAACCCTAGCCTCTCGACCTCGAGGCACAACCGCTCCTTCATATCATGATCCTTCACAATGTGAATCTTGAACGGAATCTGCGCATCCACAAGCGGCTGCGCCAGATCGGACGCCTTCGTAATGGTAAACGTATCAAAATCGTCTTCGAGCTTGCGCTGAGATTCTTCGTTTCCAGTGTCAACGATCGATAGGTCAACGGAGCCCCAATCAGCGCCATAAAGGACGGATGTTGGGCGGACGTGGACCAGAATCACGGCATCTCCTGGACGGAGGTAGTGGTGAACGGACCACTTGACGGCGAAAGCTGATTCGTCGCTGAGATCGACGGCGATGCCGATCCGGCGCTGCGCGTTAGCGGTGGGGGTATCGGTGGAGTGCGGGGTGGTCGGGGGAGGGAAGCGCGGCGAGGATGAGCGGACCTTGATGGATGCAAGCGGTGGCAGATCAGAATCCGGCGTCGGGTGCTGCATTTTCCGATTGGTTGAGTTAGGGTTAGGGTTTTGACTTTTTGTAAGGAAGTTTGACTGAATTTTATGCTGTGTAGTGTGATTGTGGAGTTTCTTTTAGCATCGTGGGAAAATGAAATTAGTCAAGAGTTTAGGGGGTATTTTGGAATATTCTACGAATTTCTTTAACGTGACCCAGTGGGTTAGGCAGTTAGGCTTACTTGTCAACGACGTATGGAATATTTCTTGATAAATTGGACTTTTGTGGCCCAAATATGTATTTTATATAATGACATTGTGATCATAAAGTATATATTTGATCTATTAAAAAAATATATTTTAATTATCCATAGTTCCTTAACTAACACCAGTTGGTACTACTAGTTAACTACTAACTTACACAATTGAAGCCTAAAATACTTTATATTTTAATGTGTCAAAGTATTCAATTACTTCATAAGGGGGTAAATATTTGCAAGAAAGCTTCTTGTATTTTCTATATGAGTTTCAGACAAGTGTTTTTGAATTATGATTGTATTGAATTATTTATTTTCGAAATGGTAAACTACAATTAAATAGTTGGGTATGTCATGGAACCAGTTAATCAATTGACTTTGTCACAAATATATACAATTATCAAGACCACGTAAAGGTTTAAAAAAAATATATGACATGAGCACAAAATAAGAACTAATATTTATCAATAACTAACTAAAGCTTCCTTTGTCCACTGGAGTATAACAACTTGTTCCAAAATCATACAAATATATAATCATATCTTTGGATTAAGATACTACTTTCTGTAGTAAATGTTGCATTTTTTTAATGAACTTGATCCTGTAGTTTGTATGATAATTCTGTAATTGTCTTATTTGTTTCTTCTTCTTCTTCTTGATCAAGTCTCAGCATACATTTTCCCCCATTAGTTCTTGTTTGTCAACTTCAAATAAACAATCTTTTAAGGACAATTTGTCCAATATATATATATATATATATGGATATTATATAATCTTATAAAGCATAAGGTAGAGAATTCAAAACAACTAAACGTTATTGCAATTGAAAAGACGACTAGAATCTTTATATAATAAGACAGCTGAACAACAAACAGTGGACGTGCCGGAGTGGTTATCGGGCATGACTAGAAATCATGTGGGCTCTGCCCGCGCAGGTTCGAATCCTGCCGTCCACGCCATTTTTTAGTTTCCATTTCTTTTTTAAAATCTTTGGATATATTTGGGGTCGAAACTTGAACCAAGTCACTCGATACTCAACTCGAGCTCGATCGCTAAAAGCTCTGAATTTACAAAACCAAGGTCGAATAACTTTTTTGTGTTTGATAATTTTTAAAGCTCGGCTCGAGCTCAACTCGATTAGTATATTATAATAAACACATGTACCAAATATAAATTATTCGAACTGAACTCGTGATAGGGTCAATTAACAATCAAGTTAAATTCAACCGCAATTTCAAAGCTTAGTTCAAATAAATTTAAACATCTATGCTTTCAACTCGACGGGATTCAATTCATTTACACCCATAGCTATATTGCATTTTCAGTTTTATGACATATTATTAGTTAATCTTTTTAATTTGTGTTATAGGTAACAGATCATTGTTTCATCTTGTTTATGAAATAAAGCCTGAAATTGCAATCCAAAGTTAAAAAGAAAAATGTTATATATCAACATTTTCATCTCATTTTTTACATTAGCTAAAGCATGAACCCAAGCTCGAGCCAAAAAAATTAATCAAATTCGATTCGATCTCGAGTGACGAACAACCGCCATGACACTTTAATACAAATTTGAAACTTAATATTATTTCAACCAAAAAATATGTACATCATATCATCGTTCTTATGTCGTAAACATTGAATTCTATTTGTAAAAGGTGAAGAGGAAAACTAATGATGTTATCATTTTAATTATTGGGTTTACTATCTATCCGATGTATCAAAAGAGGCATATATATATATATATATATATGAACAAATAAAACAAAAAAAAGATACTGAATAGAATTCAAGAAAATAGAACTTATAGGTGGTCAGTGAAAATTTTCTACTTCCACAATCACACTAGAGAATTTTATTTATTTTGACATTAAATTATAAGAGGCTTATTAATCTAAATATAATTAGAATCTTTACAAGATATAATATAACATTAGAAAAATAGGCCCCTCGAAATTATTTTTTCTCGTGCAATTCTAATATACGATCACTACCATTTCATTTTTGCTATCTTTTTTCACGTTTTAAAAAGTAGATCACTTAAAAAGGAAATTTATTGAGTCCCAGTTGCAGAAAGTTTTCAGAGGTAATCCTTATGTTTTGGCACTTAATTTGGTTCAGAGAACAGAATTTCTAGGGTTTTGAAAGATTGCACTTGTATTTAATTAATATATGCTAATCTATTATTGGAGCTATATATAGCTTCTAGTGTCACACTTGCAAATATATATATATATATAATCATATATTTGAATTTAGACAAATTAAAAAGGATATTTTATTATTAATTAACTCTTTCACAATTTTTTGCATCTCTTTTTATAATGAATTTGTAAATCCTTTTTGCGTATTAGGGTTACTAATATTAAGGTTAAAAAATGAATTTCGTTGGTAATGTATAAGATTGTTCTTTTTTTTTTTTTTGGGTTGCAATAAGATTGTTCAAAGACAACTTTTTTATAAAGTAAACAAATGTGGTAACTAAGAATATATTTAGATTCAATTTTTTCCAATTAAACTAAAACTAGCTAGGGGCAAATCGAAAATTTCAAATATTCTTAATTTGTTGTGCTCAGAGATTTTTTTTCTCTATTGAAATCACAAACTGATGAGCTAATTAAAATAGAGTAATGCTATATACCACCGTTTTCATACCATCGATTTTTCACCACCCCTTGATTTAGAAAGTTTGAATATATTAAATTCAATTGAATTAATTAAATCCAAATGATTGTTTACTAATAATAGAAGGAGTGAAAAATCGATGGTATGAAAACGGTGATATATATCATTACTCATTAAAATATTCTTTCTCTATTGTCTGTGAATACAAATTTTAAATGCTAATTTTGGTGAATGAAGATTTAGTGTGTTTTTTCTTGAACTTCAAATGCAACTTGTTTAATTTTCAAGGCCAGATATTGAAAATTTAATATTCATTTCCATATATATTGTCGATCTCAATCTGCCCGTTTTCCATTCGAAATATTTAAAATATATATTTGATAGTGCAAAATATTGAAGCCCATTTATGAGACATCTAAATAATTGATACTTTCTAAAAAAATGATAAATTATAAATAAATAAATTTGTAAAGCAATTCATTCCATTCCCATCATTAGTTATTTGTTTGTTATATGTAAGTAGCTAGCAAAATTTGCATGTGGCAAGGAAACAGTTTAAACATTTTGTGCATATTTTAGCTTCTTAATTCTCAGTGATCATTTGTTGTTAAAAATTGATAAAAACCTTAAAAAGTAATTATTGTTGGACTTTCATTTAAGACTACATTCCATATAAAATCATCAGCTTAATTTAATTAATTTAACCTAGCTATTTACTTAGTCATCGAAATTGTCCCACAAAATTCATAAATCAATTACATATATATGCATACATATGTATATATATAATATATATATATACGCACATTCATAGAGAAAGATGATGCTTAGACTAAAAAACCCATTGTCCAAATCCGGAGATGAAAACAGAGAAGTTTGACAACGAAAAAGGGTAAGCAAAAGGGATTGTTTTAGTATTGTAGACAGACAATTTGCATTCCCATAAAAACTAAAAACAGATACATACAATATCTATATCTAACTCTGCTAATATGAAAGCTTGAGAGACAGATCGATAAAACTAGAGGAAGAAGAAGCTTCCATTATCACCTTCTTCATCTCATAATCATTTTGAGAATGAGAATTGTGATCATCACTACTTCTCACTGCTGCTGGAAAGAACTCATACTCCATTAATACACTCTCTCTTTCTGAACTTGTTGATGATAATGATGATGATCCTCTTTTATGAACTGCCATAACTTCTACCCCCTACAATATTTATGACTATAAAATATATATATATATATATATATACACTTTTATCAAACTAATTGTGCTTATATGCATGATTACATATATAATTCCATAACACACGTTTTTTATGCATGATGAACAAGCGATTGAAGAAAATATATCAGAAAACAGATGAAGAAAATGTTGAGATAATTCATTTTTTGAGAAGGGTTCAATAAGATTACCATTTTGCCATTGGGAACAGTATATCCCAGTTGAGGCACCAAGGGTAATCTTGTCCCAAAACCCTGATTGTCATGGCTGATAATATTCTGATCGTCTCCAACGTTTAGACCCAAGAATCCATAGTCACCATTAACGTTAGACATCTGCTTATACATATCTGTTCTAACTCTACTGCAGCCCAAATTTTCACCGTTTAGTTTCTTTTTCTGCAAATGTTAAACATAAATAGTCTATTTATAATTGAACACTAGAAATTATTTGAGATTGAAATTTAAAGCTTGAAAAAAGATTAATAGACTGAACATATGAACTGAGGGTATATACCTTGTGACAAGCATTACAATGGTCAGAATAACACTTGACAACATGTTGGTTAGAAGAGAGCTCTGTACTAACATTCAAACACCCATCTCCAAAACCCATTTGCCCATGAAAACCCATATTAATCTGGTCATGATTAAACCCCATTTGGCCAAAACCCAAACCCGGATCCCCAAACCCACCCAGCTTCGAAAACTGAACATGATGATTAACATGAGAAGCAGAGTTCATCACAGCCGTCAGATCAGTCGCTGATGAAGGGTTTATCATGTTAAACGTACTCTGATTAGTGGTGGTGTTGATTTCAGTCATTTTCTTCCACCTTTCTTGAATCCTTAGCTTTTCAAGCTTTGCAACCCCCATCCCTCTCTGCGGCTGTTTCTTCTTCTTCTGCCCAGATGATGAATCACAGCCCTTGGATTTTCTCAGCCCAGAACTACGTCGTTTTGGCTGGTGTTCTTCGAGTGAGGGCAGGTTTGGGTCTGTGGTGTTGTGGTGATCAGTTCTATTGGCCGCCATTAGAACAGATGTAGCCATCTTTTTGCTTTTTAGAGTGTAATGTGTTGCTTTAATTTCAATAGAACAGTAACAGTGGATTTAGAGAGAGAGAGAGAGAGAGGAACCAGAAGTAGATGTACAGCTGAGAAATGCAAAATGTGGGGGATTATGGATGAAGGTTTTTGAGCATATATATACATACATATAGATACATGTATAAGTCGATATATACAGCCACGTCCCTTTCTAACTATTGCTAGAGAAATTTGTCTTTTGTAAGTTAAAGCCTTTTCAGGTTTTTTTTCTTTTTATTATTTCTTAATCACTGAGATTTTCTACTGGTTTGAGAGCTTTATAGGAAAATGATTAGAGAAGATTAGAGGAAGAAGATTAGAGGAATCGATTAGGAGAAAATATATTCATTTATTAAGTGTTTCTTATAAAGAAAATCATTTAATAATTTAGTTTATTTATTTTATGATAATCCATTATTTTGAGTTTCAGGCAATTTGGTCGTCCTAGAACTATTTTATTTATATCTCATTAAATAAATTAATCAATTCAAGCATGCTCATGTAAACTAATTTTTCTTCCACAAATTTTATGCATCGAAAATTAGAATATCTAAATGTAGTGTTAACAGAGACAGAATTCAGAGAATTTGTAATTTGGACATCGGAATATGGGCATGTTTTCCCATGTTCTTTCTACATAGTAATTAAGGATATATATATATATATATATATATATGCAGGCATATGAAACATAATATAAAAATGCATTGTACTTGAACATATATGAAGTAAGAATTTTTTTACTCCAAACCCATTTAGCGAGCCTAATTATAATGCTAGTGAATTATATTGATGATATGATTGATCATTTATCTTGTAAATTACAACGAAATTTGGTTCAAAACAGTGAATTTTTTTGACTAACAAACAAAAACAAAAATAAAGATCATTTTTCTCTATTATCTACACATATATGTATCTCATTTTACAAAATACATATGGTGTTCGTATGTATTTTGATTATTTAATCTTTCTGCATATATAACAAGCATTTGATTATACAAATATCTTAAATCCGACCCTATAATCTATACTAATATTGGGGCTTCCTATTCATGTTTCTGATGTAAGATGTGTGAACATTTAAAGCATCAAATAAAGACAATTATATAGACTGAAATTTTGTTACCTTTGTGTCCACATCAATTCCATATACCTAATCGATTACTCTATAGTTTTATAAGAAATTAAAGCTAGCCCTAAAGTCTGTATAACAGTCAACGATATACCTTAAAAAGTAATTAATGTTTCTTGCACAAAATGTTTCTTGCACAAAATTTATAGTTCAATTTTTTCTAAATTATAGGGTCAAGTTAATAAAATTATTATCAAAGATTGAACTAATTCATGAAAAAAAATCAATTTTGCCTTATAAATAAAACTGAATAATCTTATATGACCCTAAACTTTATTACTAGTATGTAAAAATAAAAAGAACACTGACAAAAAGACCACAAAACATATTTTGCTCAAATCCCAAAAATTCCCTATCTATTCCCTAAAGTCTGTCTTGTCTGCACAAAATCGAACAACCAAGTAAATCTCAACCGAACACGTTTCATCCGCTCATTGGCTAGCATTCTACATGACCTAAGAGCCCTCCACGTCACCTTCCCCAGCCGCCTTCCGTCTATGTTAATAAATATTTTTATTATGAGTAAAAGATTCTTTACTTTGTATCCCCACCCTATCTGGGTCCACATAATAGCTCGGGGACCACCTAAGTGCCTGATGTGGGGTCCATCTTACCAAGATTCTTGTCACTATTTTCTTGTTAAGCTAACGGTGAGGGGATGAATGATGATATTGTGACTCTAGAAAATATTTTACTGTAAATAATTACAAAAACAAATAATAAAAAAAAATCTGGCATCTCTTAATTTTTATTGTAAAAACATTTAAAAAATTGTAAATAATTTGAAAATTTTCTTATAAAAAATGAGTAAAATTAAATTTTTATTATTTATGATTCAACTGCTAACACCATCAATTAAAAAAATAAATCAGTTACCTTTCAAACCCAACAATTCGATTTATCACATATTTTAATGCAAAATAATGCAACGTTGAGAATAAGATTCGTTGTTATTATTTTTTTTATGTCTAAATCAACGAGTTTGACAAAAAATATTGAAAAAGATATACCTAATAACAATCAAATAAGTTTCTTACAACAAAATATATATATTACATTAACCACAATAATTACCTATTTTTCTTTTAAAACAAAAACTCACATGAACACACTCTTTAAACCAAATTTCTTATTCATAAATGATTTTTTATCTTTTTTTTAATCATCTTTTTGCAAGATGGATATATTATCCAATTTGGTCCATCTTCCATATTTAACTCTTTCTTTGTTTTTATTATACATAAGCGTGGGTCCCAAATTTGATATTTTCCCATTTTTTTAATGATCTTTTTGCGAGATGGATATGCTATCAAATTTGGTCATTCTTTTTCCATATTTAACTCTTTCTTTGTTTTTATTGTCCAAAAGGTTGAATCCGCAACCCCAAAGGCCCCCATGCCCGGTCCGACAGAGCTATGGGAGGAATAAATCATGGTAGCCAGCCAATCACAGGGGTTAGACCAGTGCCCACTGCGCACAAGGAGCCCCCCTCACTTGAGAGGTTGCTCCCGCACTGCCGCTGGTGGGACTCGATCCTTGGTCATTGTCCAAACTTCACCCTTCTGTGACCAACTAGGCTGCCCATGCGAGCCTTTCTTTGTTTTTATGATACAAAGCGTGGGTCACAAATCCAATAAAGTCGTGTCACATAGTGATGTGGCTAGATGCTATTAGTCAATTTTTTTCGCAACTAGAGCTCATCCTGTCGTTAATTTGATAAGATTGTCTATTTCAAATCTTTATGTTATTTTTCAAATCTCAAAATTTATAACCTTTTTGTCCTACATCAAGTAACTAGAATGGTAATTAGAGAGAAAATGTTACATAAGTTGTTAAAGGTGAAAATATTGATAAAAAACAAGAACTTGTGTAGTAGTCCAGCATTCTCTAGGGCTTCCGTGCTATATAGGAAACGTTGGTACTCTATTAAATAAACTCATATATAGTGAAAACATTTTTAATTATTTTGTAATGTTGATTATTTTACGCCTTATTTATTGGATATGAAAAAGATAACTGGCCTGCTTTGGGATTAAACCACTAGTCTGAATGTTATTTATTTGTCTCAATAAATGAGGATAGGAAATATGAAAGGCCACTATTTGGTTGTAAAAGAGACATTATGAACTCTACTAACTAAGGTTCAATGTGAAGATTTCATGATATATATTGTCACCCATTTGACATGGTTGTTATATATGTTACTTCTTTTGAGTCCATGAAAATAATTGGTGTAAAGTTCCCATCTCATGACAAACTTGCTCTTCCTAATCAATAATCATTACTATTGCATGATAATTCTTAGTCACATAAAAAACAATGATATAACGAGATAAATGAACTTCAAGTCGAATGTTAATCAGTTACGAGAACTATGGAGTGTGTTGAGTAATTGGATTAGATCAAATTTGAGCCATTATTTCCCATTATCTAGCAAACTCAAAATATTTGATCCAGCTTTTTTGGGTCATTTATTATACACATAAACTATACATGTTTTTCTATGCTTGTTGATTAATTACAAAATCATGATATAACATCTAATAGACCTATAACACTGTGTTTTCCTTTTCAAGTTCTTTATTAATGATTAATAATGGATGGAGAAAATGTCAAAAATCATACCATAGGATAGGCCCAATCCAGTTTTGATACCACGCTTTAGACCTGTAACACATTGGGTACCAAAAGACTTGTTTTTTAACACATTTGATACTCCTGTTAGTTGACTAACGGTCAACGTCATGTGCATGTCACGTGGCCGTTAGGAAATTCATTTTCCCCCAAATCTATTTTCAAAAAACAATGGATGACGATGATGATGATGATGGTGAAAACCCTTGTTGTGAAATGATCTAACCATGATGAACCTTTGATGATGATGATCATGGCTATTGCCCTCGATTTCTTTTCTGTGGAAATTTCTAAGGCAATTGTAGGCGGAGCACGTGAGGGCTTCTATGGTGCCCTCTTCGCCGCTGGGCATGAACTCGCCGCAGCCGTCTGTGGCGGTGCCGCTCATTGAGGCTGCATGTTTTTTCAAGCATTCTCTGTACTTTATAGCCATTTTTTTGTGGGTTTTGTTGCTGTCAAAAATGGGGACACTTGGAGGGGAAAGGTTGGTGTTAATTGGGGGATTAGAAGGGATTATTATGTGATTGTTTTGATGTTTAGGGTTTAGGGTTAATTGTTGTTGATTAATTTGGGGGAAAATGGATTTCCTAACGGCCACGTGACATGCACGTGACGTTGACCGTTAGTCAACTAACGGGAGTATCAAATGTGTTAAAAAAACAAGTCTTTTGGTACCCAATGTGTTACAGGTCTAAAGCGTGGTATCAAAATTGGATTGGGCCTATCCTGATTTTTGACATTTTCTCATAATGGATGGTTTAAATAGTTGGTTTGCTTCATAGGGATAGTGGGATATAGAGTAAGTGTTAAGTGTGGCTTTATGCAACTTCAGTGAAACCCTAACTAATCCTGGTAAACTTGCCTAATATCACTTCTCCACTCGTCAGTTTTTTTGTTGGTATACACTATACATCCTACACAGAGATACAGACCAAATCTCACTTCAGATCTCTCTCTAAATACATATATATACATATGCCCATTAATGAAAGATTTTTAGACGTGGATTGAGACAAATTTTGAGCACAAATCTGAACCGTCCGTATGCATTTTAAATCACCATATCAAATGTGTGCATTGTACTGTAAGTTGTAACTAAAGCTAGGGTACACTATTTTGACCAGCCTATTCCCATGCAAAAGAGACAAAGTCCCTTTCACCTATTCGTTGTGTTTGTACCTTTGAGACCGTAAATAACAAATGCCTAAATCTCAACAATGGTTAAAATTTATTAAGATATTTTCATTAACTTTGTATAAGATATATCTGCATGTATTATGTTTTTGTTACATAAGTAAATACCCTAATATATTGAGTACACAAGAGAGTAGTAAATCATAATTGGCATTATGTGCATCCTTGGAAATTCATGACTACTCAAGTATTGGATTGAACTCTCTCACTAGCAAAAACTGTTTCGATAAATAGCCATTTAATGGACTTAATAAATAGTCACACTCGCCTGAAATTCAATGCAAGTCCGTACCCTCAATTCAAAATAGAAAATTCTCATCTCGAGCTTGTGAGTTGGCTTGACGTACGCTTTGAATAACAATCATGCACACGAGTTAGATTTTCTATTCCAATTTTCTACTTTTATCTACTATTTTAAATCACAACCCCAAAACAATATATATAAAATCTATACATCCCAGCAACTATTTCATATATTTCTAAAAGAACAACATTAGATACCACTACTACGTATTGAAACAATGCTCTGAAAATGGGTGACAAAGATAACCTTAGTAGCTTGTAACAAATTCAATCATCCTAACAAATCAATGGAGGGGCTTAACTACGTTTCTCCCTTTCACAGGAGAAAAAACTACAAAAAAATAATGTAAAAAATGAGTAGTCCTACATAATTTGCTACAAACAAACAAAAAAACTTAGAATTTAATAGCAAAGTACCCTTGGACGTTTATTCCTCTCCAATAATCCTTTCATTATAACACGTTTCTTGTGGTCATCGGAGTCGAAAACCGAGTTTCCGGGCAAGTCAACACCTTCAGACCGGCGGTTGCAAGGCGCAAAAAACAGCCATGTTGAAGTGCAAGCTAATATGGCAAAAATCTTCCCTAAAAATACTACAGCTACTAAACAAACAAAAATGATATACATTCCATTTGTATATTCATAAGAATATCTGCTACTATGATCCCCTTTAATCCACTGTCTGTTTTTTCTATTAATCTGTTTCAAATCGTCAAGAGAATTTGATTCTTTAATCCTTTCGGATCCTGACCTTGAGTTGGACGAAATGGAAGAGGCTGAAGAATGAGATGTCGATGTAAACAACGAGGAATTTGAATTTGTTCGGAATATTTCTTGGGTGAAATGTGAATTCTTCTTCATGTCGTTTATACGTTTTTCGTGTTTGGATGATGCTCGGTGGTTGTCTTGCCTGGACTTTCGTGTCCTAATCTTCTTCACCTGCGAGTTAATTCAAGATATATAATGTTACAAATACGATATTTACAGCAGAAATTGTGAGAAATTAACAGTAGAGCATATGCAAAATTGGTTACTATTTATCTAATCTGGTAAAAGATAAGCAAGTAATTGTAGTACTGAATAGCGAATACTAGTGTAGTACATTAATAAATGCTTGAAATAAGTATAATAATCTGCCAAGTGATCAAGAACATTTGAGAATGGAAATAAAAATAACTGCTGGTTGTAAAAGCGGTTGGAAAAGAATAATATCCATTCTAACAAAAATAAAATAAAATAAAATTACATAGCCGTGTAAAACGAGAAACATTGAATCATATGAACAGTTTTAACTCAATAAATCGACAATTAAATAAAAAAATTATGAGAATGTTAAGTTAATGCTAAAAACAAAATTCTTACTAATGATGTCTTGAAGAAAACGGCCTTCACCGCACGGGAAAAAGTCCGATTAACTGCCATCCTTCTCCGGCCGCCGTTCTTATCCTCGGACGGCAGTCGAGGATTGAAGGAGCGCAGATCGTCGGCCATGACCGGCTTAAAACAGGCAAAAAAGTTGTTATACGATCTACTCATGGTAAATTTCGATGCTATGTTATAAATCTATGGGATATCCATGCACAGAGTTTGAGAGAGAAAAAATTATAAAAGGAAATACTAGAAATATAATAGAAAAAGAAAATGGAAATAATATCAATAGTAATAATATCTGAAAATTCATGAATAGTGGCGTAGATTTAGGGGAAGAGGTACGAGAAAATAAAGGAACGTGTTTTGTAGTGATGTATGTTTGAAATGACAAGACAAGGCCGGCTTTGCCGCTCTTCTATTTAATGTTCCAATCTTTTCCTTTTTGCTTATTAATTTTTAATGTGGTGTGACTATTTTTAGAGAATGGATAAGATATAATCTTTTCTTTTTCCTACCAATTTTCAATGATTGATTGGATCAAAAAAATTATTTATTTTATTAATGGTTTACTGGTGTTTTGTATAAGTAAAATGTGTTTTGTGAGATGTGTATTTTATATAAAAGTATATATTGAATATAAAAAGGGTGAAGTGTATGTAAAAATAGTGTGTAGTATGTGTACAAAAGTGTGTAATGGTTTTAAAAGTGTGTTTGTTTGTACAAAAGTATGGTTTTAGCACAAAATGTATTTGTGTGTGTAAAAATTTCAGTAAGCTTATTTAAAATATTTTATATTGCAATTTTGGGTGTATTTTGATTTATTATTGGATTTGGGTCCTTGTTGTTGGGTCTATTATCTATAATACACTTTTTTATATTGGGTCCAATTAACCTTGGCCCAATTTGAACACAATCTAAATGGAACCTTGGCCCAATTTTTAATAATATTAGAATTTTCACTCCGATCATATGATTTTTGTATTTAACATTTTCTACATTCCATCAATTCAATTTTTACTTAAATCTATAAGGAATAATAATTTTTTTGGAATTAATTATTTTCAGGAATTTTGATTTGGAGCTTCAATTATTTATGACTATAGTTTTTGAAAAATAAAATATATTATTTTTGGCATTAATTGAAATACACAAGGATGATTTTCCTTGAGAAAAAAAAGCTAGGATTTATACATGAACGTTATAAAAAAAAAGTTGTAGTCTAGCATCAATCTTTGTCCTTTGCACATCGGAATAAGAGAGATCTTCAAAAAGAATCAGTGATGAAACACAATCTGATCATCACATTTGCAATACTAACTTCATACATTTGAAATCTGCTTCTACCAAATTAATTATTCTCACAATTTTTCATATATATAAAGTAAAAAAAAAAATTCAGAATCTAACAGTAGTAGGACCCCAAGAGCTCAAATCCATAACTCTTTTCAAAGATTTCTCAGTTCTTTTAATCTTCTCCCCATCATCCCTTATAACCCTTTGTTCAACATTAGCAGAAGAAGATTTAGGATGAAGAAGAGACGTTTTAGCCCTTTGTTGAAATGACCTCAAAACATAATTCCATCTGCAAACCCCTAATTGATCCTTCAATGCCTCTACTGCTCCAATGCTTGCTGCCACTATTATCCTTCCTTTTCTTTCTCCACTCATTTTTCTATTTCAAAACAAATATATTAAAATGGGTTCAGAAATTTGATGGGTTTTTGGAGATAATAATATTAATTAGTATTGATTGTGTGTTGAATTTTGTTGGGGTTGGATTGGAATAATATATATAGGGATAGGGATGGGGGAGATTTGGATTTCTTAATTAATGTATGAAAACTGGGAGCGGGTTTACCTATGGTTTAGGAAACAGCCAAAGGTTTTTTCATTATATTAAAAACTAGGGGTTAATATAATACCTGGTTTTGGATGTACTTTTTAACGTGTGATGAAGGGAAATAATCCCCATGGTTTTAACTTTTAATTAGAAAAAACCAATTGTTTTAATAGTCATTTTGCGTGTACTCCAGTGGCGGTTTAAGTACACTGTTTACGGGGACAAGTATGGCCGTATGGGTACCAACCGCGTCAAAAAGGTGACAAATAATTAATAGCCTAAATAGATTTTTGCATTGAAAATTTTATAAAAAATATTATTTAACCTAAAAAACTTTTTATAAACTTTTCATTCTAAATCTAAAAAAATTAAGATTAATAGCTGTTTCGGACTGAATGACCCTAAGTGAAGAATTAGATCTGTTAATTTTTTAATTAAAATTATTATATTTTGAATTATTTAAATTGATAAATCATGTCACATGATTTTTTTATTTTCAATATTAAATATTTTTATACAATTATTTTTATTTTAAAATAATAATCATCTAAAATATTTGTTTTAAATGTTTAAAAAGATTTTGAAAATTTGAAAAATTAAGAGAAATAATATGATTGGTACAATTATAAAAATTAAAGTTCTAGATAAAATATTTTAATTTAGAAGATTAAGGGCAATTAAATCTATATTATCATGATTTTGAGATTGTAGCTTGGATTCAAGCTCGAGCCCGCTTATAAATCTAAAATTTAGATAGAAAATTTTGAAATTTAAATATTTTTAATTTTTTTATTAATTATGTAATATAATTTATTATTTAATATGTATTTATTAATATAATATAAAAAAAATTAAAAAGCTTGCCAACTTTTTTCAAAGAGAAGTGGACTCGAATTCGAATCCGACATAAAGTTCGTGCTCAAGTTCGCGAGTCAGTTCGGCTTACACCCCTATGTAGAAGTAAGACTAATCGGGTTTGTTGGATCCGGCACACCATATATTTCATGTATGGGTTTCGAGATAGACCAGTTTGTTGAATCCGATCTGTGGTAGAATTTTCCATAAAAGTACCACTTTGTCAAATACCACTTTGTCCGGTACAAATACACTGGAAAAGTCATGTCGGTGCAAATATACACTATACATTTAGGACACGTTTGGTATTACTGATAAAGGGTGATAGACAAATTTATCACTAGGAATCACTTGTTTGGTATTTATGACAAAAGCCCAAGACAATAAGCCCGGTTTTTTATCCTCAATTGTAGTGATAACTCATCCTATCCAAGGGGGCATGATAGAATTATCACTTATTTTATCTCTTTAAGTTATAAGGCAACATGTCCAATATACCTCTCAAAACATAAATGTACTCTCCTTTCTACCCTTAAGCCTTCATATTTTTACATAACTCATTTATTATGCCATCAATAAATTCCATTCTCCTTCAAGATTTCTTGATAATAAGAGAGCTTCATATATCCTCTGTTGTTCCACGTTATACTTGTTTTAAATTGTATTTACTTATTATTTTGAGAAGACTTCTACAAAACAAACTCACACGTGATTCATTGATAAACCTCGATTATACGTGTTTTCTAGCCTAAGATTAGTCATTTTTATATCAATTTTTATCATGATTTATACCCCATATACGTTTATAGGTTTTTATATGTTTGTAGGGTAAAATCATTAACTTCGAGAAAATGGCGAAAGAACGTATGAAAGGAGGTAAATTGGCAATATTCGGTCATATAATTATATCTCGGAATGTAGATCTTAAATATTAATGATTCTTATATGGTTAGAAAGCTAAGACAATTCCCCACAAGTCTTATGAAGACGACAAGATCTAATTCAAACGTTTGAAGGCCCGAAAGTTACAAAATATAGTCTGTTCTGAACCAATATGGCAGTTTTGGTAGAAAGATCATAACTTGAGTTATACAATTTGGATTGGATCCAAATTAGTTTCGTTGTAACGTTAAGACAAATATCTACAACTTTGTAGAAGATACAAAAGTCAAATTTGGACAGAAATATGGTCAAAAGAGCGATCCAAAATAGATAAAAACGGCAAAATGTGAAAAAACATATTGCTGGTAGCGTTTAAACGCTGGCAGCGTTTTCCCAACGTTTAAACGCTGGGAGCATAAAGATTCTGTTCTGGGCGTTTA
This sequence comes from Verbascum thapsus, assembly GCA_963669365.1. Classification (NCBI taxonomy): domain Eukaryota; kingdom Viridiplantae; phylum Streptophyta; class Magnoliopsida; order Lamiales; family Scrophulariaceae; genus Verbascum; species Verbascum thapsus. Next base: position 5,251,283 of record OY770116.1, read on the forward strand.
AATGCTGATTTCCACAGCGTTTAAACGGCCGAATCCTTCTAGGAATAGGACTCGATTTTATTCCCTTATTTATATCAATTCTTACGATTCAAAAGGGGGATTCTTGAACTCAAAATTTGGGGAGAAATCATTAGATTAGAGATTGAAATTACATCTATTTTGAAGGCTTGAACAAATCAATCTTGCATGATTGTATTCGACATTTTCATAGATATTTGATAAACCTCGATTATATGTATTTTCTAGCCTAAGATTAGTCATTTCCATATCATTTTATGTTATGATTTATACCTCATATGCGTTTAATAGTTTTGTTACATGTTTGTAGGGAAAAATCATTAATTTCGAGAAAGTAACGAAAAACGTATGAAAGGAGATACATGTGCGCTGTTTGGAAATACAATCATATCTTGGGCTACAAGCTCCAATGTTAATGAGCCTTATATGTTTAGAAAGCTAAGACAATGACATAAAAGTTTTGTGAAGATGACAAGATGTGGTTCAAACGTTTGAAGGCCCGAAAGTTACAAATATGCTCTGTTCCGAACTAAATATGGCAGTTTTGGTAAAAATATCATAACTCGAGTTTTACAACTTGGATTTGATCCAAATTGGTTGGGTTACAAAGACAAGACATAGAGATACAACTTTGTAGAAGACCCCAAGCCAAATTCGGACTGGAACATGGCGTTCAGATGCCTTGTATATCGGCGTTCAGACAACGAATTACACGGCGTACGTACGCCTTGTTAATTGGCGTTCAGACAACGGAGGCAGAGAGTTGGGCCATCTCGTGTACGAGCGCCAAACTATATGGCGTACGTACGCCATTTTATACGGCGTACGTACGCCGTTCAATATCGCGTACAGACGCCGTTTCGTACAAGGCCCATATTTGGCCCATATTCGGGTTTATGTTTTAGATTAGGTATAAATACCCCTTCCCAAGATTGTTTTAGGATTCGAACTTTATTTTCTGGAATTGAGTTGTAAAGATCAGAGATCGAGAGACGAGATTCAAGTATTATTGTAGACAAATTTATTCGACAACGGGTTTAATCGAAATTATTTCTTTAATCTCTTCTATTTCTCGTCGTTTTTATCATGTTTACATTATTAATTGTTGATTGTCTTTTCGCATCTATGGAGTAATCTATCTTATTCTAAAATCGGGAATAGCCCGATAATATGTTATCGATATAGATTATAGAACTGTTGATGTTACGTCGCGTATGCTTATGATTTGAATTCTTGATTATTAATGCTTGTGAATTTGCTGGCCACATATTTGCATGTTCATAGATATTAGGTGAAAATTCTGAAAGGTGACATCTAAATCGGAACCCTAGTATTCAAACCTAGGATCCTAAATCACGAAAGTAGTTTTAGGTCTTTTGAGGAATCGATACACTATCATAGAGATTAATGAATCTGAGTTTAGTCTAATCATCACGAAAGTAGTTGATTAATTAACTTGGGTATATTGTTATGCTTCGACAGAAGGTACCGAGTACAATTGGATAGTGTCCTTTATAAGTAGCGATCGTAATTTCATTGGTAATATAATTGAATTGATAACGTATGTCGTGGTAAACCCTGAGTCCGGAATTTCCAATCATATATAACTCAAATCAATTTTCTTGCGTTCTGTTTAGTTTTCTTTACAATTTATCTCGTGTTTTTTGTTAGGCTTAGATTACTGATAATTGATAGGCTAGTGCTTGATTATTCGGTCTTCGTGGGAACGATATCTTTTGTACTGCACCGATGCCGTGCGCTTGCGGTTTAGGCACATCAAGTTTTTGGCGCCATTGCCGGGGACTTGAATAGTCAATATTAGTTTTTATCAGATTTTAGTGAGACTAAGCCATTTTTATTTTTATTTTTGTTTTTAATTTTCGTTTTTTGTTTTAATTTCAGGATTTTGACTTCTCTTGTATGCGAAGTAAGATCGATTTCGAACCAGATCCGGAAATCAAGAAAACTTTTCGTGCAAGGAGAAAACTACACAGACTGAAACTAATTCAACTGAACCAAGCAGCAATGACGGAACCAAACGCAAACGCGATTCCAAACGTTAACGCGGAACCAAACGCAAACGCGATTCCGAACCCCAACGCGAGATGCTTGAAGGATTTTGCGGCACCGAATGCGCAGACACTTCATTCTAGCATCGCTAGGCCTACTGTAGAGGCCAACAACTTTGAGCTCAAGCCATCCCTTTTGCAAATGGTTCAGCAGAATCAGTTTGGGGGTGCACCTACTGAAGAGCCAAACCTCCACTTGTCTATGTTTTTAGAGTACTACGACACTCTAAAGATGAACGGGGTTTCCCAAGACGCTATCAGGTTGAGGTTATTTCCGTTCTCACTGCGAGACAAAGCGAGAGCTTGGCTACATTCTTTACCATCGGGTTCCATCAGAACATGGGATCAGCTCATGCAATGTTTCCTAGCAAGGTATTTTCCCCCGAGCAAGACTGCCCAACTGAGGAACCAAATCACGACTTTTGCTCAGCGGGATGGTGAATCGCTATACGAAGTTTGGGAACGATTCAAGAATCTTCTCCGACTATGTCCACATCATGGATTAGAGAAGTGGCTCATTGTTCACACGTTCTACAATGGACTGATTTACACCACGAGGATGTCAGTCGATGCAGCAGCTGGAGGAGCTCTGATGAATAAGGGTATCGATGAAGCCTATGACTTAATCGAAGATATGGCATTGAACCACTACCAATGGTCAAGCGAAAGATCGACTCCACAGAAAACACCAGGTAAGTACGATATTGATGCCATTACACTACTTTCTGCACAAGTAGAGGCTATGTCTAAAAAGCTGGATTCCATGAACATGCATGTTAACTCTGTCACTACCCCACCCCCTATGTGCGAAATATGTGGTATGGTTGGTCATGTTGCATTAGAGTGTCAACTAGCTAGTGTACCTAAAGATCCCTCTATGGAACAAGCCAACTTTGTGAATAACCCCAACCAAAAGAACGACCCGTTTTCAAACACTTTTAATCCTGGTTGGAGGAATCACCCTAATTTTTCGGACAATACAAACCAAAACGCAGCTCCACATCCTAACTTTAGGCAGCCACCTGGATTCCAACAGAAGCCTTACAATCCTGTTCCACCACAGAAATCGAACCTAGAGTCCCTTCTTGAGAGTTTTGTAGTAGCCCAGATTAAGCAAAACGAGATAGTAAATGATGCAATTAAACAACTAGCAACTAAGGTCGATTCTTTAGCAACTCATAATAAAATGCTAGAAACTCAAATTGCACAACAGGCTAGTAACTCGAATAGGACTTTCGGTTCTTTTCCCGGACAACCTGAGACAAATCCGAAGGAACATTGTAATGCAATTACTTTAAGGAGTGGAACTGATTATGAAGGTCCAAAAATGCCTACTAGGATTAGTGAAACTGAGTCAATTGATAAAGTTGAAAAGGAAAAAACGTCTAATCCCGATAGCTCAAAAGATAAAACGAATGAGATAAGTGAGAAAGAGCCAGCATATGTACCTCCACCGCCATATGAACCACCCGTGCCTTTTCCTCAAAGATTAGCTAAGGCGAAATTAGATAATCAGTTTGGAAATTTTTTAGAAGTTTTGAAAAAACTTTACATTAATATTCCATTCACTGATGCACTTGCACAAATGCCTTCATATGCTAAATTTTTGAAGGAAGTTCTTTCTAACAAACGAAAGCTAGATGAATATGAAACTATCGCTTTAACTGAGGAGTGTAGCGCTGTAATTCAAAATAAATTACCTCCAAAACTTAAAGATCCCGGTAGTTTCTCAATTCCTTGTGTAATTGGTAATATGAGTTTTAACAATGCTTTATGTGATCTTGGAGTTAGTGTTAGTCTCATGCCATTGTCTAAAAGAAGTTAGAGATGAATGATTTAAAGCCTACGATATTAATTTTGCAATTAGCTGATCGTTCTGTTAAGTATCCGATAGGTGTGTTAGAGGATGTACCCATCAAGGTTGGTAAGTTCTTTATTCCTACAGATTTCATTGTTCTCGATATGGATGAGGATTCTAAAATCCCCATTATTCTTGGTAGACCATTCCTAGCTACAGTAGGAGCTATTATTGATGTTAAAAATGGAATGCTTTCCTTGAATATTAGGGATGAGAGAGTTGAATTTAGTCTATATAAATCTGTTGCTAACTACTCTATCGAGAACTCTTGTTACATGATTGACGAGGCTATAACTATGGATAAGCTTTCTAGGCACCACTATAAGGATCCATTCGAGGCACGACTGGTGAGTGATGGCTCGATCGAGGAGGAAGATACCATTATCGCTGATATTGCTCGAATGTTCGAGGAAAATCTGTCGTTGACACCAAACATCGCTAAAGAAGAAAGAAAGTTTCGACGTCGTGAACCAGATAAGATAAAGTTTGATGCGCATGAGAGTGCAAGGATCAACAAGAAAGGTATTAAAGTTTTGCATGATAAAAAGAGCCCCGACGAAAACTCAAAAAGGGGATATTTAAGACTTCTATTCGACAAGCACATGAGGTTTCTTTACTTAGAAATCAAGATTCTAAAGTCGATTGGAGAGTTGCTAAGTCGTCGGGTCGAATTCGGGAGCTGCAAAATTGAGTTAACATGGTAAAGTCAAGCTAATGACTATAAACAAGCGCTTCTTGGGAGGCAACCCAAGTGTTTTCTTTTTTTTTATTTTTATTTTTGTTCTTTTTCTTTCATATTTTTTTTTCTCTTTAACACACGAAAAAATATATTTGCATGCTTTATTTTTATTTAGTCGTACAAGGTACATGAGTAGCTCTCGTTGGATGGATAAAGATGTTACACTACCTTCACTTGGAGCTAAAATTCTCCTTCGGTATTCGGGCATGTTTTTCAACATCCCATTTGGTTAAGTTTTTCTTTCCCACTACTTATGTGTGATTGATCACATTGAGGACAATGTTATAGTTCAAATTTGGGGGTGAAATTCGACTTAGCATATTTATATATCATATGAGTTTGTTTCGCTTAAGTTTGGGGGCGTTTGAGCTATTCATTTGGCATGCTTTATTTTTTTTTTCTGTTATGAGTTTTAGCTTGTCAAATTGTACAATTTGCTAGAATTAACTTAAGATAGATGACATGACTTCAATATATAATCTGGACTAATGGAACAAGCATATCTCGATTTTTGCTCATGTCGACCTAAGATTAGGATTTACTTCTTTAGATATTTACACACAATCTATGGGAGAGGAGTTGAGTGGATGTTGCATCTTGAGACACGTAAGGAGTAATTCCCAAAGATATTAACTAAAATTTTTACAAGGTATAGAGTTACATAGTCACACTTCATAATGAATGGTTAAAATTTGAAAATATTGATGTGTTGGATTATTATGACAATGTGAAGCTAACTCAAATAAAGACCTAGCTTGTTTCGTGGCCTTTGACACTCAAGTGATTAAGTTCAAAAGGAGTGTCTCAACGCTCAACGCCCTAAAGCTATCTAGATTCGGAGTCGTTGACCCAAAACTCGTTACATGAGTGTCATAGAAAGCCTAAGGGAACAAGCATTGCTCATGGTCTAATGAGCTAAACAGAAATCCACACGTACTGTGTAGAAAGTCAAAAATTCTTAAAAGCTTTAGTTTTGAAGTGTGTATTTTTAAAGCCTATTAAACTTAGTGCCTTTTGAATTTGAAAGTTAATAAAAATGGGGATTACATCCAAAATTTGGTAAGGATGCCACTCGACTATAATGCCTATGATTGCATGAACCACTTTGGAAGTTAATTCGACTTTTAGTGTTAATATATGACAAAATTGAGAGATATGTACATACTTTTGAGCTTAATTGTTAATGATGTTATGCCATTAGTCTTTTGTTAATTTTTATAAGTTGTATTATCTGGACATAGCTCAAATTTCATAGATTTTGTGGGTATATCGAAATGCAAACCCTCACGAGACTATAACTCATCCTTTTGGGGTAACTAAAAGGTTTAAAGGCTTGTTGCACATGCTAAGTGCAATCGTGTACTCTACGAAAATGAGTTTATCTTTAGTTTATGTTTTTGTTTTTGTTTTCTTTGTTTTACCGTTTGTTCGAGGACGAACAAAAGCAAGTTTGGGGGGGTTGATAAACCTCGATTATATGTATTTTCTAGCCTAAAATTAGTCATTTCCATATCATTTTATGTTATGATTTATACCTCATATGCGTTTAATAGTTTTGTTACATGTTTGTAGGGAAAAATCATTAATTTCGAGAAAGTAACGAAAAACGTATGAAAGGAGATACGTGTGCGCTGTTTGGAAATACAATCATATCTTGGGCTACAAACTTCCAATGTTAATGAGCCTTATATGTTTAGAAAGCTAAGACAATGACATAAAAGTTTTGTGAAGATGACAAGATCTGGTTCAAACGTTTGAAGGCCCGAAAGTTACAAATATGCTTTGTTCCGAACTAAATATGGCAGTTTTGGTAAAAATATCATAACTCGAGTTTTACAATTTGGATTTGATCCAAATTGGTTGTGTTACAAAGCCAAGACATAGAACTACAACTTTATAGAAGACCCCAAAGCCAAATTCGGACTGGAACATGGCGTTCAGATGCCTTGTATATCGGCATTCAGACAACGAATTACACGGCGTACGTACGCCTTGCTAATTGGCGTTCAGACAACGGAGGCCGAGAGTTGGGCCATTTCGCGTACGAACGCCGAACTATACGGCGTACGTACGCCATTTTATATGGCGTACGTACGGCGTTCAATATCGCGTACAGACGCCGTTTCGTACAAAGCCCATATTCGGCCCATATTCGGGTTTATGTTTTAGATTAGGTATAAATACCCTTTCCCAACATTGTTTTAGGGTTCGAAATTTATTTTTTGGAATTGAGTTGTAAAGATCGGAGATCGAGAGACGAGATTCAAGTATTATTGTAGACAGATTTATTCGACAACGGGTTTAATCGAAATTATTTCTTTAATCTCTTTTATTTCTCGTCGTTTTTATCTTGTTTACATTATTAATTGTTGATTGTCTTTTCTCATCTATGGAGTAATCTATCTTATTCTGGAACCGGGAATATCCCGATAATATGTTATCGATATAGATTATAGAACCGTTGATGTTACGTCGCGTATGCTTATGATTTGAATTCTTGATTATTAATGCTTGTGAATTTGCTTGCCACATATTTGCATGTTCATAGATATTAGGTGAAAATTCTGAAAGGTGACATCTAAATCGGATCCCTAGTATTCAAACCTAGGATCTTAAATCACGAAAGTAGTTTTAGGTCTTTTAAGGAATCGATACACTATCATAGAGATTAATGAATCTGAGTTTAGTCTAATCATCACGAAAGTAGTTGATTAATTAACTTGGGTATATTGTTATGCTTCGACAGAAGGTAGCGAGTACAATTGGATAGTGTCCTTCATAAGTAGTGATCGTAATTTCATTGGTAATATAATTGAATTGATAACGTATGTCGTGGTAAACCCTGAGTCTGGAATTTCCAATCATATATAACTCAAATCAATTTTCTTGCGTTCTGTTTAGTTTTCTTTACAATTTATCCGTGTTTTTGTTAGGCTTAGATTACTGATAATTGATAGGCTAGTGCTTGATTTTCGGTCTTCGTGAGAACGATATCTTTTGTACTGCACCGAAGCCGTGCGCTTGCGGTTTAGGCACATCAATATTTTAATCGAGACTAAGTTTTCTTTATCTCTCCTTTTAATTATTGTTGATATGTTGATTTTAATTATGTTTATTGTTTGTCTCTTCGAATCTATGGAGTAATCCAATTTATTTTGGAATGGGGAATAGCCTGATAATACGTTATCGATATAAATTATAGAACCGTTGACGTTACATCGCTTTCGCTTATGATTTGAATTCTTAGCCTTTAATGCTTGCGAATATGTTGGCTTAGATTACCGACCTATTTTTCTCTACATAATATCTCGTGTTTTCATTAGGCTTAGATTATCGATATTTGAAGAATTAGTAATTGATTATTCGGTCCTCTTGAGAACGATATCTTTTGTACTACACCGAAGCCGTGCGCTTGCGGTTTACACATATCATTCATATCTCCAACAACCCTCAAGTTCTCAATATCAGGTTGAAGTTGAAATATGTTTTTGATTAATTTTTTAATTGTTCTTGCAATTTCTCCTTGAATCTACTTAATAGATCATTTTTATTTGCAATTTCGCAGGAAGCTTTTGTTCGGGCCAATTTTTGTCGAAGTTAACACAGTCTTACAACTAGAAAATACCCTAATTTTTCCCCTATTTTCGATTAGAGCACACATGAATGATTTATCCATCAAAACCCATTTATTAAAACACAAAATTCGTATATGATTGAGAAGGAAAAGAGTTCGAAAATAATGACTTACATTGTTGTACCTCTCAAATAGTCAGATTATCGAAGGGTCATTAAAGTATTTAACAGATAATCTATTCCATGAAAATATTTTTTCATCCCCACACCATTTTGAGCAGCAGTATTGAAGTTGAAATTGATTTTAGCTTGAAAAAAAATGCATAAATAAGTTGAAATGTATTTTAGCTTGGAAAAAAATGCAAGTCTTATTTATCTAGGGATATGGATGTAATTTTACACTTATCACTCATATTATCAATTATACAAAACACCCAACATGATATATTTATGTGAACATATCACACATACCAAACGAGAGATTGATAGCTTCTAATTTTATATCTACAGTGATTTATTCTTTATTTTATCAATCACCATATATCCTATTAAGAATCAAAGCATTGATGATAAAGAGAAAGAAATCATTGATATTGATATCGAAGAAATATGGAGATCACAATAGAAGAGGGAAAAGACTTGTTATGAATGAATCTGTAACTCACAACCTACACATATATAGATGAAAGAAAACCCTCCATTAACTAACTAACTAACTCTTCATGCTTCAACGGCATTGTACGCCCATCAGCTGGTTCATATGCTTGTACCACTTGTACGCTGCTTTCACACGCTTCTCTTTGTATAAGACAATTATCATTGTCTTCATTTTCACATATTCCATCCTCGATACCAAATGAGCCCTTAGCATACAACATACAAAATGTATACAAAATGTATACAAAATGTATACAACATACATTTAAGATGCGATATAACATTATCATTTTTAACAGACTTATCAATCCCAAGACAAATGTGTATTATATGTTTCTAGCCCCAAATACACCAAGATACAGATGCAAATACACTTAGCAATCCGGTGCATTTTGAGTTGGTGTGTAAATCATTTTCAACCCCATGACCCAAATAGGTGAATATAGCATAACGGGTCTCGCCCTAAATTCACCAAAATACAAAAACACCGGACAAACTACGATTACAAAGTCATTAGAATTAATTCATAATATTTAATCCAACATAAACTCCCAAATTGATAACTAACAAAATAATCAATTTTTGCTCCCTATCTTACATGAATATCGATGTATATATCTCCTAGATTTAGTTTGTTAGGGTTTCTCTTGTTTTCCTTGTAACTATAAATATTATTCATATTATTGAATCCAACATATAATTCCACATTGATAAGTGACAAAAATTGCAACATAATATGCATCACAGTATAAAAGAACCAAGAAACAACACCGGAAGTTGAAGAAGAAGAAACTAATTTCATTTATCATCTATTAGTATATACACATACAAAAAAATATGGAAGAAGGGGGCTAAATTAGTTAGGACCCCAGCAGCTCAAATACATAACATTTCTAAGTGATTCCTCAGATCGCTTCAATTTTTCTTCTCTCATCCTATCAGAAACCGCCATTGTAGAAGACACTACTTTCTTTGATTGCGTAACATATGACCTTAAATTGGCTTTGGCTTGTTGTTGTACAAGTCTGATAGCATAATTCCATCTGCAGAAACCTTGATCTTTAAGTGCCTCAACTGCTCCAATGCTTGCAGCTACCAACCAAGCTTTGCTTGTTGAACTCATAATTATTAATTCTTCTGGTTTTGTAGAACTTGAAGTGATTTGGAGAATTTGAGTAGTTTGAACTTCAAAAGGTATATAAGAAACTGTGATTTGTGTTGTAAGTGATGGTGAAGAAGTGAGAGAGATGGGATATTATATATAGATGTGTAAATATTTGTTGTTAAATAAATTAAGTGTGCACGTGGTTTTAGTCCACCACAAAAGGGATAGCCCACTGTTTTAGTTTTAGAATAGTAGTAGTAGTTGTATTAGAGAATTGTTTTGTGCCCGGGAAATTTGGACTACGGAAAAAATCCCCAGTTTCATAGTCTCAATTAAAATTGGGTATTTCATTTTTTTTTTAAAAAAGAATAGGGTTAAATACATTTTACGCAACCCATTGCAGTGATAAGATTTTAGAATGTAGCAAAGTACAGAATAAAAAATAATATTTAACTTAATTTTTTAGAAGCTCAAGCTCACGACTCGTAACAACCAAATTCATGGTCAATGGATGGCTAAGATAAGGTTAGGAGTGTTCACAATTAACAAAACCGTCTGGCTCAAATTAAAGACAAAAAATTCCAGTCACCGAATCAAAAATATTAGTTATTCATTTTGGTTTTTATTTTTAGGTGCAATTTTTTAAAGATATATATATATATATCTTTCTATTCTATTATGGCAAATAAGTGGTTACTTTTTACTTAAATATTAGTTTTATAGAAATTTAAATTTTGTCTTGCCGTTTTTATTTTTTTCCGTGAAAATTGGATAATATATAGATAAACTAACGTGATTTCTTTAAATTTCAGATTCATGTTTGTTTTACTTGCTTTCTTTTCCTAAAATCTATTCTGATCATTACAATTCACATCTTCAATCCCACTTAGTTAGATTAATAGGTTGTTAAATTTTCTTAATGTTACTAAAGCATTACGTTTTGGAGCAATTAATTTAATATTTACGCCTCATTCATTTTGCATTGTGCATTTATAAGGGATATTGTAAAGATTATTGACAACATTTTAGCCAAAGACATGTAATAAGAAAAATCGGAGCAATGAACATGCGAAACAAGATAAATTGTAAGAAGCATAAATTATTATTTTTGTGGAAGAGTGTTGAAGTATCATGATAAGTATTCTTACTTTAATATTATTTTTACTTAAGACTATTTGTGTTTTCTATATGCTTTCATTTCTCAAATTCAATATTAGTTATATTTTTTGGAAAAAAAAAATTCAACGGAGTTAAATTGCTTTTAAATTTTCTCTCAAAATTTCGTCTACTATAGAATGGGACATCCGATCTTTTATTTTTTCAATTTTATATTAAGATAAAGGTTTGAAGATTTTTATCAAACGACACTTATTTCAGATTAATGGCAAAAATTAGATAGACATGTTTAGTGGGTAATGATAATAATGTAACTCTTCTTAAGAAGCACGTGAAATTGGATAAATTGAAGGATGGAAAGTTCCATAATAGAGCTACATATATTATGAAATGGCACATTGATGGTTTGAATTTCATTGCAAAGTAGTTTGTTTCAAATTTTATGAAATATTATTTTTGATATTATTTTTTTTATACATGTGATAAGTGTATGTTTGTAAAAAAATAAGTTATACAAATGTTTCGAATGGTGGTGATAATAATTGAAATGTGTGCATGGAGCACACTTCAATTGACATATACAGTAAAAACTCTATAAATTAATACTAATGGGACGATTTATTAATTAAAAGAGTTATTAATTAATCGATAAATTAATAATTATTAAATTATATATAAATTAATATTTTATTAATATATAATGAAATACTCAATTTACAAACACCTTTCAAACTTCCACTTAATAGTTTCTTGTAGAGATATAAGAAAACAACATCATAAATGATAATGAAAACTAGAGACGAAATTTAAGGTGAAATTGATTTTAAAAAAAAACAATTGAATCTTTTTCAAAAAAATATTTATAAATCATTCATGTAATATGTAGTATATAAGGAATTATTAATTTATATTTTATATGGGGCCTATAGAAGTTATAAAAAATGTATTATCTTATAATTTTAGCGAATTATTAATTTAGCACCCTATCCCCGAGTCGGAACCGGCCAAAAATATTATCTTAGAGAGTTTATTAAATTATCGAGTTTTTACTGTACTTTATGAAGTAAAGTTCCCTAATCATGGTGCATATATGTTAATTGATGGCTTGAATTTGATAGCACTATAGTTTGTTTCAATATTTATGAAATTTTAGTTTTGATGTTATGATTCTTATACATGTAATAAGTGTAAAAGTTCCTAAAAAACTAACTATGCAAATGTTTCGAATTTGTAATATTTTTGTTTCTACTATTGTGAAAAACTAATTCACTCCATCCCCTTATTCGTAGTTTATAATTTTGATATCAGAATTATATCATATTCAAAAAATATAACCTGGATCATAATGTATGTTTTACTTTTTATTTTAATTTTTTTTAAAATAATTTATCGTGCATCACATGAGGCACACGCTAGTACATGTATATCATATGGATGTATAAAATACTCATTGTTAAAATATTATATAGGATCTTTCAATATCTTTTATATCTTATGTTGGTCCCAAGTGGTTTGGATAAGGGTTTAGAAGGGGGGTTGAATAGACCCTAATTTGTTTATAAACTTTTTCAATTGAGTGCAAGTTCTTCTTTTCTTTTTCATTTTTCAGTAATGATCTGAAAAGAACATGAGCGCAAAGACTAAGTAAGAGATTTTAACATAGAATCAGTTAAGAAAAAACACAAAGTGATGTAGTAGTCTGAACTTAGATTCACGGTTAAGTGCACAACGGAATATATAGTTAAAGTCTTTGCCTTTTGTAATATGTTTATTGGGCATAGACACAATTAATAAATATTTATAAGAACTTCACTAGCTCTTTTATGCAACAAATAATCTCTACTAAATTGCTGAATTTAAATAGATGTGCAATAAAGAACATAAATAAAGTAATAAGTAAATGAGACACAGCTTGCAAGGTTCACTGGGTGGTGTAATCCCAACTACGTCCTTCTTTTTCAATTCACAAATGATTTCACTATATTGAATCTGAAGAGTCACACAAAGTTTTCTCCAATACAATGTACAAACTAAAATGTCTTGACTCCCTAGCTACACGAGCGTCAGCTCCAAGAACACTTTCAATGATCTGCTTCTCTCACACAGAAATACTGCAGATAATCCTACCACTTTCATCACACATAGTTTGAAAGAAAGGATGGAGAATTTCATACAGAAATAGGTCTGTTTGTTTTGGCTAAGGTCAAACAACTTTGTTGATATTCTCTTCAGTTCAGATTCTTCTTGAGAAAGAGATAGAGAAAATATCGTTTTGAATGGATGTTCAGTATTCGGTTTTCTGAGCATAAACTTCAGAATCGAGAGACTATTTCTATTTAGGATGTATTCGTTTAAGCTCGTGGATTTCTCTTGCTCGAATCTGTCTTCTCGTTCTTTGAAGTTCTATTTATACACAAGTTTCTGAATATATCCATTGTGACTATACATTAGATCCGTTGTGACTAAATGTAAGATCCGTTAGATATATTCAGAAGCGCGTGTAGTTTTTCCATTCAGAAAAGTTAGATGGGTTGGTGAATCCCGGATATATTGGTGCAATTGTTCAGACTACGATAGTTGTCTTATATTGACATCTAATGGGTTTGGTACTCTCCGTACTCCATCAGCAGTATATGCATTAAATGCCTTTGATAAGCATTAAATGTATTTAAATAAATGTCCGTTGAACATTAAATGCATTGAGGTGACATCTAATATCCAATTGCTTATGATGGCAGCTATCCAGTAACTCAGCGCTGTCTTGAACATGGATGGTTATCGCTTGTAGAACGATGTCGCTTGAGATACTTGATATTATGATGACCTTCTGATTGTCGCTCGCTCTTGCTGATTCTTCAACCTCTTCTCATTAATAGACTCACACAGAATTCTACTAACGCTACAAGCGTTAAGACTAGCAAAACTAAACAGACAAATAAAAAAGCACCTAATATAAAAGTTACAACACGATAAATATCCTATCGCTTGATACATGATCTTCTATGAAAAATAAACTTACATTTTCAGGGGACTAACATTAAGTCCTATCTTGTCATTATCAAAACTTCTAACAAAGAAATTTCTAACATCTTATATGTATCTCTTCATATCTTTGTATATATCCTCTTAGATTTAGTTTGTTAGGGTTTCTTTTGTTTTTCTTGTAACAATAAATATTATTCTTCACATCAATGAAAGATGACGAGCTTTATTTTATTATGGCATCAGCCTAAGCATGGAGTCTTCTCTACTTCGTCGATCAACAACCAACCAGTTGTTTCCCGCTACAAACATCTCTTCCACACCATATTACCCTAAGCCACCTCTTCTCGGTCAGATCCTCCAGGCAGGTCACGGTTCCTTGTTAGTTCTATTCACATTCAATGGATCACTAAGATAAAGTTAGAGGTGTTCACAATTAATAAAACTGCCTGCGTCGAATTAAAACAAAAAATTTTGGTCATCGAATCAAAAATATTGGTTATTTATTTTGGTTTTTATTTTTAGGTGTATATATATATATATGGATATATAATATATTCATTGTTAGAATATTATATAGGATTTTCAATATCATTTTATATTTTACATGTATCTCTTCATATCAGTGTATATATTCTCCTAGATTTAGTTGTTAGGGTTTCTTTTGTTTTCCTTGCAACTATAAATATTATTCTTCACATCAATGAAATAAAATATTACAGAGTTTATTTTATTAACAATGTATCTGTAGATATTGAAATTTTGCAACCAATCAAATCATGCCAAGTAGAAATATTGACCAATCAAAAGTCGTCTACGACAAATGCTATTTATCTATTTAAGTTAATTTATGGATAATTATCAAATCAAGTTGATTTTTGGATAATATCTAGAAGATCTATCTTAGATCTTCTATCAGCCAATCAAATGGCTCCAAAATTATGATAATTATTTATTAAATTAAATGGATAATTATCAA
The DNA here is from genome assembly GCA_963669365.1 of Verbascum thapsus. Classification (NCBI taxonomy): domain Eukaryota; kingdom Viridiplantae; phylum Streptophyta; class Magnoliopsida; order Lamiales; family Scrophulariaceae; genus Verbascum; species Verbascum thapsus. Next base: position 5,266,379 of record OY770116.1, read on the forward strand.
TGGATTCCAAATTATCCATAACTCTTCCATCCTACACCTATAAATAGGGTCCTTTGGAGTTCATAAATTACACACAGAAGCTCAATCAAAAAGCTAGAGAAGACGAAGGGAGCTCTTCAAATTTTCTCTACGAAGGTTCTTCAAATATTCAAGGCGTTCTAGGCGATATTCAAGGCGTTCTTGAAGATATTCATCAAATTATAGCGTTTGATTCGTAATTACGGTGCTAAACCTACGAATTAACGTTATAGATATTCAAATCAAATTCAAGGAAGATCAAAGTCACAAAGTCAACCTTGAAGATTTCAAATTCCATATCAAATTCAACGTTTGATCCGAGATTAAGCTGCCAAGCCCTCGAATTAACGTTATAAACATTCAAGTCAACATTGGAGAAGATCAAAGAAGCAAAGTCAACTCCAATATTCAAGTCAACATATTTTTGAAGGAAGAATCAGAGGATTAAATAGAGATTTGTACCCCTACATTTTCGTTTTGATTTATATAAATTTCTTTGTCACAATTTTTTGTGTTTCTTGATTTTCAGAATTACAAATTTGTTGTGTACAAATTTTTGGCACGCCCAGTGGGACCATCTCTACCTCTCATCTCTTCACTTCATCAAGTTCAAATGGATGCTCCAGTCAAAGCTATGAAGATAGTGGAATTCAAGATGATCATCTCAAATCCTTCAAACTCCACGAGTGAAGTCATTGACATCACCACAAGAAGTATGCCCATGAAGCTACAAACATCTTCAAAGGTGGTTCCCCTACTTGAGCATGTTGAGGATGACGCATTCTGCTTTGGTGATGAAATCAATCATGATGAAGAGAAGTATTCATCCCCACAACGTTCTACATCAAGTGACTCAAACATCGCATGTGTCATGATGACAAATGTTACCACTCCGGAGGAGCAAATTGCAAACTTGACAAAAGCTGTTGAAGGATTAACGAAGCATGTTCAAGAGCAAGCCACTCTAATTGCAAAGTTGATGAAGAAAGCAGACGACGTGGATGCCATGCACGGAATTGAAAAACAAGTTGAGGCGCAAGATGAAGCTGAGACTTCAAAGAATCAACATCTAGTTGAGAAGGAAAATTCCATTGTCGAGGAGCTTCAAGTTTCAAGTGATGGGACGATTCCAGCTGCTCGACTTAAGGAGTTTATCATGAGTACTATCCAATACAATCGCCATGAGAGATCCAAGATGCCTTTAACTTATGTCAAGCCATATACTCGAAGAATTGATAATTTGAAGATGCCAACTGGTTACCAACCCCCAAAATTCCAACAATTTGATGGCAAAGGCAATCCAAAGCAACATGTGGCTCACTTCGTTGAAACATGTAATGATGCTGGAACTTATGGCGACCAACTAGTCAAGCAATTCGTTAGATCACTGAAAGGCAATGCATTTAACTGGTACATTGATCTTAGTGCTGACTCAATAAACAATTGGGGGCAATTGGAGCAAGAATTCCTCAATCGCTTCTATAGCACCCGTCGCACAATCAGCATGCTTGAACTCACCAATTCCCGCCAATTGAAGGATGAACCAGTCATCGACTACATTAATCATTGGAGAAATTTGAGTTTTAACTGCAAAGAAAGATTACATGAGTCCTCTGCTATTGAAATATGTATTCAAGGGATGCATTGGGGTCTTCGATACATCCTTCAAGGAATTCAACCGACAACGTTTGAAGAGATGGCCACTCGAGCACATGATATGGAGTTGAGTATAACCGGAAGTGGAGTTGACAAGTCATATATCCAAGAGCCTTATAGACAAGAAATCAACAAAGGGGGCAAGCCATTCACAAATGCTTCCAACGATGAGCCCATATCTGATAGTGATGAACATGTGGAAGAAAGTGACGTTCAAGATCGTCATCCAAACTTTGACTAAAGATGCTAAATCAACGCTCCTCGATAAGAGCATAAACTGTCATCAACGCTCCTTGATAAGAGCATAAACTATCATCAATGCTCCTCGATAAGAGCATAAACTGTCATCAACGCTCCTTGATAAGAGCATAAACTATTAGCAAGTCTCCTTGATAAGAGTTTAAACTTTCAATAAATACAAAAGCAAATGCACTCCTTGACACGAGTATAAAAGGTCTACATGTCAAATCAAAAGAAGTTCTCCTTGACACGAGCATAAAAGGTCTAGAAGTCAAATCAAATCAAATGAAGAACTCCTTGACACGAGTATAAAAGGTCTAGAAGTCAAATCAAATCAAATGAAGTTCTCCTTGACACGAGTATAAAAGGTCTACAACTCAAATCAAATCAAATGAAGTACTCCTTGGCACGAGCATAAAAGGTCTACAAGTCAAATCAAATCAAGTGAAGCTCTCCTTGACACGACCATAAAAGGTCTACAAGTTAAATCAAATCAAATGAAGTTCTCCTTGACACGAGCATAAAAGGTCTACAAGTCAAATCAAATCAAATGAAGTACTCCTTGGCACGAGCATAAAAGGTCTACAAGTCAAATCAAGTGAAGCTCTCCTTGACACGAGCATAAAAAGTCTACAAGTTAAATCAAATCAAATGAAGTTCTCCTTGACACGAGCATAAAAGGTCTACAAGTCAAATCAAATCAAATGAAGTTCTCCTTGACACGAGCATAAAATGTCTACAAGTCAAATCAAATCAAATGAAGTCCTCCTTGACACGAGCATAAAAGGTCTACAAGTCAAATCAAATCAAATGAAGCCCTCCTTGACACGAGCATAAAAGGTCTACAAGTCAAATCAAATCAAATGAAATTCTCCTTGACACGAGTATAAAATGTCTACAAGTCCAACCAAATCATGTACTCCAAGCCTTGAAGAGTATAAACTAAATATGGCATCTCTATGAGAAAAAAAAAATTGAACTACGTTATGACTTGATCCCTTTTTTAGGGTACGTAGGCAACTTAAATATATCTAAGTTCAGTCATAAATTCAAATCAAATCATATTCTCTCGATGGAGTGACATCACTCATTCAAAAGAATTTTGAAAGGAAGATCACACCGTGACATGGGGGCATGTTAATCTCGTTGTAACACAAACGACTTGCGATGGAAGCCAACAAAGTGTTTTCGAGGAGACACCAAACTGTAGAAAGACTTTCGTGGTATAAAAGCACAAGACGAAGCTATTCATAAGGCATGATTTTTATGTTGAGACGTTGCGACTCATCCACTACGAAGTATGCTTTGAAATAACCAAACTTCCGTGAACGAGTCTCAAGGGGGCATTTGTAGATATTGAAATTTTGCAACCAATCAAATCATGCCAAATAGAAATATTGACCAATCAAAAGTCGTCTACGACAAATGATATTTATCTATTTAAGTTAATTTATGGATAATTATCAAATCAAGTTGATTTTTGGATAATATCTAGAAGATCTATCTTAGATCTTCTATCAGCCAATCAAATGGCTCCAAAATTATGATAATTATTTATTAAATTAAATGGATAATTATCAATGGATTCCAAATTATCCATAACTCTTCCATCCTACACCTATAAATAGGGTCCTTTGGAGTTCATAAATTACACACAGAAGTTCATTCAAAAAGCTAGAGAAGACGAAGGAAGCTCTCCAAATTCTCTCTGCGAAATTTCTTCAAATACAAAGAAGATTCAAGGCGTTCTAGACAATATTCAAGGCGTTCTTGAAGATATTCATCAAATTATAGCGTTTGATTCGTAATTACGGTGCTAAACCTACGAATTAACGTTATAAAAATTCAAATCAAATTCAAGGAAGATCAAAGTCACAAAGTCAACCTTGAAGATTTCAAATTCCATATCAAATTCAATGTTTGATCCGAGATTAAGCTGCCAAGCCCTCGAATTAACGTTATAAACATTCAAGTCAACGTTGGAGAAGATCAAAGAATCAAAGTCAACTCCAATATTCAAGTCAACATATTTTGAAGGAAGAATCAGAGGATTAGAATAGAGATTTGTACCCCATATTTCATTTTGATTTATATAAATTTCATTTGTCACAATTTTTGTGTTTCTTGATTTTCAGAATTACAAATTTGTTGTGTACAGTATCATCCTAACCACAACCTCTTCCATTCTCCATCAATCTGCAACCAACCAGTCGTTCCCGCGGCAAACATCTCTTCCGCACCATATTACCTTAAGCGGCCTTTGCTCGGTCGGATCCTTCGCACATGTAATGGTTCCTGGTTAGTTTTTTTGTTATTCTCTGAATTTTGCTTTATCATGGCTAACAACCCCCCAACACCAAAACCAACTGAAACCGGTCACATACCTCCACATCCAACATATTTTGCAAACACCATTTTTTATCTTTTTAATTTCAAATTAAGCGATGAAGATGCACTTTTCAAACTTTGGAAAACAATCTTCATTAATATTTGTCATAGTTACCATGTGTTAGTTCGCATCATTGGGAAATCTTTGAGATTCTAAAATAAAAACTTGCATTATAATTCAATTGATGCCAGAAGAATTCGGTTGATGCCAATCTTCTGATAGTGTCAGTAGTGATGATTATACGAAATAAATTATGGATAACCTCGAGAGAGTTTTTAATAACAACAAATACTCAATCTCTTCACCTTCAAGGTTGTTTTAAATAATAACAAAGATTCAATCTCTTCATCTTTCAAGGCTGTTTTAGAAATTTCAAAAAGAATTTTTAAAATTCAGTTGATGCCAGAAGAATTCAGTTGATGCCATCTTCTGATAGTGTCAGTGGTGATGGTTATATCTCGAAACAATTTTGGGATAACCTTTAGACTCCGTTTGTTTGTCAAGGGAATGGAATCAAAATAGGGAATTTGATTGCCAAAAATTAAATAACCTTGTTTGGCATTTCTTATTTGAGATTATGGAATGCAATCTAATTCCCAAAATATGGGAATTATCATCTCAAATAAGGGAATTAGAATACCTTATTTATTGGAGGTAATGTGATTACCATATCAAGGTAATCATAAATACAATACTTTAATGCCCTTACTACCTCTATATCAATTATAATACAAAATCAACAAAAATTGTTATTTATTTTTTCATTTCATTTAAGTTATTATTTATGAAGAAATAATTTCGTATTTTAAATTTATTTAAAATATTTTTATTGTCAAAATAGATCGTAATTTCATTTTATTTGATATTTATTTATTGAATGAAATTGAAAAATTGTTATGATGTTTTTGTGATAGTACTTTTGAAATGGTTGTTGATCACATATGATTAATATATTTTATTTATTAACAATAATATGTTTCCGACTTAAAATAATTATCAATGCATTGGTATATGAAAAGTCCATAGATGTATCAATTTTTTAAAAGTCAAACAATATGTGAATAAAAAATAAGCATGTTCAATTTAATTATTTTTTTTTTCTAAAAGAGGATAATGCAATTGAACCAAATTGTTATCTTATTTACTTTTTATATTTAACCAAATTATATATATATATGTGTGTGTATATAAACTTATTTATATATAATATCAAATATTTTACTATGGATGAAAATTTATAGTTAGATTATACAAATATGGTTTAAAATAAGGGTGTTTAAGTCAACGTCTTTAATTTTAGATTTCATTCTTTAGTATATGTTTTTCAACCAAACATAAAAAAGGAAAAAAATATATATATCCTTACCCAATTTTTTGTAGACAAGCAAACACTATTAATGGAATCAGATTTCTAGTAATCAAATTACCAGAAATCTTATTCCCACTTTAGATTCCATTCCCTGTCAAACAAACGGAGCCTTAGAGGGATTTTAATAACAACAAACACTCAATCTCTTCACCTTCAAAGTTGTTTTAAAAATTTCAAAAAGATTCACTCTCGATTTATGATCTTTGTAGAGAGGTGAAAAGAATTACTAATAATCTTAAAGATGTCGGTTCCCCTATTTTTGAACATGATCTTGTTTTCCAAATTCTTCATAACTTACTCGATTCTTGTAATAACATAGTTGTTGTCATAACAAATCGCTCACCTTTTCCACTTTTTCTTAAACTAGAAATATGTTTTTTCGGTAAAACGGTAAGTATATTAATAGAAAATCAAACTATACAAAAATTCAAGGAACACTAACTACTTTGCTAACAAAAGTCCAAGAAACATCTTCCTAACTGTCTATTAAAGAAGTATTAAACAAGATTTCAACTCAAAATTTGCCCAACAAAAACAGCATCCCTGTGCGTCTTCATCAACGTTCTATGACCATTTATTCTCAGACTGATATCATGCTTAATCTGTAGAAATGTACTCTCAATATCCTTTACTTCATTCCGGAACAACCTCATATTTCTTTCTTTCCAAATTATATACACAACCCCAGCAATTGCCGCACAAATTATAGTTTGCTTACATTTCCATCCTTTGAATGCATAGCCTAGCCATCGTATCCATCTTGTAAAATTTGTCGGGTAAGCACTTACACCCAGCCATTCCATTGTCTTTTGCAACACCTGTTTGGACCAATCACATTGGAAGAAAAGATGCCGAACTGTCTCATCCTCATGTTTACACAATTCACATGTACTGTGTTGTATTTCAATAATCTTACAAAGTCTCATCTTTGTGGCCAATCTTTCCTTTACAGTAAGCCACACATGAAATGCGTGGCGGGGTAGGTTAAGCGAATTCCAAACGATTCTATTGTGTCTAAAAATGTCTGTTTTCCCCTTCAACCATTCATAACAGCTCTTTATGGTATATTCCCCATGTTTTGTGAAACGCCAACGACCTTGGTCCCATCCATCTTGTATTTTCATTTTAATCTTGTTGATTTTCCTCCAAGTCCAGCTGCAGTCCATAGGGGCCGTATGATCCCAAAATTCTCCCCTTTTTATATACACTCCACTAATCCATTTCACCCACAAGGTATCCTTCTTCTTCGCTATATCCCAAATTTGCTTTCCTACTGAAGCAATGTTCCAAGTCTTGCAACATTTGATATTCAATCCTCCAAACTTCTTTCCTGCACAAATTTGATCCCAGCTAACCAGAGCCATTTTGTGATTATTCTCTTTTTTTCCCCACAAGAATTCTCTACATTTAACCTCCACTTGTCTAATCACTGATTGGGGAAGAATAAACATGGACGACCAGTAAACTTGCAACGAGAATAAGACTGAGTTAATGAGCTGCACCCTCCCTGCATAAGACAGGTTTCTCGTTGCCCAAACAGCAAGCCTTGCCGTGATTTTATCACCCAAGGCTGAACATTCCGTTTTATTCCACTTTTTTGGTGACAGTGGCACTCCCAAGTATCTTACAGGAAAGAATCCCTCACCAAAACTCGTAATCTGCATGAGCTCTTGTTTAACCTGCTCACTCACGCCTCTGATATATATATTTGACTTGTTCACATTAGCACACAACCCTGTTGTATTAGTGAACTTCTGAATAGCATTCCAAACAATCTGAACAGAATTCTTATTTGCCTTGCAAAACACCATCAGGTCATCTGCAAAGCAAATATTTGTCAATCTAAGCCCTTTACACCCAGGATGATATCTAAACAGACTATTATGCGTTTCCACTTTCAACAATCTAGTTAAATACTCCATCACAAGTACAAACAGAAGGGGGGAAATAGGATCCCCTTGTCTCAATCCTCTCTTCCCAATTATAAACCCATGTGATTCCCCATTTAATGCCACAGAATATGTGGCAGTGGAAACACACTCCATTACCCATTTCCTATATGTCACAGGGAATTTATACCCCTCCAAAATGTCATTGACAAATTTCCACTCCACAGAATCATAGGCTTTCTTAAGATCAATCTTCATTAAGCATCTAGGACTAACCTTCTTCCTGTTATACAATCTGATAAGCTCATGACTAATCAACACATTTTCCACAATACTCCTTCCCTTAACAAAAGCCCCCTGATTCTCGTCAACCAATATAGGTAGAATTTCAGCTAATCTACTCGTCAATAACTTTGAGATACATTTGTAAATGGTATTACAACATGCAATGGGTCTGAAATCACTTGCGTGTTCCGGATTCTCAATTTTCGGAATAAGGGACAATGTTGTGCAGTTCACTTGCTTTAGTAGTTTTCCATTGTTGAAAAAATCCATGACTGCATCAGTTATCTCTTCCCCCACTATGCTCCATGCAGCCTTAAAAAAACCACTACCATATCCATCCGGGCCAGGGCTTTTAATAATTTTAATGTCAAACATAGCCCTTTTCACCTCTGCTCTTGTGAAAGGCCTAATCAGCTTGCATTGAGTCTCAATATTCAGAGTAGGACCTGCCTTAAACACCTCTTCTTCAACATTTGTGATGGGTCTATCAGCCCCCAAAAGCCCCTGATAGTAGTCCACAAATATTTGAGGCACTTTGGAATAATCTGTCACCCATTCACCCATTTGATTCTTAATTGAGTAAATGCCATTTCTGAACTGCTTCTTCCTGATCACTCTATGAAAGTAGCTGGTGTTCTGGTCTCCCTGATTAATCCAAGTTTCTTTAGCTCTTTGTGCCAAGAATTTCCCAACAGCCATACTACATACACTCAGCTCACTCCTCTTTGCCACCTCTTGCCTCTGTAGGTCTTCAATTTCAGGGTGGAGAGTTAACTGATCCTGAATCCTCTGTAAATCCTCTCTAGCTTGGTCAAGCCGAGCCTCAATATCACTAAAGTGATTCCTATTTAAAACTTGAAATTCCTTTTTCAACCTCTTCAGCTTTTGTGTCACCTTAAACATAGGTGTCCCCTCTATTGGTATCTGCCAACTGTCCTTAACCAAATCACCAAAGTGTGGTGCATCAACCCACATGTTGAAGAACTTAAAAGAGTGTCTCCTTGCAAGCTGACCTTCATTCAGCCTTACAAACATTGGGCAATGATCAGACACACCAGGTGGCAAAAACAATGCTTCTGTCATCTGATACAGCAAAATCCAGTGATGATTCACCAAAACCCAGTCAATTTTCGACGCAATTCTGTCTCTCCCAATTTGATTATTACTCCATGTATATTTGCATCCCTTCCATCGCATCTCTACTAGATCACACTCATCAACACATTCCCGGAAGCCCCGAGTTTCTTGACTTGTGATTATATTTCCTCCCATTCGATCAGATTGCGTAAGAACACTATTGAAATCACCCTAAATCATCCATGGTATGTTTGTAGTATTCGAAATTTCTTTTATCTTGTCCCATAATCCACCTCTAGCCTCCAATTGATTAAATCCATACACGAATGTAATAACCACACTTTTCAGGCTCAGAATCTCCAAAACTTCACAATGCATCACTTGATCGTTTGAATCAATGACATTCACTCTAACCTTGTTTCTTTTCCACATCACCCAAATTCGTCCACCAGGATGGTTATTGCTATTTGTTGCAACATCCCATCCATCTCCCAAAGCCCTTCTAATATCTTCCTGTTTTTGAATTTTTATTTTATGTTCGAGTAGTCCACACACATCAACATTCCATTTATTACAGAGGTATTTCACTTCCCTCTGTCTACTAGGGCTATTTAGCCCTCTCACGTTCCACGCTAATATGTTAGGCATGATCAGTAACAATATTTGTTACTGGCTCATTCCCTATCTCCTGCTCCTTAGTTTGATTCGACGTCTCTCCCAATTCCTGCTGGTTTGCTTGTCTCATCTTATGTTTTCCTCTCCCCATACTTGTTTGCCACATTTCATCTTCCCCCTCTTGTTGTTTCTCTTTTTGTTTTGGATTTTCTTCCTGTTCTCTACTCCGTACAGTCATAGAAGGTACCCTTGGCACCCATACAAGTTTGCTTTTCTTCCTACATTGGGCCTCCATATGTCCATACCCTTTACAGTGCAGACATAAGGTGGGTTTCCATTCATAGTGTACTTTCTGTTCCACAAGAATACCCCTCTCATTCTCAAATTGAATACTCTCTGGCATCTTTTCAATATCCACTTCAACTAAAACCCTTGCATAGCTCAATCTTTCCTTCCTAGTTGTCATCGGGTCCGCCATAATTGGGGTTCCAATCGCACTAGTAATCTTACTCAATGCATTGAGACCCCAGTATTTTAAGCTCAAGTCCTGTAATTGAACCCATATTGGTACCCTTTTAACAGTTTTCGTACTGTAATCACAGTTTTCAGACCAAGGCTCCATGATAAGGGGTTTACTATCAAAGTGATAAACACCCAATTGCAGTACATTATCTCTGTCCTCTATTGTTTTAAACCGGGCAAGGAACATACCTTTCTGTAGAAGGACAACTTGTTCCAGCCCCTCTTTCCCCCATATGCGTTTGAGATATCCATTCATGACTGGGTAAGGCAAGTTAGCTCCCAGCACATAGCAAACAGTCGAAGGTTTCCAATACTCCACCTCTGGCTGAATGTCCTCCAATTCAATACGCCCAACTTGTTGTCCTTCCATCTGTTTCGGAACCACAAATTGAAGCTTCCCTCCCGCTGTTCTCAGTTTAGAGACATCAAAATTATCCCAAATCGTGCCTGTCTTGACACGCCCTTGGATTTCTAGGTTTTCAGTCTTCCCCTGTTCCATGCCTCCAATAGGATTTTGAATTTTGCCGAGGCAATCCTTCAGTGCACTCGTAACCTCCATCTCTGAACCATTCCTTTGTATAGACTTTGTAATTTCCTCGAGAATCGTCTGGATACTCTCCGAGCTGAAACCCCCCCTTATATTTCCTTCCTGCTTCCCTTCCACTGGACTTGCTCTCAGGGTATTATCTTCAGGTTGCTGTTCCGGTGTTGGCGATTTCCCTACTGGTCGCGCAGTTGTTCCTCCCTTCTTCCTCTTGGCCATGGCCAAAGCTCACTTTGCTATCATGCGCCATGAGAGAGACAGGCAGAAGGCAGGTTTTAATATTAACTAGAAATATGTTGATGATCCACGACTCCCGTGAAACATATCTCTCGCCACCCGTCTCTCCATCAGTTCACCTATACTCTTATATTCCCAAAATCAATCCCACTCTCCAAATTAGCCTCGCTATAATAATGCTAAATTCCGAGGTAAAAATAAGAATAAACATTATTATCGTGGCTCCGGCCTTGGCACGGGCTACCCTCCTCTACCCCCACATTCCTATGGTCAAAATACTTCTGCATGGACAGCCCATCGACCATAGTCACCAATACAAAATTAAGCGTCATCCATGCGTCAAAACCCCAACTTGGCCTATGCACCTCCCCCATTGCAATTTTCAAGTCCGGTCCATCATAATTCTAATCATTACATTTTTTATGCAGGGTCGTCCATTGGTCTACCACATCGCCCACAACCCTTTACACTCCACCGGTACCAGTCTCGTCATATGTTACTCAACAACAAGTGCTCCAACATCATGCGACAGAGCTCTCTATCCAACAACTGGTCACTCCAGTCGCCCACTGCATGCCTCAACACACTAACTTGAATGTCCTCTGCTCAGTTATGACAGTTCAGCAAACTGACGACATTTGGTTCATGGACTCCGGAACTTCCACTCATATCACCTAAATTTAGGTTTACTCTCTTCCCCGACTTGTGAATTGTGAAAATCTATTGTTATTGGTAAATGTGCTCATATTCCTACTTCTCATCCTGGTTTACATAACCCTCCACCATATTACATTTAGATAATGTTCTCGTTTCTCTTACTATTTTTAAAAATCTTATCTATGTTCGCTAATTCACTAAACAATTAATAATAACCACTCATCTTTGGTCAAACCTGCCCTTCCTAATCACGCATGTCGCCATCCAAAGCCACTCCAACAAGCCCCTCGTGCCTGGTATCATCATTTTGCTTCTTTTCTATCTTGTCTCGATTTTGTGGATAGTAAAGCTCACCCTTTTACTCTTCTTCTTTCGCCGATGTCAGGATATTGCCTACCTTCTCCTCTACATCGATGACATCATCTTATCTCCTCTCTCCTTCGATCGATCGCCGGTCTACTATTCTCTAAATTCTCCTTCGCTAATCTCGACCAACTTCACTATTTTCTCGATATGTCCATTAACCATCGCTCGTCTAACTTACTCCTGTGTCAAGATAAATTTGCTCATGAAATTCTTGAACGTGCATCTCTCTCAAATTGCAACCCTTACAACACACCCGTCGACGCTAAGGCCAAATTACCCTATTCTTCGGTCGTTGATCCAACCCTCTACCATAGCCTCGTCGGTGCCCTACAATATCTTATTATTATTGATCGAGAGATCTCATATGCTATTCAATAAACTTCTCTTCACATGCATGATCTCCGCGTACCTCATTTCCACGCCCTAAAACATATTTTTCGCTATGGTCTATCTATCCGTGCAACTCACACCAACCTTCTTTGCCTATTTCGATGCTGGTTGCCCAGACACTCGTCGTTAGATGTCTGGTTATAGTGTTTTTCTTGGGGATAATCTCATTTCCCATTCTTCTAAACATTTGTCTCTCGTTCGAGTGCTTAAGCTGAATACGTGATATTGCCAATGTTGTTGCTGAAACAACTTGGCTTCGAAATCTTCTTCTCAACTTATATTCCCCTCTCTCTCTCTCTCTGTTAGCATTATCGTTTATTGTGATAATATTAGTTTAGCATCAACGCACTAAACACATAGAAATTTACATTAATTTTGTCGAGGAATGTGTAGCCTTAGGTGACATTCGTATTATCCATGTCTTTTCAGGTCACCAACTGATATATTTACAAAAGTTTTGCCCTTGCCTTTGTTTCTTGATTCTAGATCAGTCTAAACATTCGGGAACTGTGTACTCCAACTGCCGAAAAATGTTAGAATATCATATAGAATTTTTCAATATCTTTTTATATCTTACATTGGCAAAATTGCAAAATTGGTACCTCAAGTTGGTCTGCACACGAATCTAATATTCTAAATTGGACTACTTGCAATTTGGATACCATATGTTCTAAACCCTAAACCCGAAAAATCATAAATTGGCTAGAAAAAGTCACGTGCCCTCACTCAATTTGGGGGTTTTTGCTCCCTGGGGATTTTTGCTCCCTATCTTACATGAATATCGATGTATATATCTCCTAGATTTAGTTTGTTAGGGTTTCTCTTGTTTTCCTTGTAACTATAAATATTATTCATATTATTGAATCCAACATATAATTCCACATTGATAAGTGACAAAAATTGCAACATAATATGCATCACAGTATAAAAGAACCAAGAAACAACACCGGAAGTTGAAGAAGAAGAAACTAATTTCATTTATCATCTATTAGTATATACACATACAAAAAAATATGGAAGAAGGGGGCTAAATTAGTTAGGACCCCAGCAGCTCAAATACATAACATTTCTAAGTGATTCCTCAGATCGCTTCAATTTTTCTTCTCTCATCCTATCAGAAACCACCATTGTAGAAGACACTACTTTCTTTGATTGCGTAACATATGACCTTAAATTGGCTTTGGCTTGTTGTTGTACAAGTCTGATAGCATAATTCCATCTGCAGAAACCTTGATCTTTAAGTGCCTCAACTGCTCCAATGCTTGCAGCTACCAACCAAGCTTTGCTTGTTGAACTCATAATTATTAATTCTTCTGGTTTTGTAGAACTTGAAGTGATTTGGAGAATTTGAGTAGTTTGAACTTCAAAAGGTATATAAGAAACTGTGATTTGTGTTGTAAGTGATGGTGAAGAAGTGAGAGAGATGGGATATTATATATAGATGTGTAAATATTTGTTGTTAAATAAATTAAGTGTGCACGTGGTTTTAGTCCACCACAAAAGGGATAGCCCACTGTTTTAGTTTTAGAATAGTAGTAGTAGTTGTATTAGAGAATTGTTTTGTGCCCGGGAAATTTGGACTACGGAAAAAATCCCCAGTTTCATAGTCTCAATTAAAATTGGGTATTTCATTTTTTTTTTAAAAAAGAATAGGGTTAAATACATTTTACGCAACCCATTGCAGTGATAAGATTTTAGAATGTAGCAAAGTACAGAATAAAAAATAATATTTAACTTAATTTTTTAGAAGCTCAAGCTCACGACTCGTAACAACCAAATTCATGGTCAATGGATGGCTAAGATAAGGTTAGGAGTGTTCACAATTAACAAAACCGTCTGGCTCAAATTAAAGACAAAAAATTCCAGTCACCGAATCAAAAATATTAGTTATTCATTTTGGTTTTTATTTTTAGGTGCAATTTTTTAAAGATATATATATATATATCTTTCTATTCTATTATGGCAAATAAGTGGTTACTTTTTACTTAAATATTAGTTTTATAGAAATTTAAATTTTGTCTTGCCGTTTTTATTTTTTTCCGTGAAAATTGGATAATATATAGATAAACTAACGTGATTTCTTTAAATTTCAGATTCATGTTTGTTTTACTTGCTTTCTTTTCCTAAAATCTATTCTGATCATTACCATTCACATCTTCAATCCCACTTAGTTAGATTAATAGGTTGTTAAATTTTCTTAATGTTACTAAAGCATTACGTTTTGGAGCAATTAATTTAATATTTACGCCTCATTCATTTTGAATTGTGCATTTAGGCCAACTCCAATGGAGCGGCATTTTGGCGTTGGTGGGCCAAAATGCCGCTCCAATGGAACGGCAAAATGGGGGGGCCCCACGGCAATTTTGCCGCTCTACTGTTCACCCACGGCAAATTTGTCGTGGGATTTTCTATTTTTTTTTATTTGTTTTTGTTTTTGTTTTGTTTTAATTTAGTATATATATTTATGATTTAGTACAATTTGGTCCATTTACAATTAAGCCCCTAAATTTTATAAATGTTACGATTAGATATATGTTATTTTTTTTATATATGTTATTTTTTTATATTTGATTATACAATAATAAATATAAATTAAAATATATAAAAATATTAACTGAAACATGGATATATTACATGAAATGGGAAATAACTACGTGAATTGTATTTTTTACGTGAATTGAAACATGGATATATTACGTGAATTTTATTTTTTATCGTTTTTAATTATTTAAATATAATTCGAGCTTTATATATTACGTACAATTTTAATTTCATTGATATTTAATTTCGTCGATAAAATATTAAAAATATATATACTACGTATTATTATTATTATTAAATAATCATTGTATAATTTTATAAGTTTAGAAAATATAAAAAAATATTAACTTGGATGAATATGTAATAAAGAATTAAATGTAGGGTGTTATTTGTAAAATATAAGAAATAATAGTAAATGGGGATTAAAAGGAATATTCTGTGGAATATACTTTTAGAGTGAGATATAGTGATATACATTGGAGTAGATTACTGTAGCAATCACTAAAATGGTGAAAAAGTTACACCATTTTAGTGAACAACATTGGAGATGCTCTTATAAGGGATATTGTAAAGATTATTGACAACATTTTAGCCGAAAACATGTAATAAAGAAAAGTCGGAACAATGAACATGCGAAACAAGATAAATTGTAAAAAGCATAAATTATTGCTTTTGTGGAAGAGTATTGAAGTATCGATAAGTATTCTTACTTTAATATTATTTTTACTTACGTCTATGTGTGCTTTTTATAAGCTTTCTTTCTCAAATTCAAAATTAATTATATTTTTTGGTAAAAAAATGCTACTTTCAACGGAGTTAAATTGCTTTTAAAATTTCTCTCAAAATTCCGTCTACTACGGGATGGGACATCCGATCTTTTATTTTTATTTTTTTAATTTTATATTCAAATGAGGGTTTGAAATTTTTTATCAAATGACACTTATTTCAAATTAATGGCAAGAATTAGATATACATGTTTAGTGGGTAGTGATAATAATGTAACTCTTTTTAAGAAGCACGTGAAATTGGAATTGAAGGATGTAAAGTTCCATAATAGAGCTACATATATTAAGAAATGGCACATTGATGGTTTGAATTTCATTGCAAAGTAGTTTGTTTCAAATTTTATGAAATATCATTTTGAATGTTATTTTTTTATACATGTAATGAGTGTATGTTTGTAAAAAAATAAGTTATACAAATGTTTCGAATGGTGGTGATAATAATTGAATTGTGTGCATGGAGCACTTCAATTGACATAAATTTTATGAAGCAAAGTTCCCTAATTATGGTGCATATATGTTAAATGAACGCTTGAATTTGATAGCACTATAGTTTGTTTCAATATTTATGAAATTTTAATTTTGATGTTATGTTTTTTATACATGTAATAAGTGTAAAAGTTCCTAAAAAACTAATTATACAAATGTTTCGAATTTGTAATATTTTGATTTCTACTATTATGAAAAATTAATTGACTCCCCTTATTTGCACTTTATAATTTTGGTATTAGAATTATATCATATTCGAAAAATATAACCGGGATCATGATGTATGTTTTACTTTTTATGTTATACTTTTTATTTCTATTTTTTTTAAATAATCTATCGTGCGTAGCACGAGGCACACACTAGTACATGTATATTATATGGATGTATAAAATACTCATTGTTAAAATATTATATAGGATTTTTCAATATTTTTTTATATCTTATATGTATCTCTTCATATCTTTGTATATATCATCCTAGATATAGTTTGTTAGGGTTTCTTTGTTTTTCTTCTAGCAATAAATATTCTTCTTCACATCAATGAAAGATTACGAGGTTTATTTTATTAACATGGTATCGCCTAAGCACGGAGTCTTCTCTTCTTCGTCGATCTGCAACCAACCAGTCGTTTCCCGCGACGAACATCTCTTCCACACCATATTACTCTAAGTCGCCTCGTCTCGGTCAGATCCTTCACGCAGGTCACAGTCCTTGTTAGTTCTATTCACGGTCAATGGACCACTAAGATAAAGTTAGAGGTGTTCACAATTAATAAAACCGCCAACGTCGAATTAAAAACTAAAAATTTTGGTCATCGAATCAAAAATATTGGTTATTCATTTTGATTTTGATTTTTAGGTGCAATTTTCGATATATATATATATATATAGACATATATATTATATGGATATATAATATATTCATTGTTAGAATATTATATAGGAATTTCAATATCATTTTATATTTTACATGTATCTCATCATAACAGTGTATATTCTCCTAGTTTTAGTTGTTAGGATTTCTTTTGTTTTCCTTGCAACTATAAATATTATTCTTCACATCAGTAAAATATTACAGAGTTTATTTTATTAACATGGTATCATCATAACCACAACGTCTTCTATTCTCCGTCGATCTGCAACCAACCAGTCGTCCCTACGGTAAACATCTCTTCCGCACCATATTACCTAAGCCACCTTTGCTTAGTCGGATCTTCCGTGCATGTTATGGTTCCTGGTTAGTTTTTTTGTTGTTCTTTGAATTTTGCTTTATCATGGCTAACAACCCTCCAACACCAATATGATAATCAGTTTTTTTAAAACCTTTTCATTTCTCGTTTTCCTATACATGTCAACAAAATGGTAAAGCTGAACGTAGAATCCAAACAAGCAATAATAACCACTCATCTTTGATCAAACCTACCCTTCCTAATCACGCGTGTCGCCTTCGAAAGGCACTCTACAGCCTCAAACAAGCCCTTCATGCCTGGTATCATCATTTTGCTTCTTTTTTATCATGTCTCGATTTTGTGGATAGTAAAGCTCACCCTTTTACTCTTCGTCGTTTGGCGAGGTCAGGATATTGCCTACCTCCTCCTCTACATCGATGACATCACCTCATCTCATCTCTCTTTGCTCCATCGCCAGTCTCTTATCCTCTGAATTCTCCTTGTCTGATCTCGGCCAATTTTACTATTTCCTCAATATGTCTATTAACCATTGTTCGTCCAACTTACTCCTGTGTCAAGATAAATTTGCTCATTAAATTCTTGAACGCGCATCTCTCTCAAATTGCAACCCTTACAACACACCAGTCGACGCGAAGGCCAAATTACCTTATCCTTCGGTCGCTGATCCAACCCTCTACCATAGCCTCATCAGTGCGCTACAATATCTTATTATTATTAATTCGGACAACTCCTATGTCGTTCAACAAATTTGTCTTCACATTCATGATCTCCGCTCGTACCTCATTTCCATGCCTTAAAACGTATTCTTAGCTACATTAAGGGCACTCTTTCGTATGGTCTATCTCTCCATCCAACTCACACCAACCATCTCATCCTATTCCGGTGCCGATTGCCCAGACACTCGTCCTTCGACCTTTGGTTATTGTGTTTTTTTTTTGTGGGATAATCTCATTTCCTGGTTTTCTGAACATCAATATTCCATTGTCTCTCGTTCTAGTGCTGAAGCTGAATATCGTGCTATTGCCAATATTGTTGTAGAAACAAATTGGCTTCAAAATCTTCTTCTCGACTTACAATCCCCTCTCTCCTTAGCACTATCGTTTTATTGTGATAACATTAGTTCAACATCAACGCACTAAATACATGGAAATTTTCATTCATTTTGTCCATGAATGTGTAGCCTTAGGAGACATTCGTGTTGTCCACATCTTTTCTGCTCACCAGTTTGTTGATATATTTACAAAAAGGCTTGGCCTTGCCTTTGTTTCTTGATTTTAGGCTAGTCTAAACATTTGAGAACTGCCTACTATAATTGCGGAGAAATGTTAGAATGTAATATACGATTTTTCAATATTTTTCATATCTTACATGTATCTCTTAATATCGTTGTATATATCTCCTAGATTTGATTTGTTAGGGTTTCTTTTGTTTTCCTTTTAACTATAAATATTTATTCTTTACATCAATGAAAGATTACATGGTTTATTTTATTAATATTTATTATATATAATTAATATATATTATACATGGAAAACATTTAAAAATACAAAAAGAATATGAGAAATTGAATAAACCAAATCGAATCAAAATTTTTTATTTTATTTTAGTTTCACTTGGTTTGATTTCAACCGAAGCAAAACATTTTTAATTCGATTTTTTTTCCTAACTTCGGAGAATCAAAATTCTGGTTAACCGAATTGATGCCCATTATAGATTAAGTAACAAAAGTTAAAAGAAAGCCCAAAGAAAGAGTAAAATCAAAATACTGGATCATTAAAGTAATAGGTCTATTTTATATTATAGAGTAAAATTGGAAATATTAGAAGAACAAAGAGGTGATACCATCAATCGAAGCTCAAATATTATTTTTTTCAGTAGTTTGTTAGGAATATGATGCCAATGATGAAAATAATCGCTCGAAAGAAAAACAATAAAAGAACACGAATTGTTGACCTAGTTCGTCAAAGAATTTGACTACGCATGGGGGCGCTACCAAGCCAGGATATTCACTATATGTCGAATAATGAGATTTGTGATTCATAAGTTACAATGACATTAGAGCTATTTATAATACAAGATACGTAACCCTAATAGGACAAGGATTACGTAATCCTAATAGGAGAAGAATTATGTTGCAGGTCTCTTGATGGTCAAACCTGGTGAAGAGCTATTGGTAGATCGTATTGAGACCTACTTCCCTGCTCGCAGGCCCAGGCCGACTAAGACCGGATTCAATAGAACCTCGCTCATGAACCCATTTTTTTGGAAACTTAGAACACCCCTCTCAAGGTAAGGTAGTGAAGTCACCCAATTGACTTTAGTTTCGTGTGCATTTTAAATGGACTCTCTTTTTATTGGATTGTCAGTATACTATTTACTCAAATAGACCAGTAAGACGGTTGATCCTAATAAGTCCTAATAGCAAAATGATTAGAGTCATTCAGGCTCCATAACTCAACAATCTCCCACTTGGAGACTGCACTCAACAATCAATGTAACCATGTCTCGATCTTCTCATTCAGTAGCGCATAATGATCTCGGCAGCGGCAAGCCTCTCTACTCAGTTTATGAGGCCAATTGAAGCCATGCATAGCTCTAATTTCTCTGAGGTCACACTCTTAGTCAACATGTCAACAAGATTCTCAGTTCCTCGAATCTTCATCAGTTGCAAGATCTTCATTTCCAAGAGATATCTTATGTGGTGATACTTTAACTTAATATGCGTAGTTCTCGAATGAAATGCTGGATTCTTTGCTAAGTGAATAGCACTCATACTATCACTGTATAGAATACTATTCATTTGCTCATTCCCCAATTCACCCAAGAAGTTTTACAACCATACTATCTCTTTACTAGCCTCTGTTATTGCTACATACTCAGCTTCTGCATTAGACAAGGCCACGCCTTTCTACAACTTAGAAGCCCAACAGATTGTTGTACCATCCAACTTCTCGTTCTTCAAGGTTTTGTCTCCCTTAAAAAAAACTCACCCTTTTCTATTTTCCGCATATACAATCCTCACATAAGCCAACATCGACTGTTTTGAGGCCTGAAAGCTTACCTTTCTAACAAAGCTCCTTCATTCCCTTCGCACTCATGTGGCCAAGTCAGTAATGCCACAAATCTGCATCACTATCTTTTCCTGCAAGAGAAACAATCTTTGGTGTTAGTTGTCATATACAATGTACTTTCTTTCTTACCTCGAGCTAGTATCATGGACCCTTTGGTTATCTTCCATGTAATGCAACCCAAAGTCACAATGTATCCATCAGCGTCTAGTTGTCCTATGGAGACTAAATTCCTCTTCAAACAAGGAATATGTCTCACATCACGCAACTGCAACACGCTTCCATTCGAAGTTTTAATTCGAACATCTCCTTCCTCACGATTTTTAAAGGCTCATCATCAGCAAGATAAACCTTACTAAAATCTCCAGAAGTGTAATGTTCCATTATATTAGCATCACTGCAAGAATAGAACAATGCTCTAGAATCCAAAATTCACGATTCCAATGGACTACTCACACTCAATATCAGGGCATCACTATATTCAGTTGTTGCATTAGCTGATGTCCCATTCTTCTTTGGTGCTGTGCACTTGTTCTTGTAATGACCAAGTTGCTCACAGTTCCAACACTTTATTGAACTCATGTCCTTTCTCGACTTACTTTTACCTCTCGACTTTGACTTACCTCTGTTCGAATTCTTTGATTCCGATCTGCCTCTATCTTCTGTATTTAGAATTGATCCCGAAGCTATACCCGATTCTCTCCTATGAATTTCTTCACTTATAATCAGATCTCTTACTTCGTCAAATTTTAACATCTCTTTCCCTGTTGAAGCACTAACAGCAGTAACCGTTCCGCTCCAACTTTATGGTAGAGAAGACAACAGAATTAGGGCTCTAACCTCGTCATCAAATCGATCTTAATTGAGCTCAATTTGGCTATAATTAAATTGAACTCATTAAGATGCTCAGCCACCATAGTATTTTCTGACATCTTTATGTTAAAGAGACGCCGCATCAGATGCACCTTGTTTGTCGCTGATGGCTTCTCCTACATGTCTGTTAAAACCTTCAGAGTACCTTTGGTAGTTGTCTCCTTCGTCGTATGGAGCCAACATTTCGTGACAAAGACAAACGAATCACACTCATCACCTTCCTGTCAAGCACCTTTCACTCTTCGTCTTTCATATCTGACGGCTTATCACCAAGGGGCTTATACGAATCTTTACTTCGATCTGAATATTTCAAAACCCAAAGTCCGTTCCGTCAAACCTTTCAATCGACGTTTTTCCTTCACCCATCATATCCGCTCCCACTCGACCTGAAGCTCTGATATCAGTTGTTAGGAATATAATGTCAATGATGAAAATAATCACTCGAAAGAAAAACAATAAAAGAACACGAATTGTTGACCCAATTCGTCAAAGAATTTGACAACGTCTGGGGGCGCTACCAAGCCAGGATATTCACTATATTTCGAATAATGAGATTCGTGATTCATAAGTTACAATGATATTATGGCTATTTATAATATAAGATACGTAATCCTAATAGGACAAGGATTACGTAATGCTAATAGAAGAAATATTACTAATCCTAATAACAAAAGAATTAAAGTCCGCTCCATAACTCAACATAGTTTAAATATACTTTTCTATTATACCTATTGCTGTTGTTTTCATTTTTACTGAAACAAAACCAAAAAAGATGTTTATAATTTCACTTAATTAACAATGGGGTTTGTCTTATATTTATCTAAATCTCATCTAGGGATTAATAATACATTGGAAATTTGAACTATTTAAGTGTGTTTGGAATATTTAGACTAATAGTTGGGAATTGGAATTATATTGTTAGTCTATTTTGGAAGTTAGAAAGTAGAGTACTCTTTTTTGGAGAAACTTGAGGCCTCAACTGGAAATAACAAGAAATTGAAGAAGAAGCTAATTTCATATATCTTTAGATTCATATATACACATACAAAAAAATATGGAAGATTGGGGCTTAATTAATTAGGACCCCAGCAGCTCAAATACATAACATTTCTAAGTGATTCCTCAGATCGCTTCAATTTTTCTTCTCTCATCTTATCAGAAACCACCATTGTAGAAGACACTACTTTCTTTGATTGTGTAACATATGACCTTAAATTGGCTTTGGCTTGTTGCTGTACAAGTCTGATAGCATAATTCCATCTGCAGAAACCTTGATCTTTAAGTGCCTCAACTGCCCCAATGCTTGCTGCTACCAACCAAGCTTTGCTTGTTGAACCCATAATTCTTTATTCTCTTCTGGTTTGTGTAACTTGAAGTGATTTGGAGAATTTGAGTAGTTTGAACTTCAAAAGGTATATAAGAAACTGTGATTTGTGTTGTAAGTGATGGTGAAGCAGAAGTGAGAGAGATGGGATAATATATATAGGATGTGTATTGTATTTGTGTCATCTGAGATAGAAATATTTGTTGTTAAATAAATTAAGTGTGCACGTGGTTTTAGTCCACCACAAGCCCGCTGTTTTAGTTTTAGACGAGTAGTAGTTGTATTAGATAATTGTTTTGTTGCCCGTGGAATTTGGAATATGGAAAAAGCCCTCAGTTTCATAGTGTCAAATAAAATTGGGTATTTCATTTTTTTCTAAAAAGAATTACGGTTAAAATACAGTTTACGCAACCCATTGCACTAATAAAATTTTAGAATGTAGCAAAGTGCAGAATAAAAAATAATATTTTATTTAATTTTTTTAGAAGTCAAGCTCACGAGTAACAACCCAATTCATGGTCCATGAATGGCTAAGGTTAGGGGCGTTCACAATTAAGAGAAAATTGCATTTTTTTTACATTAATTTGGCCTGCACGTTTCTTTGATATATTAATATGGGGTGACAATTTGGGTACACTAATGTGGGGTATGTGTGTCAATTTAAGTAGAAATTTTGCCGGAATATTCGATTTCAACCGGAATATTAGTTAATTTTGACTAAGATTGGGGATTTTGACCAAAGTTGGAGACTATTTTTTTCCGTTATGACCATAAATTAAGAGAAATTGACCATTTTAGGGAATTGACCAATTTTGACTTATAATTGGATTAATTACATTGTATTTTATCAAATTACCCCCAATCCTCAGTTATTTCCCCAAAATTTATCTTCTTCCCCACCAACTCCAAAAATGGCTTTTCCACAAGTCGAACACGGCAATGACAAAGGTGAAATTTCGAATCGAAATGGTGATCGAATGGAAATGGTGAAAATCAAACATGGCATACCAACACTAATGGTGAAAATCGAACATGGCATACCTCCAACACTGATGGTGCTCGAATGGAAATGGTGAAATTAGAACATGGGCATAAAATTCGAAGTGGTGATGGTTTTAGTAAGGTAAGGTCACGAAAAAGTGGAAATTGGTGGATTTTAAGATGGTTGTGGCTGGAAAATGGTGGTTATGTGGTGGTGGTTCTATGATTGTGTGAGGAATAAGGTGGGTTGAGGAAGAAGACAAAAATGGAAGGAAAAGAATAAAGAAAATTAAAATTAGAAAAAAAAGAATATGAAATTGAAAATGGAAATTTCCCTCCAAAATGATAGTCCAAGTTAGCATTTGTGTCAAAATTGGTCAAAATACCCAAATTTTAAAGCACGTGACCGGCCCATGATATTTTTCGAAAGATTTTGAATTTTTCGGCGTAATTTGTACCCAATTTGCCAGACTTACCTCACATTAGTATACGCAAATTTTCACCCCCATATTAGTGTACCAAACAAACGTGCATGCCACATTAGTATACCAAAAATGCAAATCATTAGCGTACCCTAAACCCCAAAATCGTCTGACCTAAATCATCGAAAAATATTGGTTATTCATTTTGGTTTTTATTTTTAGGTGATTCGATATATATATATATATATATATATATATATATATATATACATGTTTATTATATGGATGTATAATATATTAATTTAGAATATCATATAGGATTTTTCAGTATCTTTATATATCTTACAATTATCTCCTCATTTCTTTGTATATACTCTTCTAGATTTAGTTTGTTACTATTTCTTTTGTTTTTCTTGTAACTATAAAAATTATTCTTCACATCAATGAAAGATTATGGGGTTTATTTTATTAAAATAGTATCAACCTAAACACGAAGTCTTCTCTTCTTTGTCGATCTACAATCAACCAGTCGTTCCCGAAGACAAACATCTTTTCCGCACCATATTACCCTAAGTCAGATCCTTCACGCAGGTCACGGTTCCTCGTTAGTTCTATTCACAGTCAATGGATCACTAAGATAAAGTTAGAGGTGTTCACAATTAATAAACTAAAAGATGTTGATTCCCCTATTTTAGAACATGATCTTGTTCTTCAAATTCTTCATAAATTACCCGATTCTTGTAATAACATAGTTAATGTCTTAACAAATTGTTCACCTTTTCCCAGTTTTTCTTAAACTAGAAATATGTTGATGATCCATGAATCCAGTGAAACATATCTCTTGCGACCCGTCTCTCCATCTAGTCCACTCATACTCTTATATTCCCAAAATCAATCCCACTCTCCAAATTAGCTTTGCCATAATAATGTTAAATTTCAAGGTTAAAATAAGAATGAACATTACTATCGTGGCTCCGGCCATGGCACGGGCTACCCTCCTCGACCCCCACATGCCTATGGTCCAAATACTTATGCATCGATAGCCCATCGATCATAGTCACAAACACAAAATTGTCCTTCATCCATGGGCGGAAACCCCAACTTGGCCTATGCACCTCTCCCATTGAAATTTTCGAGTCCGGCCCATCATAATTCTAATCATTACATATTTTATGCAGGGTCGTTGTCCCTTGGTCTACCACATCACACACGGCTAATTACACTCCACCGGTACCAGTTTCGTCATATGCTCCTCAACAACCAGTGCTCCAACATCACGCGGCCGAGTGCTCTATCCAACAACTGATCACTCCAGTTTCCCACTCCATGCCTCAACGCACTGACTTGAATGTCCTCTCTCGATTATGAAAGTTCAGCAACTTGACGACATTTGGTACATGGACTTCAGAGCCTCCACTAATATCACCTTAAATTTAGGTTTACTCTATTCCCTGACTTGAGAATTATCAAAATCTATTGTTGTTGGTAATGGTGCTCATATTCCTGCTTCTCATCCTGGACATTCCCTTTTACATAACCCTTCACCACATCACATTTGAATAATGTTTTCGTTTCTCCTACTACTTTTAAATTTTTTTATCTTTGTTCGCCAATTCACTAAAAATAACCATTCTTCTGTGGAGTTTGACCTTTTTGGATTTTCTGTGAAGGCTCCTAAAAATGGCGGGCTACTTAATTGCCCCAACAACATAGGGAATTCTATTCTTTTCATCCTTCCACCCTCTTTCACATGTTGCACCCCCCACTTCTGTTTTTTGTCTCCTCCGTTATTTGGCATCGCAGTCTCAATCATCACGAGAAAGTTGGTCTTAATTTTTTATCTCTAAGAATTTAATTAAGTCAGCTAGTGTTTCTGATTCTTTATGTAATGCATGTTTACTAGGCAAAAATAAATGTTTTTCTTTCGTTAACGATCAATATGTAGAATCCAAAGAAGTGATTGTTGAGATTCGCGCAGGAACATCCACCTTGAATTTTCTATTTTGACATGAAATGGATATATCCATATATTTCTGACTCATATTTATGAGATGATACAATATGTCAAAAGCTATACCGAGAACTGGTTCACGTAGAAATGTACGTATTGGTTCACGTAAGAGTGCACGTCGAATACCAAAGGGAGTTAGGTATCAAACAGACCCCATCATTGATTTGAGATATTGATAAGGCGAATACCAGTACATTCAATGCTAGGCATAATGAGTATAAGGTCCTCGAAAAATCTCTTTTCGTCCTATGAACTTTAAGGCGTATGAAATTTCATATTTGATTTTTTAAGCCGAACGATAGAGACTTCATTTAACTTAAAATGATCTAAGCCAGAGGCAGACCTACGTCAAGATAACCCCACCTTTGAAACACTTTGGTAGTGCTCCTGGATCAGAATCCCAAATAATGAATCTAAGCACATTGTTGTACGTCAAACAGATTGTGGCACCGTCCGCTTTTTAGATTATTCATTCTGATTTGTTGACCTCACTGGTCGTTAACTAAAATGGTTTTCATTACTATGTTTTTTTATAAATGACTATACACATTTTATTTGGATTTTTCCCGTTTGTTCCATAACTGAAGTTTTCTCCATTTTCAAAAGATTTGCACTTATGTTAAATCGCAGTTTAGCACGTATATTCAATCCTCATTGTGATCATGGTCACTAATATGATAATCAATTTTTTTGAAACCTTTTCGTTTCTCGTGCCACTACACATCTCAACAAAATGGTAAAGCTAAACGTACAATCCAAACAATTAACAATAACCACCTGACTTTTTCAACCTTCCATTCCTAATCACGGGTCGCCTTCAAAGGCACTCTACAGTCTCAAACAAGCCCCTCGTGTCTGGTATCATCCTTTTGCTTTTTTTTTTCCTGTCTTGTCTTGGTAGTTAAGCTCTCCCTTTTACTCCTCGTCTTTCGCCGAGGTCACGATATTGCCTATCTTCTCCTCTATGTCGATGACATCACCTCATCTCCTCTCTCATTCGGTCCATCACCAGTCTACTATCCTCTGAATCTCCTTCACTAATCTCGGCCAACTTCACTATTTCCTCAGTATGTCCATTAACCATCGCTCGTCCAACATACTCCTGTGTCAAGATAAATTCGCTCATGAAATTCTTGAACGCATAGGTAAAATTGCAACTTTGATACACCAAGTTAGCGTGTACACGTTTTTGGTACTTTATTTTGGAGCATTGGCATTTGAATAAATTATATTGAAATAATCAACAATTTCAGTACAAATTGATCAAAAATTTGGATTTTCGCCGGAAAGATTCATCAATTTGCGGATTTTTCAATTTTGGCGGGAAAATTACAAAATTGGAGGGGTTATATATATGTTTTTTTTAATCAAAATGTCCCCAATTTTTAATTTACCCCAATTTAACCTCATTTCATCCTAATTTCAACCTCAAATGCCCCCAACTCTTCACAATTATATAATTAGGGATGAAATTTATGGTAACTTTGAAATTGGCTTCTTTAGAATGATTACAACTAGTTTCATTGTTATGATTTTCCTTGAAGACTATTATACTCTTAGGTATTATTATTATTACAACTTTTATTTATATAATAACTATCTTTCATGATACAATGATAAATAAAATTGTTTAAGTGTATGAAATATTTTTTCTACAAAATTAAGGATATGCCAAAAAAATATATCATCATACGCATACTTTAGAGCGTCGCCACAAAATAATTTTTTTATTTTTTATTGAAATTCTAAAATGTTAATAACTCTCTCAAGTGAAAATAAAAAAAGAGAATGATAATAATGTGAATTGAAAGATATCTTAACAAAACACACAAATGAATCTACTAATTTGGGGTATTTTGAGGTGAATTCAGGGTGAAATGAGGTTAAAGTGGGGGAGATTGAGGATTTGGGGTATTTTGGTAAAAACATATGTAAAGTCCCTCAATTTTTTCAATTTTCTCGCCAAAATAAAAAAAATCCTCAAATTGATGAGTCTTTCCGGCGAAAATCCAATTTTTCGGTCAATTTGTACTGAAATTGCTGATTTTTTCAAGATAATGTACCCAAATTGCCAATGGTCCAAAATAAAGTACTAAAAACGTGTACACACCAACTTAGTGTATTGAAGTTACAATTTTACCTGAACGCGCATCTCCCGCGCATCTCTCTCAAATTGTAACCCATGCAACACACCAGTCGACGCTAAGGCCAAATTACCCTGTCCTCCGGTGGCCGATCCAATCCTTTAACATAGCCTCGTAGGTGCCCTACAATATCTTATTATTACTCATCTGGACATCTCCTATGTCGTTCAACAAATTTGTCTTCACATGCATGACCTCCGTGTACCTCATTTCCACCCATAAAACATATTCTTCGCTACATTAAGGGCACTCTTTAGCATGGTTTATCTCTCCGTCCAACTCACACCAACTGTCTCATTACCTATTCCGATGCCGGTTGTCCAGACACACGTCGTTCGATGTTTGGTTATTGCGTTTTTCTTGGGGATAATGTAATTTCCTGATCTTCTAAATGTTAGTCTGCTGTCTCTCGTTTCAGCGCTGATGCTGAATATCATGTTATTGCCAATGTTGTTGCTAAAACAACTTGGTTTTGAAATCTTCTTCTTGACTTACATTCCCCTCTCTCCATTAGCACTACTAGTTTATTGTGATAACATTAGTTTTGTTTCCCTTTCGTCCAACCCAATTCAGGAACAATGTAGTAAACACATAGAAATTTATATTCATTTTGTCCAGGAATGTATAGCCTTAGGAGACACTCGTGTTGTGTTGTCCACATCTTTTCAGCTCATTAGTTTGCTGATATATTTATAGAAGGCTTGCCCTCGCCTTTGTTTCTTGATTTTATGCCAGTCTAAACATTCGAGAACCGCCTACTCCAACTGCGGAGAAATGTTCGACTATTAATAAGATTTTTAATATCTTTTTATATCTTACATGTATCTCTTCATATCGTTGTATACATCCCCTAGATTTTGTTTTGTAAGGGTTTCTTGTTTTCTTTGTAGCTATAATTATTATTCGTTCACCTTTTCCCACTTTTTCTTAAACTAGGAAAGGACACGTGCCATGCACGTGAATCTTTTGAATTTATTGAAATAATTATATAATCTAAATACTTGATGCACCAACGAACTTTTGTTCCAAACTCGTTACACTCTCAATCTATTTTGGGTAGTACTCGTACTTAATCATAAAAGAATTATGTATGTACAATATGCATAATCATTTCCTTCACTACACATCCCACATAATGTTCTAGTCATTATTGTCGAGGATCCACTAAAACACTATAAAATAATTGGATAGGTAGTCATTTTTTAATAACGGAGAAAATCTACAGCCGCTACACTTGTGGTGCATACTGGGTAAACATTTCAAGGAAAGTTATGTAAAAATCTTCAATCTCTTTCATCTCATTTACTCTAGAATTCTATTTATATTTCTACTGAGAGCCAAGGGGAAACTAAGTTTACTACACACATAAAAGCACAATATCCTATTAATATGAGTATTAAGTATCGAGAAACACAACCATATAAATATTAAAACTATTTATATACTTATTACAAAATAGTACATTAAGCTTATTTTTCAGTTCTCTAGTGTACTTCTAAACTCTTTGTAAATGTTCCATCAACTTATGTATTTATCTGAATAGCTTGTGCCATCGTTTCTACCTTGTGTTGCGAAGTTCATTAATCCGTGATATTAATTCTTGTTGCAATTGGGAAATAAATGGTTTTATAATGATAATTTTAAATAAAAACCTTAAGTTAATCAAATTAAATATAATAAAAACCTTAATTTAATCAAATCAAATAAATATATAATTCAACACATACATACCAAAAATAAAAGCACAAAATTATACGAGACTTATAAATTTAATATAGAATATTATAATAATGACTTCATCTTATCTTTTTCTATTCTTGTTTTTCAAAATGAAACATGGCTTCAACAAAATGAAAAATTACATATTAGTACAACAACAATATCCAACAAGGTGAATATTTGGGACAAACATAAATATAATCAGGAACTACAAAAGATTGTAAAGGCAAAGTCACTTTTGAAAATAGAATGTAAAAATCATGTGAGCTATATCTATTAGTACATATTTGAAAATTGAACAATTATGATTCACAATAGTAGTTTAATTCGACATTGAACTCCACAAACTTAATATTATTATTTTAAGCTCATGCACATTTATTCTATATAATTTTTATTATTCTTCCATGAAATGATAATATTAAGTTTTTACTATTGAATTATTTTACTTTAAACATTTAAATATAGTAAATCATCTCATATATATATCTATACAGTATAACACGATTTATTAATAAATAAAAATACCCTAAAAACCATATTTATTGAAATAAATTTTACTCTACAAAAAATTAAAATAAATTATAAGTACGAGTTAGAGCGTTGGAGCAAGGTTTTAACAATGACAATTTTCTGTAACATTAATTTAATGAAATAAACATAACACGATGTTAATATTATATATAAGATAATTAAATTTAAAATAGTATCACTTAATTTTTTATGATCACTATTAGCACATTAAAATAAATTATTTTAATGAGCTCGATTTATTCCCAAATAGTGTACGATGCTAACTATTAATTAGACAATACAACATTAAATCACATCACCAAATTTCTTAAGCAACAAAATGAAGTTACCTATATATCTTCTAAACGACGATACATCCTTCAATTGTCAAAAATCTCTATTCTCATCATATCATCCAATAGTCTCGGTCAATGTTGCTTGATATCATTCCATACATGAACAACTCCTAACCTCAACATATACAACATTCACGTATTATGATTTGATTTAGAACTTTTAACGCCTGTTTTTTATTATTCAAATTTCATTATTCTCTTTTGAGCGTATGAAATTAGAGGAAAATTTAAATATGAAACTTAACTTAAGATGCAAGAAATTTGATCAAATGGATGTTGTACATGCTAAGGTTCGTAGTTTTCATCTTTTAAATATGGGGAATGATATTTTAAGAAATCCCGATTGATAAAAAAAATTACTTATAGTCTAAATCATCATTCCACTACTATATTTTAAAATAAATCAAATCACCTGCTACAATAACTTCTTTTCCACAACTTAGTAAATATAAATAACATTGAAATTTGAACTATTAAACGTACCATTACCAAGTAATGTTATATTATGATCCGCATATTATACATATATATTGAACAAATTTGAGAAATATTCATTTCTAGTTCATGTTTGTGTAGCTATCTAATTTAATAGTAAGATAACATATAACTTGATTATTAAATTATAATATGAATTTATTGTTATAGGTTATTTTAGTTTTAGTAAAAAATTTAAAAAAATTATATAAATCATTAAACATGATTCATACTTTTAGAATAGTTATTATAGATATTAGATATAATATTAATTTATTGTTGTAGGGTTATTTTATTAAATTTTAAGAAATATAACTCATTCTAATTGATTCATATTTTTGAAATAGTTATAGATATATATATATAAATTATTGATAAGATTACAATAATAAGTAATATATATTGAACAACCTTACATATATTTATCATTGAAGTTTATGCACCTATATATTATTTTGATAACATTATTAAATGATTACTAATAGATTATGAAGGTGTTTTGGTCTTAACTATAAAGTGTAAATCATTTGATTTACCAATCTTATAGATATTAGACAATAATATTAATTTATTGTTACAGGGTTATTTTATAAAACTTTAAAAAATATAACTCATTCCAATTGATTCATACTTTTGAAATAGTTATAGATATAGATACAAATTATTGATAAGATTATAATAACAAGTAATATACATTGAACAACTTTATTTATATTTACATTGAAGTTTATGCACCTATTTATTATTTTGATAACATTATTAAATGGTTACTAATAGAATATGAAGGAGTTTTGGTCTTAATTATAAAGTGTAAATCATTTGACTGGGTAAATCATTCACACTTTTAGAATAGATATATTTTAAAATAAATCAAATCACCTGCTACAATAATTTCTTTTCAACAACTTAGTAAATATAAATAACATTGAAATTTGAACTATTAAACGTACCATTACCAAGTAATGTTATATTATGATCCGCATATTATACATATATATTGAACAAATTTGAGAAATATTCATTTCGAGTTCATGTTTGTGCAGCTATCTAATTTAATATTAAGATAACATATAACTTGATTATTAAATAATAATATTAATTTATTGTTATAGGTTATTTTAGTTTTAATAAAAAAAATTAAAAAATATATATAAATCATTAAACATGATTCATACTTTTAGAATAGTTATTATAGATATTAGATATAATATTAATTTATTGTTGTAGGGTTATTTTATAAAATTTTAAGAAATATAACTCATTCCAATTGATTCACATTTTTGAAATAGTTATAGATATAGATATAAATTATTGATAAGATTACAATAATAAGTAATATACATTGAACAACCTTACATATATTTATCATTGAAGTTTATGCACCTATTTATTATTTTGATAACATTATTAAATGATTACTAATAGATTATGAAGGTGTTTTGGTCTTAACTATAAAGTGTAAATCATTTGATTTTACCAATCTTATAGATATTAGACAATAATATTAATTTATTGTTATAGGGTTATTTTATAAAACTTTAAAAAATATATCTCATTCCAATTGATTCATACTTTTGAAATAGTTATAGATATAGATAGAAATTATTGATAAGATTAGAATAACAAGTAATATACATTGAACAACTTTATTTATATATATTTACATTGAAGTTTATGCACCTATTTATTATTTTGATAACATTATTAAATGATTACTAATAGAATATGAAGGGGTTTTGGTCTTAACTATAAAGTGTAAATCATTTGACTTGGTAAATCATTCACACTTTTAGAATAAATATAGATATAGATAGATATAGATATAGACTAGAAATATGTTGATGATCCACGAGTCCTATGAAACATATATCTTACAACCCCTCTCTCCATCTAGTCCACTCATACTCTTATATTCCCAAAATCAATCACACTCTCCAAATTAGCTTCGCCATAATAATGCTAAATTCTGAGGTTAAAATAAGAATAAACATTACTATTGTGGCTCCGGCAGTTGCACGGGCTACCCTCCTCGACGCCCACATGCCTATGGTCCAAATACTTCTGCATCAATAGCCCATCAATCACAGTCACCAGCACAAAATTATCCTTCATCCATGGGCCGAAACCCCAACTTGGCCTATGCACCTCCCTCATTCAATTTTCAAGTCCAAGCCCATCATAATTCTAATCGTTACATTTTTTATGCAGGGTCGCCGCCCCTTAGTCTACCAAATCACCCACGACCATTACACTATACTGGTACCAGTCTCGGGCATGGAGCTTTTAGAGTTGGGGACTCAACCTTTTGGACAATACTGGTACTAGTCTCGTCATATGCTCCTCAACAACCATGCTCCAACATCACGTGGTCGAGTGCTCTATCCAACAACACCCTGACTTGAATGTCCTCTCTCAGTTAGCGACCATTGTTTTGTAAGGGTTTATTTTATTAACATTTATTATTATTATTATTATATGATTAATATATATTATATATGGAAAACATTTAAAAAATATAAAAAGATTATGAGAAATTGAATAAACCAAATTGAACCAGAAATTTTTATTTTTATTTTAGTTTCACTTGATTTGATGTTCAACAGAGACAAAACCTTTTTAATTCGATTTTTGATTCCTAATTCCGGAGAATCAAAATTTTGGTTAACTGAACTGATGCTCATTATAGATTAATTAACACAAATCAAAAGAAAGTCAGAAAGACTAAAATCAAAACACTGGTTCATTAAAGTAACAAGTCTATTTTATAGAGTAAAATTGGAAAAATTAGAAGAAAGTGGTGATACCATCAATGATCAATCCAAGCCCAGATCTTTTTTTTTTTCAGTAGTTTTTTTTATATTATTGTACCTATGTTGTTGTTTTCTTTTTTACTGAAACAAAAACACAAAGGATATTTATCATTCAGTTAATTAACAATTGGGTTTATCTTAAATTTATCTAAATGCCATCTGGGGGTTAATAATTCATTGGAAATTTGAATTATTTAAGTGTATTTGGAATATTTAAACTGATAATTGGAAATTGGATTTATTTGCTTTTTTTTTTTCTTCCAATATTTGGAATTGGAATTATTTTTGTTAGTCTATTTTAGAAGTTGGAAATTAGAGTGCTTAATTAATTTATTTTTAGAAACTTCAGGCCTCAACTGGAAACAACACCGGAAATTGAAGAAGAAGAAGAAGAAACAAATTTCATTTATCTTCTATTAGTGTATACACATACAAAAAAAATATGGAAGAAGGGGGCTAAATTAGTTAGGACCCCAGCAGCTCAAATAACATTTCTAAGTGATTCCTCAGATCGCTTCAATTTTTCTTCTCTCATCCTATCAGAAACCGCCATTGTAGAAGACACTACTTTCTTTGATTGCGTAACATATGACCTTAGATTGGCTTTGGCTTGTTGCTGTACAGTTCTCATAGCATAATTCCATCTGCAGAAACCTTGATCTTTAAGTGCCTCAACTGCCCCAATGCTTGCTGCTACCAACCAAGCTTTGCTTGTTGAACCCATATTCTTTATTATTCTTCTGGTTTTGTAGAACTTGAAGTGATTTCGAGAATTTGAGTAGTTTGAACTTCAAAAGATATATAAGATACTGTGATTTGTGTTGTAAGTGATGGTGAAGAAGTGAGAGAGATGGGATAATTATATATAGATAATAGATGTGTAAATATTTGTTGTTAAATAAATTAAGTGTGCACGTGGTTTTAGTCCACCACAAAAGGGATAGCCCACTGTTTTAGTTTTAGAGGAGTAGTAGTAGTTGTATTAGAGAATTGTTTTGTACCCGTGGAATTTGGAATGCGGAAAAAGTCCCCAGTTTCATGGTCTCAAATAAAATTGGCTATTTCATTCTTATTTTAAGAATTAGGGTTAAATACATTTTTACGCAACCCATTGCAGTGATAAGATTTTAGAATATAGCAAAGTACAGAATAAAAAATAATAATTTATTTATTTTTTAATTAATGTGTATATATATATGAATTAGAATATTTATTCAGTTGTTAGTATATACATATATAAATATTATCTTATATTTTTATATATGCCTAGATATTCATTTTTTAGGATTATTTTAAAAATCTTAAATACATCAATACAAAATTAATAATAACTATAAATAAAAAAAAGTTTTATGTTTTTGAGCAAACTCATTTTTTTCAGAAGCTCAAGCTCACGAGTAACAATCCAATCCCACTCAGTTAGATTAATAGGTTGTTAAATTTTTTTAATGTTACTAAAGCAGCATTACGTTTTGGAGCAATTAATTTAATATTTGATCTTCATATTGATAAGTTCTTTTTGGATTGTGCATTTATAAGATATTGTAAAGATTATTGACAACATTTTAGCCGAAGACATGTAATAAGAAAAGTCGGAGCAATGAACATGCGAAACAAGATAAATTGGAAAAAGCATAAATTATTATTTTTGTGGAAGAGTGTTGAAGTATCATGATAAGTATTCTTACTTTAATATTATTTTTACTTACATCTATTTGTGTTTTCTATATGCTTTCATTTCTCAAATTCAAGATTAATTATATTTTTTGGAAAAAAAAATTTCAACGGAGTTAAATTGCTTTTAAATTTTCTCTCAAAATTTCGTCTACTATAGAATGGGACATCCGATCTTTTATTTTTATTTTTTCAATTTTATATTAAGATGAAGGTTTGAAGATTTTTATCAAAAGACACTTATTTCAAATTAATGGCAAAAATTAGATAGACATGTTTAGTGGGTAATGATAATAATGTAACTCTTCTTAAGAAGCACGTGAAATTGGATAAATTGAAGGATGGAAAGTTCCATAATAGAGCTACATATATTATGAAATGGCACATTGATGGTTTGAATTTCATTGCAAAGTAGTTTGTTTCAAATTTTATGAAATATTATTTTTGATGTTATTTTTTTTATACATGTGATTTTTCATTTTTCAGTAATGATCTGAAAAGAACATGAGCGCAAAGACTAAGTAAGAGATTTTAACTTAGAATCAGTTAAGAAAAAACACAAAGTGATGCAGTAGTCTGAACTTAGATTCACGGTTAAGTGCACAACGGAATATATAGTTAAAGTCTTTGCCTTTTGTAATATGTTTGTTGGGCATAGACACAATTAATAAATATTTATAAGAACTTCACTAGCTCTTTTATCCAACAAATAATCTCTACTAAATTGCTGAATTTAAATAGATGTCCAATAAAGAACATAAATAAAGTAATAAGTAAATGAGACACAGTTTGCAAAGTTCGCTGGGTGGTGTAATCCCAACTAAGTGTTTGTTTGTAAAAATATAAGTTATACAAATGTTTCGAATGGTGGTGATAATAATTGAATTGTGTGCATGGAGCACTTCAATTGACATAAATTTTATGAAGCAAAGTCCCTAATTATGGTGCATATATGTTAAATGAACGCTTGAATTTGATAGCACTATAGTTTGTTTCAATATTTATGAAATTTTAGTTTTGATGTTATGTTTCTTATACATGTAATAAGTGTAAAAGTTCCTGAAAAACTAATTATACAAATGTTTCGAATTTGTAATATTTTGATTTCTACTATTATGAAAAATTAATTGACTCCCCTTATTTGCAGTTTATAATTTTGATATTAAAATTATATCATATTCGAAAAATATAACCGGGATCATCATGTATGTTTTACTTTTTATGTTATACTTTTTATTTTTATTTTTTTTAAATAATCTATCGTGCGTAGCACGAACTACACACTAGATGGATGTATAAAATACTCATTGCTAAAATATTATATAGGATTTTTGAATATTTTTTTATATCTTATATGTATCTCTTCATATCTTTGTATATATCCTCCTAGATTTAGTTTGTTAGGGTTTCTTTTGTTTTTCTTCTAGCAATAAATATTCTTCTTCACATCAATGAAAGATTACGAGGTTTATTTTATTAACATGGTATCGCCTAAGCACGGAGTCTTCTCTTCTTCGTCGATCTGAAACCAACCAATCGTTTCCCGCGACAAACATCTCTTCCACACCATATTACTCTAAGCCGCCTCGTCTTGGTCTGATCCTTCACGCAGGTCACAGTCCTTGTTAGTTCTATTCACGGTCAATGGACCACTAAGATAAAGTTAGAGGTGTTCACAATTAATAAAACTGCCAGCGTCGAATTAAAAACAAAAAGTTTTGGTCATCGAATCAAAAATATTGGTTATTCATTTTGATTTTTAGGTGCAGTTTTCTATATATATATATATATATATATAGACATATATATTATATGGATATATAATATATTCATTGTTAGAATATTATATAGGAATTTCAATATCATTTTATATTGTACATGTATCTCGTCATAACAGTGTATATTCTCCTAGTTTTAGTTGTTAGGATTTCTTTTGTTTTCTTTGCAACTATAAATATTATTCTTCACATCAATGAAATATTACAGAGTTTATTTTATTAACATGGTATCATCCTAACCACAACGTCTTCTATTCTCCGTCGATCTGCAACCAACCAGTCGTCCCTACGGTAAACATCTCTTCCGCACCATATTACCTAAGCCACCATTGCTTAGTCGGATCCTCCGTGCATGTTATGGTTCCTGGTTAGGTTTTTTTGTTATTCTTTGAATTTTGCTTTATCATGGTTAACAACCCTCCAACACCAATATGATAATCATTTTTTTTAAAACCTTTTCATTTCTCGTTTTCCTATACATGTCAACAAAATGGTAAAGCTGAACGTAGAATCCAAACAAGTAATAATAACCACTCATCTTTGGTCAAACCTACCCTTCCTAATCACGCGTGTCGCCTTCGAAAGGCACTCTACAGCCTCAAACAAGCCCTTCATGCCTGGTATCATCATTTTGCTTCTTTTTTATCATGTCTCGATTTTGTGGATGGTAAAGCTCACCCTTTTACTCTTCGTCGTTCGGTGAGGTCAAGATATTGCCTACCTCCTCCTCTACATCGATGACATCACCTCATCCCTCTCTCTTTGCTCCATCGCCAGTCTCTTATCCTCTGAATTCTCCTTGTCTGATCTCGGCCAACTTCACTATTTCCTCGATATGTCTATTAACCATTGTTCGTCCAACTTACTCCTGTGTCAAGATAAATTTGCTCATGAAATTCTTGAACGCGCATCTCTCTCAAATTGCAACCCTTACAACACACCAGTCGATGCGAAAGCCAAATTACCTTATCCTTCGGTCGCTGATCCAACGTTCTACCATAGCCTCGTCAGTGCGCTACAATATCTTATTATTATTAATTCGGACAACTCCTATGTCGTTCAACAAATTTGTCTTCACATTCATGATCTCCGCTCGTACCTCATTTCCATGCCTTAAAACGTATTCTTAGCTACATTAAGGGCACTCTTTCATATGGTCTATCTCTCCATCCAACTCACACCAACCATCTCATTGCCTATTCCGATGCCGGTTGCCCAGACACTCGTCCTTCGACGTTTGGTTATTGTGTTTTTTTTGTGGGATAATCTCATTTCCTAGTTTTCTGAACATCAATATTCCATTGTCTCTCGTTCCAGTGCTGAAGCTGAATATCGTGCTATTGCCAATATTGTTGTAGAAACAAATTGGCTTCAAAATCTTCTTCTCGACTTACATTCCCCTCTCTCCTTAGCACTATCGTTTTATTGTGATAACATTAGTTCAACATCAACGCACTAAATACATGGAAATTTTCATTCATTTTGTCCATGAATGTGTAGCCTTAGGAGACATTCGTGTTGTCCACATCTTTTCTGCTAACCAGTTTGTTGATATATTTACAAAAAGGCTTGGCCTTGCCTTTGTTTCTTGATATTAGGCTAGTCTAAACATTTGAGAACTGCCTACTATAATTGCGGGTAAATGTTAGAATGTAATATACGATTTTTCAATATTTCTCATATCTTACATGTATCTCTTAATATTGTTGTATATATCTCCTAGATTTGATTTGTTAGGGTTTCTTTTGTTTTCCTTTTAACTATAAATATTTATTCTTTACATCAATGAAAGATTACATGGTTTATTTTATTAATATTTATTATATATATAATTAATATATATTATACATGGAAAACATTTAAAAATACAAAAAGAATATGAGAAATTGAATAAACCAAATCGAATCAAAATTGTTTATTTTATTTTAGTTTCACTTGGTTTGATTTCAACCGAAACAAAACATTTTTAATTCGATTTTTTTTCCTAACTTCGGAGAATCAAAATTCCGGTTAACCGAATTGATGCCCATTATAGATTAAGTAACAAAAGTTAAAAGAAAGCCCAAAGAAAGAGTAAAATCAAAATACTGGATCATTAAAGTAATAGGTCTATTATATAGAGTAAAATTGGAAATATTAGAAGAACAAAGAGGTGATACCATCAATCCAAGCTCAAATATTATTTTTTCAGTAGTTTGTTAGGAATATGATGCCAATGATGAAAATAATCGCTCGAAAAAAAAACAATAAAAGAACACGAATTGTTGACCTAGTTCGTCAAAGAATTTGACTACGCATGGAGGCGTTACCAAGCCAGGATATTCACTATATGTCGAATAATGAGATTCGTGATTCATAAGTTACAATGATATTAGAGCTATTTATAATACAAGATACGTAACCCTAATAGGATAAGGATTACGTAATCCTAATAGGAGAAGAATTATGTTGCAGGTCTCTTGATGGTCAAACCTGGTGAAGAGCTATTGGTGGATCGTATTGAGACCTACTTCCCTGCTCGCAGGCCCAGGCCGACTAAGACCAGATTCAATAGAACCTCGCTCATGAACCAATTTTTTGGAAACTTAGAACACCCCTCTCAAAGTAAGGTAGTGAAGTCACCTAATTGACTTTAGCTTCGTGTGCATTTTAAATGGACTCTCTTTTTATTGGATTGTCAGTATACTATTTACTCAAATAGACCAGTATGACGGTTGATCCTAATAAGTCCTAATAGCAAAATGATTAGAGTCATTCAGGCTCCAT
The DNA here is from genome assembly GCA_963669365.1 of Verbascum thapsus. Lineage (NCBI taxonomy): Eukaryota > Viridiplantae > Streptophyta > Magnoliopsida > Lamiales > Scrophulariaceae > Verbascum > Verbascum thapsus. The sequence goes on from OY770116.1 coordinate 5,306,547, forward strand.
AACTCAACAATCTCCCACTTGGAGACTGAACTCAACAATCAATGTAACCATCTCTCGATCTTCTCATTCAGTAGCGCATAATGATCCCGGCAGCGGCAAGCCTCTCTACTCAGTTTCTGAGGCCAATTGAAGCCATGCATAGCTCCAATTTCTCTGAGGTCACACTCTTAGTCAACATGTCAACAAGATTCTCAGTTCCTCGAATCTTCATCAGCTGCAAGATCTTCATTTCCAAGAGATATCTTATGTGGTGATACTTTAACTTAATATGCTTAGTTCTCGAATGAAATGCTGGATTCTTTGCTAAGTGAATAGCACATACTATCACTGTATATAATACTATTCATTTGCTCATTCCCCAATTCACCCAAGAAGTTTTGCAACCATACTATCTCTTTACTAGCCTCAGTTATTGCTACATACTCAGCTTCTGCAGTAGACAAGGCCATGGCTTTCTACAACTTAGAAGCCCAACAGATTGTTGTACCATCCAACTTCTCGTTCTTCAAGGTTCTGTCTCCCTTCAAAAAAACTCACCCTTTTCTATTTTCCGCATATACAATCCTCACATAAGCCAACATCGACTGTTTTGAGGCCTGAAAGCTTACCTTTCTAACAAAGCTCCTTCATCCCCTTCGCACTAATGTGGCCAAGTCGGCAATGCCACAAATCTGCATCACTATCTTTTCCTGCAAGAGAAACAATATTTGGTGTTAGTTGTCATATACAATGTACTTTCTTTCTTACCTCGAGCTAGTATCATGGACCCTTTGGTTATCTTCCATGTACTGCAACCGAAAATTACAATGTATCCATCAGCGTCTAGTTATCCTACGGAGACTAAATTCATCTTCAAACAAGGAATATGTCTCACATCACGCAACTGCAACACGCTTCCATTCGAAGTTTTAATTCGAACATCTCCTTCCCCACGATTTTTAAAGGCTCATCATCAGCAAGATAAACCTTACTAAAATCTCCAAAAGTGTAATGTTCCATTATATTAGCATCACTGCAAGAATAGAACAGAGCTCTAGAATCCAAAATCCACGATTCCAATGGACTACTCACACTCAATATCAGGGCATCACTATATTCAGTTGCTGCATTAGCTGATGTCCCATTCTTCTTTGGTGCTGTGCACTTGTTCTTGTAATGACCAAGTTGCTCACAGTTCCAACACTTTATTGAACTAATGTCCTTTCTCGACTTACTTTTACCTCTCGACTTTGACTTACCTCTGTTCGAATTCTTTGATTTCGATCTGTCTCTATCTTTTGTATTTAGAATTGATCCCGAAGCTATACCCGATTCTCTCCTATGAATTTCTTCACTTATAATCAGATCTCTTACTTCGTCAAATTTTAACATCTCTTTCCCTGCTGAAGCACTAACAGCAGTAACCGTTCCACTCCAACTTTATGGTAGAGAAGACAACAGAATTAGGGCTCTAACCTCGTCATCAAATCGATCTTAATTGAGCTCAATTTGGCTATAATTAAATTGAACTCATTAAGATGCTCAACCACCATAGTATTTTCTGACATCTTTATGTTAAAGAGACGCCGCATCAGATGCACCTTGTTTGTCGCTGATGGCTTCTCCTACATGTCTGCTAAAACCTTCAGAGTACCCTTGGTAGTTGTCTCCTTCGTCGTATGGAACCAACATTTCGTGACAGAGACAAACGAATCACACTCATCTCCTTCCTGTCAAGCACCTTTCACTCTTCGTCTTTCATATCTGACGGCTTATCACCAAGGGGCTTATACGAATCTTTACTTCGAGTAAGTAAAATGTATTTCAATTTTTCAATTTTAAATTTGAATTTAATTTTGGATCTGAATTTTGAAGTCATTATCCAAATAGAGTGGGGAAGTTGGTTATATTTTTATCACGTATGTATAGTGAGATAGTGGGGAGAGTTAGTTATCAATGGATAAATATTAATTATTATTTTAAAAAAAAGTCAAAATTCTAAAAAATTAAGATTAAGAAAAAAATAACCGTAACCTTGTTTTAATATAGTAGAAGATATATATATGAAATACAATATTTATTCAGTTGTTAGTATATACATATATAAATAATATCTTATATTTTTATATATGTCTAGATAATGATTTTTTTTTACTTGCTATGATTATCTTAAAGATCTTAAATACATAAATACAAAATTAATAATAACTATTAATAAAAAAATTATTTTTTATTTTCTGAGGAAGCTCATCTTTTTAGAAGCTCAAGCTCAAGCTCACGAGCAACAACCCAATTCACGGTCAATGGATGGCTACGATAAAGTTAGTGGTGTTCACAATTAACAAAATTGTTTGACACAAATTAGAGACTAAAAATTTTGGTCACCGAATCAAAAATATTGGTTATTCATTTTGATTTTTACTTTAGGTGCAGTTTTTGATATATATGGGAAAATTGCATTTTCGATACCTTATTGTGGCCTGCACGTTTGTTTAGTACAGTTATATGGGGGGTGGCAAATACGGTACATTATTGTGGGGTATACATAGCAATTTGGGTACAAATTGCATCGGAAAATACCGTATTCGCCGGAAAATGTCACGTGCCGGGCACATGCACATATATATCCCATATATACGCATGTGCCCGGCACGTGACATTATATATACGCATGTGCCCGGCACGTGACATTTTCCGGCAAATACGGTATTTTCCGATGCAATTTGTACCCAAATTGCTAGGTATACCCCACAATAATATACCGTATTTGCCACCCCCCATATTACTGTACTAAACAAACGTGCACGCCACAATAATGTACCAAAAATGCAATTTTCTCTGATATATATATATATACACATATATATTGTATGGATGTATAATATATTCATTGTTAGAATATTATATAGGATTTTTCAATATCTTTTTATATCTTACATGTTTCTCTTCATATCTTTGTATATTTCTCCTAGATTTAGTTTGTTAAGATTTCTTTTGTTTATCTTGTAACTATAAATATCATTCTTCACATCAATGAAAAATTACGAGGTTTATTTTATTAACATGGTATCAGCCTAAGCACAGGGTCTTATCTTCTTCGTCGATTTGCAACCAACCAGTCATTCCCCGCAAAAAACATCTTTTCCGCACCATATTAACCTAAGTTGCCTATGCTCGGTCGGATCCTTCAAGCAAGTCATAGTTCCTCGTTAACTTTTTGTTATTCTCTTTTTTTATTCTTTGAATTTTTCTTTATCATGGCTAACAACCCTCCAACACCAAAACCAACCGAAACTGGTCACATACCTTCCCATCCAACATATTTTGTAAACACCATTTTTCATCTTGTTAATTTCAAATTAAGTGATGAAGATGCAAATTTCAAACTTTGGAAAACAATCTTCATTGATATATGTAGTTACCATGTGTTATGTTGTATCAATGGGAAATTTTTACCAATCGATGATGATGAAGATTGGTTTTTGTAAGATTCTAAAATAAAAACTTGGATTTATGATTCAGTTGATGCCAATTTTCTTATTGTGTCAGTGATGATAGTTATAACTCGAAACAAATTTGGGATAACCTCGAGAGAGGTTTTAATAACAACAAACACTCAATATCTTTACCTTGAAGGTTGTTTTAGAAATTTCAAAAAGATTCTCTCTCGATTTTTAATCTTTGGCGAGAGGTGAAAAGAATTACTGATAATCTCAAAGATTTCGATTCCCCTATTTTAGAACATGATCTTGTTCTTCAAATTCTTCATAACTTACCTGATTCTTGTCATAACAAATCGTTCACCTTTTCCCACTTTTTCTTAAACTAGAAATATGTTGATGATCCACGAATCTCCTGAACATATCTCTCGCCATCCGTCTCTCCATCTGATCCACCCATAATCTGATATTCCCAAATGAATCCGAGTCTCCAAATCAGGCTCGCCATAATAGTGCTAAATTCTGAGGTAAAGATAAGAATAAACATTACTATTGTGGCTCCGACTGGGGCATGGACCACAGTCATCAACATAAAATTATCTTGTAATATAGAACTAAAAAAAGCAAACCGACGATTATGTACATACAAACCATATAAGTGTCACGTACAAAACAAAAAGTTTAGATGCAAGACAAAACAAGTTCAAGTCATTGCTCCACCATATACAAAGCATTTAAATCTATACTATCTAACTCTTAAACTTAGAAGATTCCCATTTCCCAACGTGATTAGCTGCAAAGTTTTTCTTCCAATATATCGAGCTCCTCTGAAAAGAGAAAGAAAGATAGAAGGGTGAGTCTAAAAGACCCAGTGATGTATTAACAAAATGGATTCTGCAGGAAAAAATAGTGACAAAACATATGGGCGAGTAACAGACAAAGACAAGATATCAGTAGGCAACAACAGATTACATATCACAAAGTAAACCAAAAGATTTGCACTTATGTTAAATCGCAATTTAACACGTATATTCAATCCTCATTTTGTTCTTGGTTGCTAATATGATAATCAATTTTTTTGTAACCTTTTCGTTTCTGGTGACTTTATACATCTCAACAAAATGGTAAAGTTGGACGTACAATCCAATAAATTAATATTCACCACCCGGCTTCTATCAACCCTTCCCTTCCTAATTATGTGTGTCGCCTTCGAAAGGCACTTTATGGCCTCAAACAAGCCCCTCGTGCATGGTATCATCATTTTGCTTCTTTCTATCCTGTCTCGATTTTGTGGATCGTAAACTCACCATTGTATCTTCATCTTTCGCCGAGGTCAGGATATTGCCCACCTCCTCCTCTACGTCGATGACATCACCTCATGTCTTTTCTCCTTCGGTCCATCACCAGTCTACTATCCTCTGAATTCTCCTTTACTAGTCTCGGCTAACTTCACTATTTCCTCGGTATATCCGTTAACCACCGCTCGTCCCACTTACTCATGTGTCAAGATAAATTTGCTCATGAAATTCTTGAACGCGCATCTCTCTCAAATTGTAACGCTTGCAACATTCTAGTCGACACTAAAGCCAAATTACCGTGTCCTCTGGTGGCCGATCCAACCCTCAACCGTAGCCCGTCGGTGCCCTACAATATCTTATTATTACTCATCCGGACATCTCCTGTTGCTTTCAACAAATTTGTCTTTACATGCATGATCTCCGAGTACCTAATTTCCACTCCCTAAAATGTATTCTTCATTACATTAAGGGCCTTCTTTTGCATGGTCTATCTCTCCGTCCAACTCACACCAACCGTCTCATTGCCTATTCTGATGCCGGTTGTCCAGACACTCGTCGTTCGACGTCTGGTTATTGTGTTTTTCTTGGGGATAATTCCATTTCCTGATCTTCTAAACGTTAGTCCATTGTTTCTCGTTCCAGTATTAAAGTTGAATATCGTGCTATTGTGTTGCTGACATAACTTAGCTTCGAAATCTTCTTCTCGACTTACATTCCCCTCTCTTCGTTAGCACTATCGTTCATTATGATAACATAGTTTCTGTTTACCTTTCGTCCAACCCAATTCAGCATCAACGCACTAAACAGATAGAAATTTATATTCATTTTGTCCAGGAATGTGTAGCCACGTGAGACACTCGTGTTGTGTTGTCCACATCTTTTCAGTTCACCAGCAAAAGTTTGCTGATATATTTGCAAAAGGCTTGCCTTCGCATTTGTTTCTTGATTTCAGGTCAGTCTAATATTCAAAAACCGACTCCAATAACGGGAAAATGTTAAAATATTACATAGGATTTTTCAATATTTTTTTTTATATCTTACATGTATCTCTTCGTAATATCTCCTAAAGTTAGTTTTGTTAAGGTTTGTTTTGTTTTCTTTGTAACCATAAATATTAGTCTTCACATTAATGAAATAATGATTACAAAGTTTAGTTTATTAACATTTATTATTATTATTATTATATATGGAAAACATTTAAAAAATATAAAAAGAAAATGTGAAATTGAATAAACCAAACTTTTTTAATTCGAATTTTGATTCCTCATTTCGGAGAATCAAAATTTTGGTTAACCGAAGTGATGCTCATTATAGATTAATTAACAAAAATCAAAACATTGAATCATTAAAGTAGATGTGTATTATTATATAGGGTAAAATAGGAAACATTAGAAAAAAGAGGTGATACCATCAATCCAAGCTCAGATCTTATTTTTTCAGTAGTTTAAATTTTTTTTTTTATCATACCTATATTGTTGTTTTCTTTTTTATTGAAACAAAAACACAAACGATGTTGATTAACAAAAAAATTGTTAATTTTTTTTGTTATTAACAATTGTTTTCTTTTTTACTGAAACAAAAACACAAACGACGTTTATCATTTCACTTAATTAACAATTGGGTTTGGCTTATATTTATCTAAATGTCATCTAGGGGTTAATAATACATTGTAAATTTGAATTATTTAAGTGTGTTTGGAATATTTAGACTGACAGTTGGAAATTGGACTTATTTCAATAGTTGGGAATTGGAATTATTTATCTAAATGTCTTTTTTCAATAGTTGGAAATTGGAATTATTTTTGCTAGTCTATTTAGTTATTTGGAAATTAGAGTGCTTAATTTATTTATCTTTTAGAAACTTGAGGCCTCAACTGGAAATAACACAAGAAATTGAAGAAGAAGCTAATTTCATATATCTTTAGATTCCTATATACACATACATAAAAATATGGAAGAAGGGGGCTAAATTAGTTAGGACCCCAGCAGCTCAAATACATAACATTTCTAAGTGATTCCTCAGATCGCTTCAATTTTTCTTCTCTCATCCTATCAGAAACCGCCATTGTAGAAGACACTACTTTCTTTGATTGCGTAACATATGACCTTAGATTGGCTTTGGCTTGTTGCTGTACAGTTCTCATAGCATAATTCCATCTGCAGAAACCTTGATCTTTAAGTGCCTCAACTGCCCCAATGCTTGCTGCTACCAACCAAGCTTTGCTTGTTGAACCCATATTCTTTATTATTCTTCTGGTTTTGTAGAACTTGAAGTGATTTCGAGAATTTGAGTACTAGTTTGAAAATGATGAACTAATTTTGTGATTCTTGTTGTATGTGATTGTCATGAATAATTGAGATAAATGATAATATAGATAGATAGATAGATGTGGGTGGTGGAATGAAAGAAAGATTGGAATGTAGACGTGGTTTTGGTCCACCAGAAAAAGGAAAAGCCCCCTGTTTTAGTATTAAAAAACTGTTTGCTGCAAAGTGAATTTGGACAATGGAAAAGGCCCCCAGTTTTCGAGTCAGTGGATTTAAAAGATAGATATTTTGCAAGTGGATCAACTGACTGAGCTGGCATACTCGCTTAGCTAAGAATTTTGGGCTACTCCGGACAGGACTATAATACTTTGGTTAAATATTATGGTATTCATGTATTTCATAACAAATTAGTTGAACTCAATTTAACTTAGCATTTTTTGTGATAATTCTATATCGAAAATACACATTTCGGAATAATTGAACTAGTAGTATGCTACTTTGGAGTGAGAGTGATATTTTACGGGAAAATTTTAAGGTAGACTTAAGAAGTTTAGGATCAATTGTTCTAATTCATCTTACATCACATATTCGTTATGAGGGGATGATTTTTCTCATATAGATGGGTAAAAAACCATGGGAAATATGTGGTATATGCTAGGCGAGATTGTTGGTCCCAACCTAGCATATTATTTCCCGTATTTTACGCCATTATATATGGAGTACACAGGGTAAAATAATGAAATCACTCTATAATTTTAGAGTGTATAACGAATTATGATAATCGACCCCAATCAATTATTGTATCTATTCTCTCATTCAATATATGATTGTTGGTGATTTTTTCTTTTATCTCATTAATTATCTGATAGAAAAATGAAAAGTTAACATAAATTATTCATGATTCATGAAGTGACAAATTGAAAACAAATTAGCTCACACCTTACCAATGAAAATGATGTATAAATGTATTACTGAGTTCAATTAACATACATCAAACTAATTGAACTGCTAATTCCACAGTAAATTCATCGACATTATAAATATATTATACAATAAACATATAATTCATTTATTAAGTAGTGTGTACAAATGAAAAAAATTAATTTGTTTAGAAGAGACAACATTTTTGTTGAATAATATAAACTCATGAATATTGTATTATTAATAATAAATTATTTATAGATATTACAAGAAAATCAAATGAATTCATAACCTACCTACAATCAAGAAAATAAAATAAATTTAAATAACTGAAAGATATAGAAAATTATGACAATCTAAACTAATATATTTTATTTTAATAGTCCCCTGAGTCAAAATAAGAGATTCTCGAATGTTGAGACTGGAGATCAAGAAGAGGAGAGGGATGGCGCTCCCTGCAGCGCGTCAGTGGCATGACTGACGGCAATAAATGGTACTGCAACGGAGACAACCGCGAGGGAGGGAGAGATGCCGGAGTAGGAAAAGGATGAAAAGAATGAGAGATTGGTGGTGGCACCATGACTATTGCTACAATGGCACTATATTTTTTTTTTTTAAAGAATGAGAGAGACTTAGGAGAGAAGATGCTGCGAGTTGAGGCCAAGATAGAGGGGACAACGGCGATAGCGACATAAAGGAGAGGAGGAGAAATTTCAACGATGATGACAACACCGGAAATAGTAGACAGTGGCGGAGGGTGGCAGACTACGGTGGTGAAGGCCAAGAGAGGGGTGTCCAAAAGAATATATATTAGAAAAAGATAAGTGTGCTCGAAGACAACAGAAGCAAAAAATCGAGAAACCAAGGATTGAAGCCATGTCTCTGATACCATGTTGAATAATATAAAGTCGTTAATATTGTATTATTGATAATGAACTAGAGATTACAAGGAAATCAAATGAAATCATAACCTATCTATGATCAAAGAAATAAAAGAAATTTAAATAACTGAAAGATACGAAAATATATGAAAATCTAAACTAATATATTTTATTCAAATAATTTTAAGCAATCCTTTTTTATCCTAATAAAACTATTTTTTTTATTGACAGAGCTAAATTAATTTTAACATAAAACAGATATTATATATTTATATACTAGACTTGAGGATTTCATTGTTGAAAACAAGAAAGTAGTTAAAAAATTGATTAGCTAATGCATAAAAATATCTAATGAAAATATCACATGAATTTGGAATAGAAAATGTGATTCCAAATAAATATTTTCCACACAGTTGCCACCCTTTACGTACGTCTGGTAGCAGCAGTCATAATCCCAATTTCCATCCAATCAAACGTGTTGCATGGGAATTGGGAACCCATGCAGACAGATTGCATCATTCACCCTCTGCTCATTCAAACATATAGACTCAAAAGAAAATTGCTTTCGTTATAAGAAATCAGTAGAGAAAAATGAGAAAACAAACAACTAATATATATATATATATATGTTTTACCTAGCACCTTGTATTAATTCATCGGGGGCTGGTTCGTAACAAGAGCGAGCCACAACTCATCCTCTATCCTAAAAGCCCACACCTGAACTATCATCCCAAAGGCAAGATTATTCCTCACTTTGATCTGGTTCCAGGTTCCATTCAAGGCGTACGAGGATGTCCTATTCATATCCCACCTCGTCAATTTCACCCTACCTACATTCTGCAACGGGTCGATAATATTCACATATTTAAATAATTTCATCATACCTGTTGTGATGGATTAATCGAGCAATTAAAGAAAGAACTAAAAAACGTAAATAAGAGACACAGATTTACGTGGTTCACCAACGTTGTGTTGGCTACGTCTACGGGCAGAGGAAGAACAGTTTTATTAGAGGCTAGGTTTTCAGATTACAGAGATATTCAGAATAACCTGCGAACAGGTCTATTTATAATACTAACAGACTAATCTAACTTGGGCTCAGCCCATCACGTATCTGCAGGCCCAAATCCGAGTTCCATTAGTAATCCATAGTCGATTCAAGGCACTTATTTAACAAATCTCCACCTTGACTTGAATCCTCCAAACAGACGCATCCTTTCGATTGCCAGACTTCTTCCTCCACCTCAGAATTACCCCAAAGGGTAACTTAACAGCTTGTGATATTTAGCAAGTTCAAACAATGTTGAAACTTGCTATGAGGAACCGGCTTGGTAAACATATCAGCGGGATTATCAGCAGTACCAACTTTCACCACCTTGATCCTCTTCTCACTTCTCAGGAAATGATACCTCACATCAATATGCTTTGTCCTCTCATGATGAACTTGATCCTTGGCTAAACAGATTGTACTCAAACTGTCACAATAAACGACAGTTTGATCATGATATAGACCAAGGTCACTAACTAGCCCTTTCAGCCATATTCCTTCTTTTGCAGCTTCTGTCAACGCTACATACTCTGCCTCAGTTGTAGACAAAGTAACTGCAGCTTGCAATGTTGCTTTCCAACTAATAACAGAACCACCAAGAGTGAACACATAACCAGTCATCGACCTCCTGCTGTCAACATCTCCAGCATAATCAGAATCAGAATAGCCAGCCACAGAACACTGTGAATCTCCACCATAAATGAGGCCAACATCAGACGTGCCTCTAAGGTATCGAAAAATTCTCTTAGATAGAATCTACATCCCTTTTTCACTCATATGACCAAGCCTCATATGCCATAACTTAGTCATATCCTGGTCTCGAACTTCAGACGATGCAACCGCAGCGGAATCAGTCACCGTAGAACCTCGCAGAAAATACAAGGTACCACGCTTCAAGCCTGTCAGAACCACCTTTGAATCTCGACAGATATGCATAACACCACCCTCACCTTTGAAACTGAAACCTTTGTTGTCGAGTAAACTCAACGAAATCAGATTCTTAGTCATCTGTGGGACATGCCTGACGTCATTCAAGGTGCAGAACGAACCATCATTTGTCCTGATCTTTATTGAGCCAATTCCGATTACTTTACAGACAGCACTGTTGGCCATGTTAACGCTGCCTCCATCTGTCTTTTCATAGGTCGAGAAATACTCCCTGTACGGACATATGTGGTACGATGCCCCAGAATCAAGAACCCACACATCCCTGCGATGTGACTGTTCATCTGCAACTAAGGCCAAATCCTCTTCAGACTTTGTATCAGTTTCTGCTACAGCAGCAGACCCACTAGGACCTTCTTTTCTGTCCGACTGCTTTTTCTTCTTAGGACAATCAGATTTCCAATGCCCTTTTTCTTTGCAATAGTTGCAAATATCATCAGGTTTTGGACCCTTTTTATTCTTTTTCTGTTTCGATTTTCCACTTCCCTTAACTGTTGCAGCCAGACCAGATGCTTGATTCTCTGTATTGGAACCAGACGCCTTATAACGATCTTCTCTGGTGTGAAGAGCGGATCTCACATCTTCCAGAGATAAACTATCTTTCCCAACAATAAACGAATCCACAAAATTCGCATATGATTCAGGCAAAGATACCAATAGAATTAAAGCAGCATCCTCATCTTCTACTTTAACATCGATATTACGCAGATCTAGCAAAATTTTATTCAATTTATCTAGATGGTCCCGAAGGGATGTACCTTCCTGCATGCGTAATCGGAACAGACGTTGCTTCAAAAGCAACTTGTTGGTTAAAGATTTCGTCATGTAGAGACTTTCTAATTTTAACCAGAGACCTGCCGCAGTATCTTCATCAGCGACCTCAATGATCACGTCGTCGGACAAACATAGCATGATCGTAGAATGAGCCTTCTCCTCCAGAGTACTCCATTCTTCATCGTCTACATCTTCCTTCTTCGCCTTTCCAGATAGCGGAGCCCATAAGCTCTGCTGTTTCAGAAGAGATCGCATCTTGATCTGCCACAAACCAAAACTGTTTCTCCCGGTGAATTTGTCAACCTTTACGTTAAACGCAGACATCTTCAATTCTTGCCTGATCGATTGACCTGGCTCTGATACCAGTTTGTTGTGATGGATTAATCGAGCAATTAAAGAAAGAACTAAAAAACGTAAATAAGAGACACAGATTTACGTGGTTCACCAACGTTGTGTTGGCTACGTCCACGGGCAGAGAAAGAACAGTTTTATTAGAGGCTAGGTTTTCAGATTACAGAGATATTCAGAATAACCTGCGAACAGGTCTATTTATAATACTAACAGACTAATCTAACTTGGGTTCAGCCCATCACGTATCTGCAGGCCCAAATCCGAGTTCCATTAGTAATCCATAGTCGATTCAAGGCACTTATTTAACAATACCCCTCTCGTCACGCCTGCGCAGATACTCCTTCTCCTCTTCGTTCAAGAAATCTTTGCTAATTATTTGATTAAACGGAATACTCAAACGATTTTGTGTTATGCTCAAATCACTCTGGAAAAGTTGTTTCTGTATAACCAACTTCTCCTGTGTAACGTTTCTGTTTTGTGCCTCTAAAAGAATTGTATCCTTGAATATCTGTGGTAGTACTTGAGGCATGATCCTCTCTCTTTCGAGTCTTTCTTGTTCTTCGATTTCTAAGGCACGTTGTGCAACAGCAACTAATCGTTCGAACCGATCAAGGGTTGGATCAAAACCCTCCATATCATCAACTCTCAATATCCTATTCGCAGCCATCTATGTTTGTGAGCTTTAGTCATAACATGCATGTATATTTATATATATATATATATATATATAATATAGTTGGTTAAATCAAAGTAGAAGTAGGAGAAGTGTTTTATATAGGATTAGGAATCCTTACAGAACTTGGATATATAGTAATCAATCCGATTTTTACTGGGAAAAAACTTCAAGATACGTAATTAAATGTTTGCTAGGATTTCATAATAACACCAACTTACCGTATTAGGAATCTTGGATTATTTGTGGACCAAATCTTTCATTAATAACTGTTTAGATATATAGGATCTAACTGAAACACTTATTATAAAGTGTTAATAGAATGATATTATAATTCAATAGTTGTCACATGTAAAAATTGAACCTGGGATCGAACCCATAAATCCTTAATTTAGGATCTCAATCTTATTACTTGGTAAAAACATCGCATATGGGAATTTAATTATAACTATAAGTAATTCATGTGAATTTCTCAAGAAATATTAAAATTAATATTTATCATGAAGTATCCATTACTATAAGTTTGTTTCATCAATTACATATATAAATGTTGAAGCCCAAGAAGATTTGGACCAGGCAAATTCATGCCTCAATCTCGTGAAAGAGCAGCCCAACCAAGCCAATAAATCTAGAAGCCCAGTTCATCTGAAAGGTCCGTAAGATGTGGCCCAGCCTCTAGTACTTTCGGAGTTTAAAAATATAAAGGGTCACAACTGCAGGGACTTAGTTGCAAATTTGTAAAATGTGTATTTCGACTCAATTATCTGTCATTACAGTTTCAATTACATACTAAGAAAAAAAAAGTCATCTGTTTTTGATAAATCATCAAATATTATAAATAGGCCACTACCAACCCTCATTAAACTCCAATAAAATTTATTTAAAATTGAAGAAATAATTGCCAGACCACCATGTGTACACGATAGTATAATTTATTAGGGTGTAATATCCATTCTTCTGCGTTAAAAATGTTTTTTAAGTCAAACTTTTTAACAGAGCTCAGCAGGCCCGAATACGATCGAAATTAAAGCCCATTTTGTAATCTAGAAAGTACACTACCTAAAACAAAGATAGCCCATAATCTGTCATAATAGGGGTTATGCGCCCACTATTACTAGCCCAATTTCGACTGCTATTCAATTTCATTAGAAATTAGTTGTTTTAATTTTATTATTGGTGTAAGGTGTTATATTAGTATTTATTAGTAAATAACGCGTGTAGTGCACGTGAATCGTACATCTCTGTTATAATAAATTCATCAATTAAAATATTGATAAATTTACAAATTTTAAATGTATCATAAGTATCTTGTTCGAACACTTATTTTATTTGAACAAAATTTTATTTTCGTAATCAAGGAAATATGTTATATATATTTATGATTAAATTTTTATAATATTTTATTTTTAATAATATTAGAGTTTTCACTCCGATCATATGATTTTTATATTTAACATTTTCTACATTCCATCAATTCAATTTTTTTACTTAAATCTATAAGGAATAATAATTTTTTTGGTTATTAATAACTAGTTAATAACAAACAAATAGAAAAAGGTTAAATTGACAACCCCTTAACACAATCGAATCGAACCGCTCAGTTTGAAAGGATAATTACGTAATTTTAGGTTTAATTTTGTCTACTCATTTAGTAGTTGAGTTTCAACAAAAAATTTGTATGAAAAGGATGCAAATTATTTGTTTCTTATTGTACACTATAATAAGTAATAAAAGCTCCACCTTCCCCAATTCATTAGAATTTAAAATTTTCAACTTCACCAATTAAAGCTCATCATTTCCCGACACGGTGAAAATTGATTGCAAGAAACATCGGAAATAAAACATTAAATGGATGAAATAAATAGCAGCATTAATATTTGACTAACCATATTTTTTTACTAAAAAATAAGTCAAAATTTCACCTGCAAATGTCATTTATATACATAATTAATACCTACCTTCCAACTAACCTACACCAACGAACCTAGCCGACACATCTAATTGGCCCATTATTATAATTGCCCTTTCCAACTCATCTACTTAATCATGCAATTAATTATTGATAATTACAAGAATGTACAACTCATTAATGCGGCCCTACAGTTTAGTATCCGCGTAAACAACATTTTTTAATGATTAGGATTTAGATCCCATGAAATCTATTTAATATTATATCATATCAAATTTAACAAATTTGGTATAACATTCACCATACATTTAGAATGAGATAATTGGTTAAAACCATCTATTTCACCTCACATATATGGTTAAAAACACATTAAATTATTGAATCTAATGTATTTTTTATATTTTTTCCCATATAAACTCATAACAATAAAAAGCAAGTATTAGTTTAAACTAGATAAGTTAGCACGAGTTTTTACATACTTCAAATTTAATAAGTTGTAAAGCTCAAATTTAATAAGCTGTAAAGCTATAGACTTGGCTATTAGATTTTTGTGATTTTCTTACTTACATCACATGAAATAGGTTGTAATAACAAATAAATGATCATATAATAATGTATTATTCGTATTTTGTGATTAACATTTTTTTTAGAGTCACGTCAATCATTAATCTCTATATTTTATTTTTCGACATGATTGAATTTGGTACCACCAAATTAGACGATCTTTTATTTATTTTTAATTTAAAATGATGAGACTATTAATCTGTGGAATAGAAAACCTCGGTCTCATCATTTTCAAACACATTATTGGCCAAATTAGATGGACTACAATTTACCATTTTGTATCATTTATTATGAGATTTGTAACTTGAGCTTTTTATCAACAAATGCTTTAACTCCTTTCCCCCTAATCAACTCCTTTTCAAAATCATAATGAAATAGTAACAAACAAGAAGTCCATGGAGGTAAACAGCAATTTTCGTGATATATATATATATATATATATAAATATTCACTCACGTAATTTTCAAAATATTTCATATTTAAATTTACTGTTCAAAATTTAATGATCAACTCCCTATTTCGACTCTCTTTTTGGGGAATTATATGCATAAGACCTGATAAAAAATATCATAATATTAAATATAATTCATGCGTGAGTCTATTTATACATGAATTATTAAAAAAAAATCGATTAAAATATTGATTAATTGAGTTCACTGTTAAATTTTGGATAATAATACTAAATTTAAAATATTATAAAAATTACGAAATCAAATATAAGAAACTTATAACGAATGTCTTTAAAATTAACTCCGAGTAAAATTAAAAGAATAAAACCATTTCCCCCCAAGTTCATGTTATAAACCCCTTTTGAAGCCCAAATTTGGGACTTTATTACGCACTTTCCTCCCTCTCCCTGTCACTCGCGCGAAGAAAACATAGCAAAAACAATACATCATCCTCTTGACTTTCCACAAAACTCAACTAACGTCTTTTAGTCAATCCCCCCAAACAAAATCCAACCCATAAGCTTTTCTCCGGCGAACATGGCGGTGCCTGATACTCACCACCACCACCATAGGTGGCGGCTCTGCCCACTCTGGCAGTCGGCAACGCCGTCGTCTTCTACTCATAATCTGAATCATCAGTCGCAGAACAACAGCCACGGAAAGGGAGGCGGTGCTTCGAATTCTCGGTCCTCCTCTACCGTCTCATCTGTCGCTAGATCGCTTCTTCCGGCGCGGCGTAGGCTCCGCCTTGATCCTTCCAACAAACTTTACTTTCCTTGTGAGTTTATTCTGAATTCTACAATTGTCTATTTTGAAACTTTTATTCTTATTTTTTTTTCTTTTCAGTAGTTGTTTCGTTGTGAAGTTATTTTTATTTTCCAGTTCGAGTTCTTTGGAATTCTGAGAAAAGATAAGGATCTGTACTGTTGAGTAAACGAAATCAAACTATGCATTGCAGCGTTGAGCAGTTGAGCTTGATTTCTAAAAGTAAACTCGTTTGAACCCAGTTTTATCAAGGAAGAATATTTGTGCTGGATACGATTTTGAATTTTTAAATTTATCAAAAATTATTATCAAAAATTTATTAATTTTTAAAAAAAAAAAAAAGTCAAACTACTCCAGGTTGGCTTGAATTTGGTTAAAGCTCATTTAAGCTCGGTTCGTTTAGTACAAATCTTAAATTTTGAAGTTCAGTTTTAAAACAAACTTGAACAACAATACGTATAGCTCGGCTCAAGTCGAACATGTTTATTGTTTACACCCCTATCTGAAGATCTTGTGTGCTGAATGCTTATAATTCAGTGATTAAATTTCGCATGATGTTTTTGACTAAACTATTCCAGTTCGAGCTGTTTAGGGATTGTTTAGTAAATGAATCTGAGTCTTTTGTGAAATCAATACAAATCAATTGTCTGATTAACTTTTGTGTTTTGTGATATTGAAGACGAACCGGGGAAGCAGCAAAGAAGTGCTGTTAGGATTAAGAACTCCAGCAAGTCTCATGTGGCATTCAAGGTACTTCTGTTCTGGTTTTGATATAATCTTAATATTTTGATTTGTATTTTCCAATTCTTTCTATATTGCGAAGCAGTTGTATATGAAATCCTTACTGGCATGTAATGCAACAAGGTTATATAACACTGTTGAATTTATATCTGTAGATCTACAATAGAAACTCTATAAATTAATACTCATGGAACCACCAAAATTTATTAATTAAAAGAGTTATTAATTAATCGATAAATTAATAATTATTAACTTATATTTTATTGATTTATAATGAAATACTCAATACAAACATATTTCAAATTTCCACTTAATTAGTGTACAATGCATGTACGAATATCAAATGAATGGCCCCATTTTGAAAGAGCCCTTCAATCTCCCACCTTATTATGGTTCTTATGTTCAATGTGTATCACTCTATGGACATTAAAAAAATATTTTCTATATAAATACAAGATCAAATTATGCTAACACAAACAAACCATACACACAACATGGCTATTAAAGCGGTAATCATATTGAATAATTTCTTGTTGAGCTATGCAAAAACAACACCAGAAGTTCTTACAATGATAAGGAAAATTAGAGACGAGATTTAAGGTGAAATTGATTTCAACAGAAAACAAAAGACAATTTGTGTCATTTTTCAAAAAATCTTCATAAATCATTCATGTAATATATAGTATATAAGGAATTATTAATTTATATTTTATATGGGGTCTACAGAAATTATAAAAAATGTATTATCTTATAATTTTAGCGAATTATTAATTTAGCACCCAATCCCCGAGTTGGGACCGGCCAAAAATATTATCTTAGAGAGTTTGTTGAATAATCGAGTATTAATTTATCGAGTTTCTACTGTATTTAGTTTTTAGCATTGTGTAAAGATGTTATATTTCATATATAATTAGAGATTCTAAATTGATAATTATTTAGTGATTGTCAAAAGAGAAAGACAAAGCTAGCTACCAGTCTGGAACTTGAATGTGACAGATGCCTTAAAAATTTGTGCCCTGGACAAGTGGTGCCGTAAAGTAGCTTGACTTTGTGTTTTCTGTCTTTAGTTTCAAACTACTGCACCAAAGAGTTGTTATATGCGACCCCCTGGAGGTATCCTTGCTCCTGGAGAAGCAATTATAGCTACTGGTAATTAGTTTTTGTCATTTTTACATTTTGGCCAGTTATTCTCAATTCAATTGTAAATAAGCATTAGGACCGAAAAAATCATGATCAAATACTTAGTTTAATGAAAATCTAGAAATTGTGTTTGACTAGTTATATTTTGAATGTGACAGTGTTCAAGTTTGTGGAGCATCCAGAGAACAATGAAAAGCCTATAAAACAAAAGAGCATGGTGAAGTTCAAGATTATGAGTCTTAAAGTGAAAGAAGGAACAGATTATGTGCCCGAGTTGGTGAGTTATAAGATAACACTTAACAAGAGTGGTTGCCGACATAATTCTCTCATTATTAATGGATTAATTGTTTCTCACCAAACATGGCAAAATTAGAGAATCATATTGTTCATTTTTAAGGATTAGCTCAATGCAATCCCATATGACTTGTAAAATTTCTGAAGATGGAAGCAAAGTCATTACATAACTTTCAGTTCCTTGCTACTATGCTTTTAGATACTTTTATTCGCATATGGCTGCAAATTTGTTTTTTAATTGGCACTTGTTATACCTAAATGTGGATAATGTTAATGCCCCATGGGCTAAAGGTGCCACCATTATCTTGCTTTTTCCTAAAGTTTTTGGCTCTAATATGACAATGATGCCATGCATATCTCTATCTCTATTGTCTAAATAACATAAAATATGCTTTTATCTATATTGCACTTAATTTTTAAATTAGCTAGTTCATTCTATTTGTTGTTTATTCTTTGAATTATTGTGCAGTTTGATGAACAAAGAGATCAAGTAACTGTCGAACGCGTATTGCGGGTTGTTTTCTTGGATCCAGAGCGACCTAATCCTGTAAGACTTGATTTCTCTCTCAGTTTGCCTTGCATGTTGATCATTTTGCTGTCTTTCCATCTGACATTCATTGTGATCATGAAGGCACTTGAAAAACTGAAACGTCAATTGGCTGAAGCCGATGCTGCCTTAGAAGCTCGCAAGAAGCCTCCGGCTGACACGGGCCCACCTGTAGTCGGTGAAGGCCTTGTTATAGATGAATGGGTAAGTATTAACCATTTATGTGTACCCAACTTTTATGTGATTTGCTTCTAATTACGGCTTATTATTCAGAAAGAACGAAGGGAGAAATATCTTGCTCGGCAGCAGGTTGAGGCTGTAGATTCAGTGTGAATTGCAGGTTGGTTTCTGGTGCTTGACAATGAGAAATTTTCAAAGCGGAATGTAGAGATGAATAATGTAGTTTAGTTCATTATTTGTGAGGTAAAAGTGTCATAAGAATGAACCCTTTTCTCTTTCTTGTATATATTGTTTTTATGTTGCAACAATTGCATTAACAGATGTCCTTTTTAAGTTTAGAAGTTCATTAATTTTATCACCTTTTTTTAATCATGAAGAAAAATCTTATTTTGTCACAAAAGAAACAATGTATTTTATGATTGCTATTCTTCTTCTAATTTGTATCAATTCAGGTTCTCAATTTCATAATTATGTTTCATTTGAAAAATCTTGCTCGTATATAGTATACTATTATTCATAGCTGAATTGGTAACCTTGTTACAAGTTCAGTAAAACCATTTTCTTTTCAATTTTGTACTTCAGTCGGTAAAGTTACACTCCATGTGTATGTAAAAACATAAATTTGATATAAAGTTTCTTTGAGTAGGATTCAATTAAGTTTAAATAAAAGATGAGAAAAGGATAAAATTATGAGAAAATAAGATGGGTAGTAAAATGGAGATAAGTTTATAGGGAGATAAAAATAGAAAAAATTGACGGGAAAATTAAAAAATGTGTATTAGGTCATTTCCAACCTACGCTATAATAATGTGTGTTTTGGCATAATTGATATTGGATTGCTACAACTCAATGCCAATTGTTGTGTCAGAAATGGTGCTACACTGTTCAATGTGTACCAATTAGACATTAATTTCAACGTATTATTTTTCATGTCTATCTTTTTATTTAAAAATCAAATAATAAAATTTAGCTTTAGTAATTTAGTTTTTAATTAAATAATATATACAGTTATTAATTAATTTATGAAATATTGAAATGAATTGTTGGATTAGAGATGGCGTTAGAAGAGGACAGATGACAGTGCATAAGAGAAATACTAGTATATGACCTGTGCTATGCATGGTTACCACTTATATTTGTAATAATAATTTAAATTTATTATTAACTAAACTTGTATTTACTTAAAATGCCTGATAAGAACTTATGCGAGGAAGACTCTTTTAATAATCTTTAGTGATAAATTATTTTTAACTTAAATAATAAAATTGCAAATATGGTTGAGCCTCACAATGCATTAGTAGAGCCAAAAATGAAAATAAATTACATTTAGCAGGAATATTGGATGAATCAAATTTACTATTTATTTTAAAGAAGTTATGTCTTTCATTCACAAATTTAATCTTTTTTGCTAATCAAAATTCAACTACTAATTACAACAAACATTAAAAAATGCAGTTGTTATACATTAATCAAGGATAAACAGCTAAACTGCATGTAGCAATTAGGATGTTCGATTCGTCCACCGACTACACTATCTATCTATATCTATATCTATATCTATATCTATATCTATATCTATATCTATATCTATATCTATATCTATATCTATATCTATCTATATCTATACTAATCTAAAAGTATAGATCTTGAAATTGTTTCTTCCCATTGTGAAAAGACACAATTGCC
The DNA here is from genome assembly GCA_963669365.1 of Verbascum thapsus. Classification (NCBI taxonomy): domain Eukaryota; kingdom Viridiplantae; phylum Streptophyta; class Magnoliopsida; order Lamiales; family Scrophulariaceae; genus Verbascum; species Verbascum thapsus. Next base: position 5,327,399 of record OY770116.1, read on the forward strand.
CTTACTTAAATACTATTATTTGATAATAATAATCATCTTCTTAATTTATAATTAATTCTATTATTAATTGATAATGGTGACTCTTAATATGCCATTATCTTTACGTCTTCCCACTACAAAAAAAAATGGGTTATAGTCACATAACTTTTGGTTACATTTTGATAAATGTGTGAGGAGAAGTCATCTACCACTACACTTAATTTGAAGTGTAAGCATAACTATCAATTTCTTTTTTTTAATAAATAAAAAATCTTATATTGAAATATTGGCGCTCACATTAAGCGCCTATCTTTGGCCCAAAATATTTGAAAATGAAGCCCATTCAACATTTTGTTTCCAAACCCTAAATTATATCCTCAACAATCACTACTATAACACAGAGTAAAAAAACGAAAAAGATAAAACCCATCAAAACGCTCCTGCAATCATGTCGCAGCCATCTCGTCCCAAGAGTCCCGATGATCAATCCGTATGTTTTCTTTTTCATTACCATGCATCACCTATTTACTTTCTTTAACGTTGAGATGCCCAATTCTATTGTTGTTATTTCAATCTTGTGATTATTGTAAGGATCAATGGGATCAAGCCTCTGATATCCACTGCATTCATATGGGTTCTTGAAAGGTATTGACTTTTCGGTATCAAATTTCCTTAGTTGACCCATGAGAATAATTTACTTCTATTTTCAGTGTTTGAATGTGGATATTGAGGTGTCAAATTACAAGAAAATTATATACTGGAACAATTTAAAATAATAAAAATAATCTTTCAGAAGTTTGGGGGTGGGTGCACATTACCCCCAGCTCCCCCTCTGTATGTAAAATGCAAGCTATTTTTGCCTACTTGGAAGAAGATTGCTCAGGTGCTGAGTTTGTTATGTTCAAATGGTTCTAATTTCTAGATCAGGGTATTCATTCTGATGGATGAGCATATATTCTGATATGAGTTTACAGTTGTTCATGATGATTTCTTTTGGATGTTTAGATTTGTCTGAAGAGCCTTCTTGAAAGCATCAAGGATAAAGATACAGACAAGGCATCACTTGGCCTAGCATCTTCACTGGATACTATTGCACAGTTGGAGTTGCTACATGTACTTTTGGTTGCATTTCTTAATTGAAACAGTTAATTTGTAATCTAATAACCTCTTAAACAGATACAAGTCCTATTACAGGCAGATTTCGGAGTACAATCTCATGCGTGATGGAATCTCTGATATGGTAATCAATATGAGATAGTTATTGTGAAAAAACGAGACAAAATCACAATTTTAAATTCGTATCCTTCCTGCAGTTCACTTTTTTTTTGGATTGATGATTTAGGCATATCTTCGAGTGCAATCTAATGCATGATGGAACCTCTGCTATGATAGTCAAAATGAGATTGTTATTGTGAAATTATGAGACAATCATAATAAACTTGTATCTTTCCTGCATTTCACCTTTGTTCTGGATTGATGATTTACATGTTCACAATTTGATCGGTGATGTGTCAAGGATATATTTTTCAACAGTCTCCAGGATTATCATTTTTATTGCCTCAGCAATACTTAAACTTTTCAACAGGCTCCAGGATGTACTTTCCATTCCAATGGCAGCACCAACCGTGCATGAATCAAAATTTTGTACAGAAAGGTATGATCGGATTATTAGATACCACATATTAATTTTTAGAATTATGTGAGTTATTTTATTTAGTTCATATTATGTAGTTTTTTCAATTTCTTCATCTTGACATTTATTTTATTATTCAAGATTAACCAATCACCAATGTGAATTTGGTTGTCAGGAGAGATGAGGATTTAATAAGATCTTATGATTGGTTGCAAACCATTGAAGACGTGTTAGGCATATCTATTACTTGGCCAATATCATTGGTATGTTTTTTTAACTCAATTTAACATTTTAGAGAGATTTTTATAACATTCCAAAAAGAATTGTTAAATTTGTCTTTAATTGTTGTCTTTTCCTTCTTCTTTTTTTGACTTAAAGGTGGTTCGTGTTGAAAACTGAGACATGAAGATGGATTAAATGTTGTTCGTGTTGAAGTTTAGCTTTCTTTATTAACTTGTTGATATTAAGATTAAGTTTTTTAGATGATAATTGTTGAATTGTGATGGGATTAAGTTTTAGTTGGTATTAATGAAGAATATTTTAGTTGGATGTTTTGATCAGAATAGTTGTTTTGTTAATATATGTAATGAAAATTATTTCTTGGTATCTTTTAATGACATATGTGTAAGTGTAGGATTTCAAATCAATTTAAATAATATTTTGTTTATTGTAGCTTTTATTTGTCACACTTTCATTTCTAATCCTAAGTATCATTTGGTTACACTTCAATGTATAGCCTTATGATTTTGACACACTTTCATGTGTAATCTTTAGTAACATTTCGCTACACTTCAGAATGTAAGTTTTAGGTATTTTTTGTCACACTTGAAATTGTAGTATAATTTACTTGTAGTTACAGTTGAAAGTGTGACATAATGTCAAGAGCTTACACTTTTAAGTGTGACCGTATGTATTAGAATTAGTTACATTCCCAAGCGTAATATAACTTTAGACTACGGCCAACTCGATCACACTAATATAAAACGTGACCTTTGTGTAAGTGTAGCTATATGGTATATTTAGTTACATTTTCAAGTGTAACTAAAACCAATTTTTGTTGTAGTGTCCTTTATATTTTACTAAATTATCTTAATTATTTTACTAAAGCTTTATGTTTTATTTTATTTTAAAATGCTAAAAAAGCCTTGTGTCAAAAGACTAGCATTTTTAGGACCTCCTCTAAAATTGTAAAATTATCATAAATCCCATTGCAGGGAGATACTATGTCATTTTAACTATTAGTATGAATTATTTTATTTATATCTATACTATATTAAAAATATGGATAATCTAAGTGTTTCATCCCATTGTGAGAAAATATTTTTGCCGATACTTCAGTTATGACTTCTTATTGATTAGACCTTAATTTATTTAATCAATAAAATAACTTTTTATTAATTATCATGATAACTAAAGACAATTCTAAATTATTAAAATAATTTGGCGACTCCAAAAGTTGATGTGATGTTTATAAATTATGATTTTTATTTATGCACCATCACAATTTCGATATTGAATGATTATATAAATACGTATACATATGTATATGTATTAGTAAATATGAAATTATGAATACATAATATTATTATTCACAAAAACAATAAAAATCTTAACTATAAATTATATATATATAAGTATACTCAAGTGCGTATATATATAATTAACTATTGATATATATATATATATAATAAAATTACCAAAACCCCCTAATATAATCTCTATTATTTAAAAATTCATGATGATATTTTTAAATTCAAAAAATACATTTCACTAACATTCATTAAAAAAAATCTGATATTTATAGTTAATAACTTAACGACCTTAATTGTCACAAGTCTCCAAATTAAAGTTAAGCAGTTGTACATAGTTTTGTATAGAACTTTAATTATTTAGAATATTTATATAGATAACTTATACTAAATTTGTCTTAAATTTAAATTTCAAAATTTTTAATCTTCTTAAGTATTCTGAAAATTAAGCCATGTTTTTTAGATCGTGACCATATGAAAATGAAAAGAATATATTATATAAAAGTATCTAAAATATTTAATATTAAAATATTGTTATGCAATTTTTTAAATTTGAAAAATTTTAAAACATAAATTTTGAGATTGAAATCATTTTTCATGGATTTTATATATAATAAGTTATTATGGGGAGTTTTTAGTACTGTTTTCTATAATATAGTTTAAGTGTTGTAATTATCGTATTCATGTAAAGTATACACATATTAACGAAAATACTTGTGTATATATGTATAATACATATATATGTTTCGATGTTTAATAAGCTGCAAAATTATTTAGTTTATTTTGTTAATAAAAGTATATAGAAAAAATCAATAATAAACTATGTTTTCCTACTTTTCAAATGAATCATGTGTAGATAGACACAAGAATAAGCAGTTTTGAATCTCCATAACTTACACATTCCGAGATGTATGTTATCCTATATAATGAAATGCATATTTTAAATGAGTGTAAAAAACTTATTATCTGATATCAATCATATTGTTTTGTCTATCAATTGCATTTCACAAAAAGTAGATAAGTTAATTAAATTATTATATGGCATGAAAATTACAACAAAATATACAAAAGAAATTCTTCATATTTGATGAAAATATAAAACTACATAATGTGATCTTATTTATAAACAAACTTCAAATTATTGAAAATTCTAAAGTAAATAATAATGTTAAACTCATTGGTGCATATGTAGTAGAAGATGAAGTACTAGCCATCAAAAGTTCAAAGGAAATATGACAACTATAATACAACAACAAAGAAAAGCAAATGAAAATTGGATAAACACTTTTAACCAACTATCGGATATAGATAATAATGAGTAATAGAAAATCAAATATTTACTAACAGTGATGTTGAAGAATATAGAAAAAATAATTAACTACTACGAATATTACTAGAAAAATTATTTAAAATATGGAACTTATTTCTTCTTTATTACTTAAATGATCACAAGAATAAAAAATCCTATTAGTGAGAAATATTCATGTTTCAATATATAATAAATCAATAAGTTATTGTAACTTCTTAATATCCTAAGTGTATTCTCTAATCAATTGTATGTTCATTTATGTTATCTAAAATACAATTTATTTTTCTAATTCTATATTTATTTTCCTTGAAAAAGAACCTATATTTTTTCAACAATAAATGTTTTAGTATTATAATTGCGCATACACGTGCAATGCACGTACTTTATGCTAGTATATATATATATATATTTATTTTTTACATTTTTAATTTATTTACATTCCTTTTAGTTCAAATATTAGTTCTTGTTTCATCTTCTCCCTCACCCTAGCAACTTCTCCAACCCCAATCCAAATTCATCTCTTCATCACCTCTAAAATCAACATTTATCACAATAATTATTTATAAGCAGTGATTCTTAAATGTAAAAGAGATTTATAGTATAAGGACATGAATTTTTCATATTAAACACGATATCAGAAAGTATTAGAAGTGTGTAATGTTTATATAATGTCTGACACGACACATTGGTGATTTTTATATAATGCTATATAGATTTAGCACTTCGATTCTAAAAGTTAACATAACCATATATACTTGGAAAGATCTTATAATAATGTGTCTTGGTATCTAGAATTCAACTTTTAAAGTTACTATTAATATATTGCTAATCGAATTCGAAAATAATCATCCATGTAAAACAGTAATAGTTAACCAATAAAAAATGTGCTGAAAACAATAATAATTCTAAGCTTTGAGAATTTAGATTTTTGTCAAATTTACCTTGATTGGGGTCTCTTCAAGTATATGGTATCTTCCTAACAAAGTTACTTGACAACTTAAAATATAATAACGTCCATAGAGTAAAATAAAATGAGTTTTATTTCTTTTCTTAGGGATGGGATATTTAATTAACAAGAGATAAGAAAAAAATCAGAACTAACATAAAAAAGACAATTGTAAGATCTGATCATTGAACGATGAAAAAATACTATAGATAAATAAGATGAATTGAACATTAGGGTATGAGATGAACAAAGAATTTTGAACATAACATAAAAAATAACTTTTACATTAAAAATAGAAACACACAAATTTGTAAAAAAGAATGAAAAAAAAAATATATTAAAAGTTGTTAAATTTAGTAACAATAAATTCTACTTTATTGTTACTAAATTCTAGAAAATTAGGATTTTAATATATCATTTGCACTAACGTACGTTTTTCTCTTATTGTTATTAAAAATATATCATTTGCACTAACGTTTTTCACTAATGCATTATAACTCAAAATTCTAGAAAATTAGGATTTCAAGTCAAAATTAGCATTGTTGTCAACAAGCCACTTCGCTATAATATATATAATACACGAGAAATATTACATGAGAGATAAATGGCTAAATGCGAGTAATAGGAAAGAGAAATTAATATATAAAACAAAATATAAAAAATTAATTAGGACACCTGTTATAAATTTTAGAATTGAAATGGTTTCACCAATAATTTGATAGCAACTTTAGACTTTCGTATGCACTTTATATCATAGTATAGATAGTACATATATATAGATATTCATAGCAAATAGTTAGACTAATTTGTAACTCCCATTCGACAAATATATGTATTTTGCTCTATTAAGAAACCAAATTGATATTATCCACAATAATAAAAACCAAGTGTATATATCGTGGATAAAGAGGAATCATACAGCATTTTTTAACATGTACAATGTTTCCAAGCTTGTCGACCACATCATTGCATATTAACCATATGATTTATTTCGTAATTATTGGCTCAAATTTGAAAAGCCATGATATGCAAAAACTTTTGGCACCACATAAATAGAATTCTCATCCCATTTATAGTCCTCCAAACTCTGAGGAGATATAAGAAAAAAAGACGAATAATTAAAAAAACTTACTAAAAAATCAGAAAAAAAAAAAATGCTAGAAGGCAAGGCAGTGATTGGGGAGACAGATATGCTGCAAGGCATGCAGCAAGAAGCACTACATTTAGCAGCTAAGGCACTTGATTTATTTGATGTCACAGATGCTACTGAAATAGCCCGATTTCTTAAGAAGGTAATTACTATATATAAGTCGATATATAATATTATTATTAACTTTTTTTAATAGCTCGAAAGAAAATCAATTCGTGTTATTTATATAAGAATTTAATTGCAGGAATTCGATCGAGTGTATGGAGGTGGTTGGCAGTGTATAGTTGGAACAGATTTTGGATCGTTTGTGACGCATTGTTACGGTTGTTTTATCCATTTTTGCATTGGAAGTCTTTCTATTTTACTCTTCAAAGGATCAAATTGCAAAGAAGATACAGATGGTGATGATGTTGGATTTCCAGCTTTGAACAATATATTGTAGACTAGGGTTTTTATTATTTCTATGTATATTCTTAACATATTATATATATTCAATTCTAATTTATACAACTGGTTCATGTTCTTTTCCCCCAGAATATTATTGATATTTTCGCGTTGCCCATTTGGATTTTTAATGTGCTTGATTTTTATGATCTTACATATATATAGATAATGTTACATGAGAAAAGAAAAATAAAAAGAAACAATTAGTTAGAAGGAAAATTCATTAAGAGAGAAAAATAAATTTGTTGTACATTTACATTAGCAACAAATTCAGCAACGAAAATTGACAACAAAAATAAGAATCAAGATTTGCTTGCAATATCCTAAAAGATATTATTGCAAGTGTAAGCAAAAGTACCCTATTGCTACACTTATTCAATAGCTACGTTTCTTATTAGTGTGATCGAGTCAGCCGTAGCCTAAAGTTATTGTTACACTTGTTAGTGTAACTAATCATAAAGCATTGGTCACACATGCAAGTGTAAGCATAGACATTATATCACACTTCGAAATGTGACCATAGGTCTATTTCTATACTTTGAAGTGTAACAAATAATAATTACGGCTACATTTTGAAGTGTGAAGAAATGGTAACTAAGGTTACACATTGAAGTGTGACAAAATCATAAGTAATAGTTACACTTTAAAGTGTAGCAACTGCTTCAACTTGAAAGAGCTAAATATAATATACATTTCAAGACAAACTTCTATAATAAATCACTAAAAACAAAAACAAAAAAAATAATTTTCACAAAATATATAAACAAGATAACCAACCATATCAGATATCAAACCCAAATGTTCATTAAAGATTAAAATAGACTTGGTCATTACACCATCCAAATAAAATACATCGGAAATTATCATTTAAAAACTTAATCTAAATACTATAAAGTTGTATCATAAATGCTAGAAAACACGATGCTAGATAAATGTATAAGCCTAAACTATATTCGTATACCAAATTCATCTTCGTTATCTCAATTTTCAGCACGAGCCACCTTTTATACTGAAAAAGATAAAATCATTACAGATATACTCACTTAGCAATTATTTTAAGCAAAATTTCAAAATTGTCATTCATTAATTTAAAAGTATATCAAGACCAAGAAATAGAGACGTCAAGCGCATCTCCAAAAAACAAACAAGATATATCAAAGTTAGACAAATCATAAGCCACCTTTAGTAATTTGTATTCATTACATTCTAGATTAATAAGCTTTATAGACCAATATAATTTTCCCTCAAATTGTATAAATGAACCAACCTTTATGTCGTCAATAACAAATTGGCATATATCCACAAATTGACATCTTCAAATTTGATCACTCATTCAAAAGATGAATGGAAGAACATAATGCTTGATTTATTAACATGAACATATATAGAAGTAATAATTGTCAACAATGCAAAGATTGTTGCTAACCAAATTTTCCCCAATCATGTGGCATAATAAACTCATTATCAACATAATAAGTGCATTATCATAAAGGAAAATGAATTCCAAAAAGTTAAGAACTAAATATGAATAAAATGAGTTCCAAGCTTCAAAAGTATACCTTTCATACTCTGTTGTGTTGTATATGAACAATAGAATCGGTAATAGTGTGTCTCCCTTCTGTTACCCTATAGCACATCACAAAAGAATACAAAAAATAAATATCTTAACAGAATCCATGCTTTTGACATCATAATGCTCATTGCTCAAACTATTAAATTACAGAGGTAAATAAATGTTCACATATAAAAAACACATGAATAATAATAATAGTACAAACCACATGGAATCTCGGTATAGTTACTGTCACTTATGATATGGTGAAAGTATACGGGTTGCATCATATGCATTTTGATTGTCTCGTAACTTCGATTTGCAAGAGCTCTTCAAATAAGTATAATGAGTCATATAATCAATTTAAGCTAATAGTATTAACATAGACAAGGTACTATAAATATACATGAAAATAAATTTGATGGTGAAATGATAATTTCCTACAATAAAAAAAATGAAATCAGACATAAAATTTATTAACATTCTCCTTCAATCTACAATTCAGCCTAAGCTGTGTGTTTGCGGAGTAATTATCCAATTTATATTCAATGATTCTGGATTCATCATATTTCTCTGGCTTTATAGATACACTACCAGAGCCAATATATTTTACAAAGTATATCAAAGCATACATGACTTATTTATTTCTCAAAAAATATGGGTAGAATTTTGCAAAATGTCAATCCTATAATACCCAGATAAAGCACACTGTATATGATAATAAAAAATACATTACAATAAAAGACCCATTAAAAGCACTAAAAACAAAAAGATGCTATATTATTTCATCTATTCAGTGCAATGTGTGTCTGCATCCTCATTACCTCAAAATAACTCCATTGTTTCTCTGATTTTTCTACTGCTCCGACCAAGTCTTGTACCTCAAAAATAAATTGATTCTTGTGTGCGAGAGAGGCGTATACGGCGAGACAGCAAGAAAATTTGAGTTTTGTGTTCGACTTGTGTGCGAGAGAGGCGACGGCAAAAAATGTGGGGAAGAAGGACAAAAGACTTGTGCTTTTATTTTTGGGAGGAAGTTCAATTGGAAATGGAAGTGAAAAGTTAAATATAATTTACGGGTTGGAAAAAAATGTTGAATGGGCTTCATTTTAAAAAACAATTGGGCCTAAGATTGGCGCTTAATGTGAGCGCCAATATTTCAACTTAAGACTTTTTATTTATAAAAAAAGAAAATTATAGTTATGCTTACACTTCAAATTAAGTGTAGTGATATGTGATTTATCCTCACACATTCATCAAAATGTAACAATAAGGTATGTGACTATAGCCAAATTTTTTTGTAGTATAGCGAGAAAAAGAGTTGTGAGTACTGACATGGTGTTGAATTATATAAAACTGTATCGATAAATATTATTGATAATGAGAGATATATATAGATTTACAAGCCTCGACAATTAAGGTAAATATAACTAAATTAGAAAAATATAAATACAAGGAAACATAATACACTAGGAAAGACTGCTACAAAACTACATCCTAATATATTCTAACACATGATAATGAAATTATTCTAATACTTTCTACATACTAATTAGTAAAATATTAACATTCTAACATTTTCATAGATAAATTAGATAATTAGGAACATAAATTTATATCACTAGTTTCTTGGATAAAATTTTGCTAATACTTTTCTAACAATGTATTCAAATTATGATAATTTCCTTGTTATTAATTCTTGAACTTTTCAGTAGCTTGACAATATCTGGTTTTGAAGAAGTTAATTTGATGGGTTATATGATTTATGGTTCACTAAATGAGATATGATTTTGTAATCACATAATTTCAAAGTATATCTAATTGAAAAGTATGACTTATATTAAAAACAACAATCACCACATCAAAGAGAGTATAATTCAATTTTTCAATCATCCCCACAATAACACCAGTCTAAGCTTGCCTAAACTTAAAAAACACATGTTTTAGTATTGGATTTAAAATATTTATCTTTTATGATTAATCTTAAAGTTAAGGTTTGTTCGTAGATTTTTTTTTAGTGAGGTACTTTACGTTAATTACTAAACAGTGCTTGGGAGTTGGGTATTAGGATATTTAGTATTTAGTATTTAGTATTTACATATAAACTTAAATATGTAATTTACAATTTCCTGAAATATTTCTCTAATACTGAAATAAAAAGGTGCATTAACCGTAATCCATCACCACCTTTTCCCTTGGAAACGTGAGATGCACGTATTTTGCAATAAGATGACTTTGCCATTTATATAAAATAGACGGTATTCCACATTAATTTCTTTATGTCGTTGAAATATATTATAAGAAAAAAAACATTAACTACTGAGTATTTATTGAACAATAATCTTGATAATGAGAAGTCAACTTTACATGTTTATTTGCGTCTATAAATAGAGTTGTCAAAAATTGTATTCCTTCAAAAATCCAATAACCTTTGCATAAAAACCGTTTCTACGAACCAAAGGTAATTCTTTGCTTATTTTTTTATGAACACTATATGTTCAATTTTAATATAAACAACATTCAACATCCATAAGTTTTTCTATGTGTTTCTGATTTGTTCGAGTTATAATCTCCAAATTCATCCTTCCAACGCGAGCTTATGTTTTGTAGGTGTTCATAGTTTAGTTGATATTAGTTTCTAAGAAAATTTAGTGAAGATAATCAATACGTTCGTACGTATGAGGAAACACATTTAAGTTGTAGAAAAACTATCCTTCTTTAATACAAAAATTACGGCATAGAAATATTATCGTATTTTTGCTATTTCGTAGAGAAATTAATTAGCGTAAATTGTAGTACTTTCACTTAGTTATATATTCACCTTAAGATATAGTACGCATAAATAAATTCACCAATTAATTCACCTTAAGATATAGTACGCGTAAATTGTGTTTCTTTATCTTGTTAGGGATTTATTTTTTATTTTTTCTATATTCTTGTTTTTATTAGGAAGTTTTGAGTGAAAAATTAGGATTCAATTTTATTGTAATTCATGTAAAATAAATCTATTATGTATGAAAAGTGTAATTTTCTCTTATTATAAATTATGTTTGAATTTAATATTTAAATCAAGATTTGAACTCCATTTTCTTGATTAATGCACTTTTTTTTGGGGGTAATTATGCACTTTTTAGTTGACTTATTTGGTCAAAATTAAAACAATCATATGGATTGTCGACAACCTATATTTTAAGTTTTTTTATTGTCATGCATTTTAAATTATATATATTTATGTGAAATATGTATAATTTAATGAATTGTATACATAAAGAAAATATTTTTTTTCAAATTGTATACTTGTAAAATATTTTATTATATAAACATAATTTACAAGTAGAGAAAATTCCCCCAGTTTTGTGATTTTGGAGGGAAAATCAGAAAAATCCCCAAATTGAGAGTCATGTGCGTGTCACGTGACTTTTTCCGGCCAATTTATGATTTTTCGGCGAAATTTGTATTGAAATTGCGGATATTTTGAACATAGGGTATCTAAATTGCAAGTGGTCCAATTTAAGGTATGAAATTCGTGTACACGCCAACTTGAGGTACCAAACTTGCAATTTTCCCTGCATATTCCATGTACATAATATGCACCTATAATTTGGTAAGTCACACATTGGACTCTTGTAATAATTCATATTTTAAAACATTAAAAATCTTTCCATACATTTACAAATATATTTGGTACAAGTACAAAAAGATTTAAAGTTGTCATATGGGTTATATTTGTCCCAACCCAATATATTGCATCTCATTAAATCATATTCTAACATGTATAAATGCATTTTAATAGTTCATATTGACGCTTAAAATTTTGGTGCCACCTCGTACTTGCCACCTCATGCTTGGACTTTTATGCAAACACCACATCTCCTTAATCGTTAAGACACCAAATGCTTTTCTTAGTCCCAAAGAAAACTAGAAGAATCTATATTAAATACACTATAAGTTATAGGGCCGAAGTCAAAGAAGGATATCAAGTCTAGTGGGCTTAATTGCACATTTCATAAATAGTTGGGGTTATTTTGTAAAACCAAAATGATACAAGGATCAAATTATAAATTACGAGAAAAAGGATAATTCTAGATCAGAAGAAGAATATTACAATCTTACACCTCATTCTCTCCTAACAACTACATGGATTGATAAAGTTTCTCCACATCTCATCCTTATACATCAAGGACACCTCATGCTTCACCTTTTCATCTTATCATGCCTTCATATGTCAACACCTAAGCTAATTCTTGAGAAGGTGTCTTCCTTGATACTCTAACCTCATAGTTATGAGTTATAACCGTTCATTACAAAAGAAACCAAGATAAGAAGCCAAAGACCTCCTAAACATTAAAACAAAAACGTAGACTGCGCATTGTTGGGAGATTGTAGTTTTTAGAGGTCAAACGATATCCAAATTTAGTGTTCCTTATCTTAGTTTCTTCCTAAGAGGTAGATGAACATGATGGAAGCTTTGGTTTTAAAATATACATCCGGAAGTGCTAAAAACGTGTGTTCAATCAAGAATCCCCTACATAGAGCCAAAATCTGCCAACAATGAGGTTTTGCCAGCCTTGAATAGGGACCTAGTTCCTTCATATATCTATGTGATAGGTAAATACGTTACCTAACATAGTGAACTTTGTTCTTAAATTAATCTAAGATTTTTACTTGACATTTAGATTCTTGCATTCAAATTAGGTATATCATAGCATATAATTTCAGTTTTTGCAGTTGTCTTTAGGGCTCTGTTCAGGTGACCAAATGATTATATTATCATGTGTTAAATTTTCTGTAGACATATACATGTGTTTAGAGTCACTCTGTAAATTTTAAGATATTTTAAGGTTTGAGGAATTTTCTAAAATTCATACCATAAAACTGCCAGTTTGTTTGTCAGCAATACAAACAACTACTGTTTTGGATTTATTTGACCAAGCTATGTATTGTTCTTTGGTCTGAAAGTTTTACTAAATCATTATGTGTATGGTAGGAAGATTATCTAAAAATTTGAGAATTTATAAAGCAACAAGAGAATTTATAAAATTGTTTGAATGTAGTTTGTCTGTGCTAAAACGTGTGCTGAAATTGATTCGAGTGCAGTATATTTGGGGGGTTCAAATGACCATATTAAAGATGTCAATTTAATCTGAACATCTTATTTCATGTTATATAATGTGTTCCCTATACTGTGGGAAAATGTGAGAGAAAATTCATATATTTAGAATTTATTATAATTTATGTAGTAAAACCATTCAAGTATAGCTTAAACGTGTGTTGTTATTTGTAAATGAAGTATTAATGCATTCATTTGCAGTTTTATTTTTGTATTAAGTATAGTTATGATTTTCAATATGCTTATGTGGTTATCTATGACAATTTGTTAACTATTTTTGCTATTACTATTGAAGTTATAGAATAATTGCAAAGATGGAAAATGTTCATGGAAGAAGAATTGGCTGGTTTTTATGGAATTTTCATAAATACACAACATTTTCTAGAGATAGATTGTGGTTGCACGGTTTCAAAATATGGTGACAAACCTGGGAAGTTTCGAGTGTACTTTGATGGGAAACTTGAGATTGACTACAACTGCATAGAAGATTGTGGCAAATGTACTCATTAAATCCAATTCGGTAATTATTGCAAATAACCAATACATAATTAAATTATTGTACCTTAAGATTCACAATGTAAATGTAATATCATTTTTACTTTACTTAATTTAATATTTAAGAAGTAATACTTCTTCTTTGCAATGATAGATTTGCACACTGTTGTCATTTTGAAAGCAAAAATAAATAGGCTAATATTATAACATTTATTTCTCTTTATCTAATTGAACTTTCTGTGCTTACTAGAATGACTTGACAAAAAAATAATTCTAAAATACTAATTTTGATAATAAAAAATTCCATTAATCAAAATTGTACCTTAGATGGAGAGAGCGGAGACACCAAAGCAAGAAGATGAGATTTGTTTTCTAGAGAATAGTATGAACAATATTTAAAGAGAAGAAATGCTTCTTCGTTGGTAAGTAAATTAATCAGTTCACCTAACGCAAATGCTAAAAGGTACACGTGTACAACCTCGACTGGATGTACGATAATCTCTTCTCAAATTTCTTATCTCTTCCACCAACTTTCCGAATCTCATTATAAATTTCATGTCTGGCAAATGCCTTTTACCCATCAGGCCATTAAACAGTCCATGTTCATGCTGAGGCTAATAAACCCATGGTTGTGCTGTAACGATAATAAAAAAGTAAGTATGAGAGATTTTACAATATTAGCAAAGAGCACGTGAGTTGCACGTGAAAGCGTGTGATTAATAAATTATTTAGATGTAATTTAACACTAATTTGATGAGTATACTTAAGTAGAGTCAAATAATTGATTAATTTTTAAATAAAAAGAGACAAATTAAGTTTGATATCATGATGCTCAATTAATACTTTAAAATAAAAAAATTTCAAACTATAACACTTTTAAGATAATTCTAGTATTAATATTTTTTGTGCATATGTATTGCCATGTGATACAAATTTATTCGTCATAAATTTTTATTTTCTTATTGTCGCTTTATGAGATATTTAGTAGATGATATTTTTACACTTTCCTAAAAAGAGAAAAAGTCAAAGATAATAATTCATTGTTTCACATTTTTTGTGCATTCACATAGCGTATGTCATAATTGATTTTATGGTAATTTATAAAACGAAGTTATCGTTCATGTTGAATTTCTCTTTATTTTAATTGAACTTTTTATGCTTACTAGAATGACTTGACAAAAAAATAATTCGAAAATACTAATTTTGATATAAAAAACTCCATTAATGAAATTGTACCTTAGATGGACAGAGCGGAGACACCAAAGCAAGGAGAGGAATCTGTTTTCCAGAGAATAGTATGAACAATATTTATTGAGAAGAACGGCTTCTTCGTTGGTAAGTAAATTAATCAGTTCACCTAACGCTGACGCTAAAAGGTACACGTGTAAAACCTTGACTTGATGTACGATAAGCTTTTCTCAAATTTCTTATCTTTTCCATCAACTTTCTGAATCTCATTATAAATTTCATGTGTGGCATATGTGTTTTACCCATCAGGCCATTAAACAGTCCACGTTCATGCTGAGGCTAATAAAGCCACGGTTGTGTTGTAACGATAATAAAAGGGTAAGTATGAGAGATTTTACAATACTAGCAAAGAGCACCTGAGTTGCACGTGAAAGCATGCGATTAATAAATTATTTGGATGTAATTTAACACTAATTTGATGAGCAAACCTAAGGAGAGTAAAATAATTAATTAATTTTTAAATAAAAAGAAAGAAATTAAGTTTGATATCAAGATTCTCAATTAATACTTAAAATAAAATATTTTTCAAACTATAACACTTTTAAGTTAATTCTAGTATTAATTTTTTTGTGCATATGTATTGCCATGTGATACAAATTTATTAGTTATAAATTTTTATTTTCTTATTGTCGCTTTATGAGATGTTTATTAGATGACATTTTTACACTTTCCTAAAAAGAGAAAAAGTCAAAGATAATAATTCATTGTTTCACATTTTTTGTGCATTCACATAGCGTATGTCATAATGAATTTTATGGTAATTTAAAAAACGAAGTTCTCGTTCATGTTGAATTTCTCTTTATTTTAAATGAACTTTTTATGCTTACTAGAATGACTTGACAAAAAAACAATTCTAAAATACTAATTTTGATAATAGAAAACTCCATTAATGAAATTGTACCTTAGATGGAGAGAGCGGAGACACCAAAGCAAGGAGAGGAGATGTGTTTTCCAGAGAATAGTATGAACAATATTTATTGAGAAGAACGTCTTCTTCGTTGGTAAGTAAATTAATCAGTTCACCTAACGCTGACGCTAAAAGGTACACGTGTACAACCTTGACTGGATGTACGATAAGCTATTCTTGAATTTCTTATCTCTTCCACCAACTTTCTGAATCTCAGTATAAATTACATGTCTGGAAACTGCCTTCTACACATCAGGCCATTAAACAGTCCACGTTCATGCTGAGGCTTATAAAGCCACGGTTGTGCTGTAACGATAATAAAAAGGTAAGTATGAGAGATTTTACAATACTAGCAAAGAGCACGTGAGTTGCACGTGAAAGCGTGCGATTAATAAATTATTTGGATGTAATTTAACACTAATTTGATGAGTATACCTAAGAAGAGTCAAATAATTAATTAATTTTTAAATAAAAAGCGAGAAATTAAGTTTGATATCATGATGCTCAATTAATACTTTAAAATAAAATATTTTTCAAACTATAACTATTTTAAGATAATTCTAGTATTAATATTTTTTGTTCATATGTATTACCATGTGATACAAAGTTATAAATTTTTATTTCTTGTTGTCGATTTATGAGACGTTTATTAGATGACATTTTCACACTCTCCTCAAAAGAGAAAAAGTCAAAGATAATAATTCATTGTTCCACATTTTTTGTGCATTCACATAGCGTATGTCATAATGGATTTTATGGTAATTTATAAAACACAGTTCTTGTTCGTGTTGAATTTTTCTTTATTTTAATTGAACTTTTTATGCTTGCTAGAATGAATTGACAAAAAAATAATTCTAAAATACTAATTTTGATAATAGAAAACTCCATTAATCGAAATTGTATCTTAGATAGAGAGAGCGGAGATACCAAAGCAAGGAGAGTAGATGTGTTTTCCAGAGAATAGTATGACCAATATTTAATGAGAAGAACGGCTTCTTCGTTGGTAAGTAAATTAATCAGTTCAACTAACGCTGACGCTAAAAGGTACACGTGTACAACCTTGACAGGATGTACGAAAAGCTCTTCTCGAATTTCTTATCTCTTCCACCAACTTTCCGAATCTCATTATAAATTTCATGTCTGGCAAACGCCTTTTACCTATCAGGCCATTAAACAGTCCACGTTCATTCTGAGGCTAATAAAGCCACGGTTGTACTGTAACGATAAAAAAAAAGGTAAGTATGAGAGACTTTACAATACTAGCAAAGAGCACCTGAGTTGCATGTGAAAGCGTGTGATTAATAAATTATTTGGATGTAATTTAACACTAATTTGATGAGTATACGTATGTAGAGTCAAATAATTAATTCATTTTTAAATAAAAAGAAAGAAATTAAGTTTGGTATCATGATTCTCAATTAATACTTTAAAATAGAATATTTTTCAAACTATTACTCTTTTAAGATTATTCTAGCATTAATATTTTTGTGCATATGTATTGCCATGTGATACAAATTTATTAGTTATAAATTTTTATTTTCTTTCTGTCGCTTTATGAGATGTTTATTAGATGACATTTTTATACATTCCTAAAAAGAGAAAAAGTCAAAGATAATAATTAATTGTTTCACATTTTTTGTGCATTCACATAGCATATGTCATAATGGACACTGAAAGATAATGTACTGGTTATTATTATTATTTTTAGAATATTGGTTTTGGATTTTATGGTAATTTATAAAACTTAGTTCTCGTTCGTGTTGAATTTCTCATTATTCTAATTGAACGTTTTATGCTTACTAGATTGTCTTGACAAAAAAACAATTCTAAAATACTAACTTTAATAATAGAAAACTCCACTAATCGAAATTGTACCATAGATGGAGAGAGTGGAGACACCAATGCAAGGAGAGGAGATGTGTTTTCTAGAGAATAGTATGAACAATATTTAATAAGAAGAAAGGCTTCTTCATTGGTAAGTAAATTAATCTGTTCATCTAACGCCCATGCTAAAAGGTACACGTGTACAACCATGACTGGATGTACGATAAGCTCTTCTGGAATTTCTTAACTCTTCCACCAAATTTCCGAATCTCTGTATAAATTTCATGTCTGGAAATATCCTTTTACCCATCAGGCCATTAAACAATCCATGTTCATGCTGAGGCCAATAAAGCCACAGTTGTGCTATAACAATAATAAAAAGGTAAGTATGAGTGATTTTACAATACTAGCAAAGAGCACGTGAAAGCGTGCGCTGAATAAATATTTGGGTGTAATTTAACGCTAATTTGATGAGTATATCTAAGATGAGTCAAATAATTAATTAATTTTTAAATAAAAAGAGAGAAATTAAGTTTGATATCATGATGCTCAATTAATACTTTAAAATAAAATATTTTTCAAACTATAACTCTTTTAAGATAATTCTAGTATTAATATTTTTTGTGCATATGTATTGCCATGTGATACAAATTTATTAATTATAAATTTTTATTATCTTGTTGTCGCATTATGTGATGTTTATTAGATGAAATTTTTACACTTTCCTAAAAAGAGAAAAATACAAAGATAATAATTCATTGTTTCACATTTTTTTTTGCATTCACACAGCGTATGTTATAATGGATTTTATGGTAATTTATAAAAAGAAGTTCTCGTTCGTGTTGGATTTCTCTTTATTTTAATTGAACTTTTTATCTTACTAGAATGACTTGGCAAAAAAAAAAAAAAACAATTCTAAAATACTAATTTTGATAATAGAAAACTCCATTAATCGAAATTGTACCTGAGATGAATAGAGAGGAGACACCAAAGCAAGGAGAGGAGATGCGTTTTCTAGAGAATTGTATGAACAATATTTAATGAGAAGAATGGCTTCTTCGTTGGTAAGTAAATTAATCAGTTCACCTAACGCTGACGCTAAAAGGTACACGTACAACCTTGACTGGATGTACGAAAAGCTCTTCTCGAATTTCTTATCTCTAGCACCAACTTTCTAAATCTCATTATAAATTTCATGTCTGGAAAATGCCTTTTACCCATCAGGCTATTAAACAGTCAACGTTAATGCTGAGGCTAATAAAGCCACGATTGTGCTGTAACGATAATAAAAACGTAAGTATGAGAGATTTTACAATACTAACAAAGAGCATGTGAGTTGCACGTGAAAGCGTGCGATTAATAAATTATTTTGATGTAATTTAACAATAATTTTATGAGTATACATAAGTATAGTCAAATAATTAATTAATTTTATTTAAAAAGAGAGAAATTAGGTTTGATATTATGATGCTCAATTAATATTTTAAAATAAAATATTTTTCAAACTATAACTGTTTTAAGATAATTCTAGTATTAATATTTTTTGTGCATATGTATTGCCATGTGATACAAATGTATTAGTTATGAATTTTTATTTTCTTATTGTTGCTTTATGAGATGATTAATAGATGACATTTTTATACTTTCCTAAAACGAGAAAAGTCAAAGATAATAATTTATTGTTTCACATTTTTTGTGCATTCACATAGCGTATGTCATAATGGATTTTCTGGTAATTTATAAAACAAAGTTCTCGTTGTTGAATTTCTCTTTATTTTAATTGAACTTTTTATGCTTACTAGAATGACCTGACAAGAAAACAATTCTAAAATACTAATTTTGATAATAGAAAACTCCATTAATGAAATTGTAACGTAGATGGAGAGAGCGGAGACACCAAAGCAATGAGAGGAGATGTGTTTTCCAGATAATAGTATGAACAATATTTATTAAGAAGAACGGCTTCTTCGTTGGTATGTAAATTAATCAGTTCACCTAACGCTGACGCTAAGAGGTACACGTGTACAATCTTGACTCGATGTACGATAAGCTTTTCTCGAAATTCTTATCTCTTCCACCAACTTTGCGAATCTCATTATAAATTTCATGTCTGGCAAATGCTTTTTACCCATCAGGCCATTAAAAAGTCCACGTTCATTCTGAGGCAAATAAAGCCACGGTTGTGCTGTAACAATAATAAAAAGGTGAGAGATTTTACAGTACTAGCAAAGAGCACCTGACTGGCACATGAAAGCGTGCGATTAATAAATTATTTGGATGTAATTTAACACTAATTTGATGAGTATACCTAAGTAGAGTCAAATAATTAATTAATTTTTAAATAAAAAGAAAGACTTTAAGTTTGATATCATGATTCTCAATTAATACTTTAAAATAAAATATTTCTCAAACTATATCTATTTTAAGATAATTCTAGTATTAATATTTTTTGTGCATATGTATTGCCATGTAATACAAATTTATTTGTTATAAATTTTTATTTTCTTGTTGTCGCTTTATGAGATGTTTATTAGATAATATTTTTACATTTTCCTAAAAGAAAAAAAACTCAAGAATAATAATTCATTATTTCACATTTTTTGTACATTCACATAGCGTATGTCATAATGGACACTGAAAGACAATGTACTGGTTATTGTTATTATTTTAAGAATATTGGTTATGGATTTTAAGGTAATTTATAAAACTTAGTTCTCGTTCGTGTTAAAATTCTCTTTATTCTAATTAACGTTTTTTACTTACTAGAATGACTTGAAAAAAAACAATTCTATAATACTAATTTTGATAACAGAAAGCTCCATTAATCGAAATTGTACCTTAGATGGAGAGAGCGGATACACCAAAGCAAGGAGAGGAGATGTGTTTTCTAGAGAATAGTATGAACAATATTTAAAGAGAAGTAAGGCTTCTTCATTGGGTATGTAAATTAATCAGTTCATCTAACGCTGACGCTAAAAGTTACAAGTGTACAATCTTGACTGGATGTACGATAAGCTCTTCTCGAATTTCTTATCTCTTCCACCAACTTTCCGAATCTCAGTATAAATTACATGTCTGGAAATTGCCTTTTACCCATCAGGCCATTAAACAGTCCACGTTCATGCTGAGGCTAATAAAGCCACGGTTGTGCTGTAACGATAATAAAAAGGTAAGTATGTAAGATTTTACAATACTAGCAAAGAGCATGTGAGTTGCACGTGAAAGCGTGCGATTAATAAATTATCTGGATGTAATTTAACACTAATTTGATGAGTATACCTAAGAAGAGTCAAATAATTAATTAATTTTTAAATAAAAAGAGAGAAATTGAGTTTGATATCATGATGTTCAATTAATACTTTAAAATAAAATATTTTTCAAACTATAACTCTTTTAAGATAATTATAGTATTAATATTTTTTGTGCATATGTATTGCCATGTGATACAAATTTATTAATTATAAATTTTTATTTTCTGGTTGTCGCATTATGATATGTTTATTAGATGGCATTTTTACACTTTCCTAAAAAAAGAAAAATTCAAAGATAATAATTCATTGTTTCACATTTTTTTTTTGCATTCACATAGCGTATGTCATAATTGATTTTATGGTAATTTATAAAATGAAGTTCTCGTTCGTGTTGGATTTCTCTTTAATTTAATTGAACTTTTATCTTACTAGAATGACTTGGCAAAAAAAAACAATTCTAAAATACTAATTTTGATAATAAAAAACTCCATTAATCGAAATTGAACCTTAGATGGAGAGAGAGGAGACACCAAAGCAAGGAGAGGAGATGCGTTTTCTAGAGAATAGTATGAACAATATTTAATGAGAAGAACGGCTTCTTCGTTGGTAAGTAAATTAATCAGTTCATCTAACGCTGACGCTAAAAGGTACACGTGTACAACCTTGACTGGATGTACAATAAGTTTTTCTCGAATTTCTTATCTCTTCCACCAACTTTTCGAATCTCATTATAAATTTCATGTCTGGCAAATGCCTGTTACCCATCAGGCCATTAAACAGTCCACGTTCATGTTGAGGCTAATAAAGCCACAGTTGTGCTGTAACAATAATAAAAAGGTAAGTATGAGAGATTTTACAATACTAGCAATGAGCACATGAGTTGCACGTGAAAGCGTGCGATTAATAAATTAGTTGGATGTAATTTAACACTAATTTGATGAGTATACCTAAGTAGAGTCAAATAATTAATTAATTTTTAAATAAAAAGAAAGAAATTAAGTTTGAAATCATGATTCTCAATTAATACCTTTTAACTCTTTTAAGATAATTATAGTACTAATATTTTTTGTGCATATGTATTGCCATGTGATAAAAATTTATTAGTTATAAATTTTTATTTTCTTGTTCTCGCTTTATGAGATGTTTATTAGATGACATTTTTACACATTCCTAAAAAGGGAAAAAGTCAAGGATAATAATTCACTGTTTCACATTTTTTGTGCATTCACATAGCGTATGTCATAATGGACACTAAAAGAGAATGTACTGGTTATTATTATTATTATTATTTTTAGAATATTGCTTATGGATATTATGGTAATAAATAAAACTTAGTTCTCGTTCGTGTTGAAGATCTCTTTATTCTAATTGAACGTTTTATGTTTACTAGAATGACTTGGCAAAAAAACAATTCTAAAATACTAATTTTGATAATAGAAATCTCCATTAATCAAACTTGTACCTTAGATGGAGAGAGCGGAGACACCAAAGATAGGAGAGGAGATGTATTTTCTAGAGAATAGTTCGAACAATATTTAATGAGAAGAAAGGCTTCTTCATTGGTAAATAAATAAATCAGTTCACCTAACGCTGACGCTAAAAGGTACACGTGTACAACCTTGAGTGGATGTACGATAAGCTCTTCTTGAATTTCTTATCTCTTCCACCAACTTTCCGAATCTCAGTATAAGTTTCATGTCTGGCAAATGCCTTTTACCCTTCAGGCCAATAAACAATCCACGTTCATGCTGAGGCTAATAAAGCCAAGGTTGTGCTGTAGCGATAATAAAAAGGTAAGTATGAGAGATTTTACAATACTATCTAAGAGCACGTGAGTTGCACGTGAAAGCGTGCGATTAATAAATTATTTGGATGTAATTTAACACTAATTTTATGAGTATACCTAAGTAGGGTCAAATAATTAATTAATTTTTAAAGAAAAAGAGATAAATTAAGTTCTATATCATGATGCCCAATTAATATTTAAAAATAAAATATTTTTCAAACTATAACTCTTTTAAGATAATTCTAGTATTAATATATTTTGTGCATATGTATTGCCATGTGATACAAATTTATTAATTATAAATTTTTATTTCTTGTTGTCGATTTTTGAGATGTTTATTAGATGACATTTTTACACTCTCCTAAAAAGAGAAAAAGTCAAAGATAATAATTCATTGTTTCAAATTTTTTGTGCATTCACATAGCGTATGTCATAAGGGATTTTATGGTAATTTATAAAACGAAGTTCTCGTTCGTGTTGAATTTATCTTTATTTTAATTGAACGTTTTATGCTTACTAGAATAACTTGACAAAAGAACAATTCTAAAATACTAATTTTGATAGTAGAAAACTCCATTAATCGAAATTGTACCTTAGATAGAGAGAGCGGATACACCAAAGCAAGGGGAGGAGATTTGTTGTCCAGAGAATAGTATGAACAATATTTATTGAGAAGAAAGGCTTCTTCGTTAGTAAGTAAATTAATCAGTTCATCTGACACTGACGCTAAAAGGTACACGTGTCCAACCTTGACTGGATGTACGATAAGCGTTTCTCGAATTTCTTATCTCTTCCACCAACTTTCCGAATCTCATTATAAATTTCATGTCTGGAAAATGCCTTTTACCTATCAGGCCATTAAACAGTCCACTTTCATTCTGAGGCAAATAAAGCCACGGTTGGGCTGTAACAATAATAAAAAGGTAAGTATGAGAGATTTTACAATACTAGCAAAGAGCATGTGAGTTGCACGTGAAAGCATACGATTAATAAATTATTTTGATGTAATTTAACACTACTTTTGTCACGCCCCGAGCCCCGGGACCATGATAATCGCCGCGAGTTTATGAGAACATCTCAATAACCCGCAAGGCTCACCTAATAATAACATCGGTATAGAGCATCTATACCTAAATAAATGAATAATCCCAACTATAGAAAGAAATACATCATTTAAAAGAAACTCGAGTCATATCCCTCGTACAAACCCAAATAAGCTAATACAAATCCGATGTCCAAAACGAGACAATTAATTTCATCCAATGAAATTCAAATTAAGATAAAATTGATAATAGGGTCTAATTAAAATATGAAATAAAATCCATAAAGATACGCCCATCCGAGACAACGACCTTTCTCCTACTAAGCTTCAATATCTGAAAAATTTAATAAAATGGGATGAGCTCGACGGCCCCGTAAGTAACTCCATCACTCAACCAGTCGGATCAAGCAAGATAGAAAAATTATAGTTTTACCTTTTAAAGCATATATAATAAAATAGCTCATGAGTTTCAAACAATTTATAAACCATTTTAAAAGAAGTTCACAAAAAGCACGTTTAAAATACAACCAAATCTCCACGTACAAAAATCACCACGTAAAACCAACACATAAGCCAAACATGGTTAGGGACAGGTTTAACCCCCCTGTCTTAGGTCACTGGTGCAGGCATAACCCCCCTGCACTGGGTCACTAGTATAGGCTTAACCCCCCTATACTGGGTCACTGGTACAGGCACAACCCCCCTGTACTGGGTCACTAACCAACCTCACACGGTCTCGGCTCTACATTTCCTATTCCGGAATAGTCAACGATGTAATGGTCTCACAATGGGTTTTAAAAACCACCACCAAAGAAATCACGTTTCCAAAACCACGTATTCCAAAACCACAAACCATATCTCACTTTCAAACACTTTCAAACACTTTCACCAAAACAATCACGTTTCCAAAATCACGTTCGTATCACCATTAAACATCTTAACTCGCTTTTCAAAGATATATTTTTCAAAAACAATATTGAAATATTTAACTTTATCAAAAACCATATATATATATATACACTTGCACGATCCGAATTTTTAAAATCACACACTGATAAACCTCATTTTTACGCAATTTCCATTCCTTCATTCAACACGTTTATTATAGAATTGCATCATATTTTTCATCCCGCAAATGCGTTTAATGTTACTTTTGAGTGCCGTAGGAAATTTATATGTTGCAAGAGAAAAATACCAATTATAGGCTAAAATCGAGAACGAGTTGATTGGAGGCTGGAAATACAAGGCGTACAGGCGCCGTTCAAACTCGCGTACAGGCGCGCGCCAATTACAGTCTAAACGCGGAAAAGCCCATATTCAGCCCAATTTCGGATTTATGTTTTAGATTAGGTATAAATACCCCCTCCGAACATTGTTTTAGGGTTCGAACTTTATTTTCTTGAATTGAGTTGTAAAGATTGAGATCGAGAGACAAGATTCAAGAACGATTGTAGACAATTTATTCGACAACGGGTTTAATCGAAATTATTTTCTTTAATCTCTTTTAATTCTTGTCGTATTATGATGTTTACTTTATTAATTGTTGATTGTTTCTCTGCATCTATGGAGTAATCCATCTTATTCTGGAATCGGGAATAGCCCGATAATATGTTATCGATATAGATTATAGAATCGTTGATTTTACATCGCGTATGCTTATGATTTGCATTCTTGATTATTAATGCTTGTGAATTTGCTGGCCACTTATTTGCATGATAGTAGATATTAGGTGAAAATTCTGAAAGGTGACATCTATATCGGAACCCTAGTATTCAAACCTAGGATCCTAAATCACGAAAGTAGTTTTAGGTCTTTTGAGGAATCGATACATTATCATAGAGATTAATGAGTCTGAGTCTAGTCTAATCATCACGAAAGTAGTTGGTTAATTAGCTTAGATATGTTATTATGCTTCGACAGAAGATAGTGATTAAAATTGGATAGTGTCCTTCATAAGTAGCGATCGTAATTCAATCGGTAATATAATTGAGTCGATAATATATATCGTGGTAAACCCTAATTCCGGAATTTCCAATCATATACAAATCAAATCAATTTACTTGCTTTCCGTTTAGTTTTCTTTACAACTATCTCGTATTTTTATTAGGCTTAGATTACTGATAATTGATAGGCTAGTGCTTGATTGTTCGGTCCTCGTGGGAACGATATCTTTTGTACTGCACCGAAGCCGTGCGCTTGCGGTTTAGGCACATCAAGTTTTTGGCGCCGTTGCCGGGGACTTGAATAGTCAATATTAGTTCTTATCAGATTTTAGTGAGACTAAGTCATTTTATTTTATTTTTAATTTTTAATTTTTATTTCTCTGTTTAATTTCAGGTTTTCGATTTTTCCTTGTATGCGAAGTAAGCTCGATTTCGTACCTGATCCAGAAATCGAGAAAACCTTTCGTGCTAGGAGAAGACAACAAAAACTGAAACAAGCTCAGCTTAGACAAGTTACAATGGCTGAAGAGAACGTGAATGCAAATATTAATGCAAACGCTAACGCGAATGCAAATCCGGCTGCAAATGCGAATGCGAACGCAAATGCGAGATGTCTTAAGGATTTTGCAGCACCTAATGCTCAGACACTTCACTCCAGCATTGCCAGGCCTACTGTAGAGGCCAACAATTTCGAGCTCAAGCCATCCCTTCTGCAAATGGTTCAGCAGAATCAGTTTGGGGGTGCACCTACTGAAGAGCCGAACCTCTACTTGTCTATGTTTTTAGAGTACTGCGATACTCTGAAGATGAACGGGGTTTCCCAGGACGCCATCAGATTGAGATTGTTTCCGTTCTCACTGAGAGACAAGGCGAGAGCTTGGCTACATTCCTTACCGACTGGTTCGATTAGAACATGGGATCAATTGATGCAGACATTTTTAGCGAGATACTTTCCACCGAGCAAGACTGCACAACTGAGGAATCAAATTACGACTTTTGCTCAGAGAGAAGGCGAATCATTGTATGAAGCTTGGGAACGATTCAAAGATCTTCTGCGACTGTGCCCACATCACGGGTTAGAGAAATGGCTCATAGTGCATACTTTTTACAACGGGTTGATCTATACCACGAGGATGTCAGTCGATGCAGCAGCTGGAGGAGCTCTGATGAATAAAGGTATCGACGAAGCATACGATTTGATTGAAGACATGGCATTGAACCACTACCAGTGGTCAAGCGAAAGATCGACTCCACAGAAAACACCAGGTAAGTACGATATTGATGCCATTACTTTACTTTCTGCACAAGTAGAGGCTATGTCTAAGAAACTTGATTCGATGAATATGCATGTTAACTCTGTTACTACCCCTCCCCCTATGTGTGAAATATGTGGTACAATTGGTCATGTTGCATTAGAGTGTCAATTTGCGAGTATACCGACCGATCCCTCTATAGAACAAGCCAATTATGTGAACAACTTCAACCAAAAGAACGACCCGTTTTCAAACACTTTTAACTCTGGTTGGAGAAATCACCCCAATTTTTCATACAAACCTCAAAACGCAGCCGTCCCGCCTACTTTTAGACCACCACCGGGATTTCAACAAAAGCCTTTCAACCCTGTTCCACCACAGAAATCGAACTTAGAGTCACTTCTTGAGGGTTTCGTAGTAGCCCAGACTAAGCAAAACGAAGTAGTAAATGATGCAATTAAGCAACTAGCAACTAAAGTAGATTCATTAGCAACTCATAACAAAATGCTAGAAACTCAAATTGCACAGCAGGCTAATAACCCGATTAGGACTTCTGGTTCGTTTCCCGGTCAACCCGAGACAAATCCTAAGGAACATTGTAAGGCTATTACTTTAAGAAGTGGTACTAATTATGAAGGTCCTAAGATGCCTACTGAGACGAGTCAAACTGAGTTAACTGATAAGTTAGAAAAAGAGAAAACGCCTAGCCCTGACAGCTCAACAGATAAAACGAACGAAGTAACTGAAAAAGAGCCTGTTTATGTACCTCCACCACCATATGAACCACCCGTACCTTTCCCTCAAAGATTAGCTAAGGCAAAATTAGATAAGCAGTTTGGAAAGTTTTTGGATGTTTTGAAGAAACTTTATATTAACATTCCATTTACTGATGCACTTGCACAGATGCCGTCATATGCTAAATTTTTGAAGGAAATTCTGTCTAACAAACGTAAACTAGAGGATTATGAAACCGTGGCTTTAACTGAAGAGTGTAGTGCATTAATTCAAAATAAATTGCCTCCTAAGCTTAAAGACCCCGGTAGTTTTTCGATTCCATGTGTGATAGGTAACGTTAGTTTTGATCATGCATTGTGTGACCTAGGTGCTAGCGTTAGCTTTATGCCTCTTTCGGTTTCACGTAAGTTAGAGATGGGTGAGTTAAAACCTACTACGATTACTCTGCAATTAGCTGATAGATCTGTGAAGTATCCAGTAGGTATGCTAGAAGATGTACCGATTAGAGTAGGAAAATTTTTCATTCCTGCTGATTTTGTTGTTCTAGAGATGGAGGAGGATTCTCAAATCCCCATCATACTTGGTAGGCCGTTCTTAGCCACAGCTGGTGCTATTATAGATGTTAAGAACGGTAGACTATCATTAAAAGTCGGGGACGAGAAGGTTGAATTTAGTCTGGCTAAAACTGTTACTTACCCTTCTCTTGAGAATTCTTGTTGTAGAGTTGATCAGGTGGACCGGCTAGTTCAAGGCAAGCTCACGAAGTACTTATGCAGTGATCCATTGGAAGCTTGCCTAGTGAACAACGGTACAACGGACAATGAAGACGAAGCCATTGCTGATATTGCTCGTCGCCTCGAGGGAAATCCACCGGTTCCAGTCAATGCCATTGGAGTAAAGGAGTTGAGCAAAGATCCGAAAGAAAGTAAAGAATCCAACTCAATACCCCAGGTAGAACTAAAACCACTTCCCTCGACACTCAGGTATGAATTTCTCGGCCCTAATTCTATGTATCCTGTGATCGTGAATGCTGATTTGAGTAAGGAAGAAATCGATAAGTTGCTTAGAGTCCTTAGATCACATCAAAAAGTCATAGGCTATACCATAGATGATTTGAAAGGGATTAATCCATCGTTTTGCATGCATAAAATTTTGATGGAAGACGATTTTAAACCTTCTAGAGAACACCAACGTAGATTAAATCCTACTATGCAGGATGTAGTTAGAAAAGAAGTTTTAAAATTGTTAGATGCTGGAATTATCTATCCTATTTCTGATAGTAAGTGGGTAAGTCCGGTACAAGTAGTCCCTAAGAAAGGAGGAGTGACTGTAGTGAAAAACGAGAAAAACGAATTAATTCCTACTAGGACAGTCACCGGGTGGAGAATGTGTATAGATTATAGAAAATTGAACACTGCAACTCGAAAAGATCACTTTCCCCTTCCCTTTATTGATCAAGTACTTGAAAGGTTAGCTAAGCTAATCATTCGCACTTTTGTTATCTAGATGGGTATTCAGGATTTTATCAAATTCCTATACACCCTAATGATCAAGAAAAAACCACGTTCACATGTCCCTATGGCACTTATGCTTTTAGGAGAATGCCTTTTGGTTTGTGTAATGCGCCTGCTACTTTTCAACGTTGCATGATGGCTATATTTTCTGATTTAATTGAGAACATTATGGAAGTATTTATGGATGACTTTTCTGTATATGGCACCACTTTCGATATTTGTCTGTCTAATCTTTCTCGAGTGTTGCAGAGATGTGGAGAAGTCAATTTAGTTTTAAATTGGGAAAAATGCCATTTTATGGTTAGGGAAGGCATTGTGTTAGGACACCTCGTATCTGAACGAGGAATTGAAGTTGATCGAGCAAAGCTGGAAGTAATCGAGAAGTTGCCACCACCTACCTGTGTGAAGGATGTTAGGAGTTTTTTGGGCCATGCCGGTTTTTACCGGAGATTTATTAAGGATTTTTCTAAAATTACTAAGCCCTTAACTCATTTACTTGCTAAAGATATTTCTTTCGATTTCGATAATGATTGTCTTGATGCTTTTCGCAGGTTGAAGGAAGCACTTGTTACCGCCCCTATTGTTCAACCGCCTGACTGGAATCTACCCTTTGAGATTATGTGCGATGCGAGTGATTTCGCTATTGGGGCAGTATTAGGCCAAAGAAAGGATAAAAAGATGCATGTGATCTACTATGCTAGTAGGACGTTAGATGAAGCTCAGATGAATTATGCTACCACCGAGAAAGAGTTATTAGCTGTAGTGTTCGCTTTTGACAAGTTTCGTTCATACCTGGTTGGTTATAAGGTTATCGTTTATACAGATCATTCAGCAATCAGATATCTATTGAGTAAAAAAGACGCAAAGCCGAGACTTATCAGATGGATATTATTATTGCAAGAGTTCGATCTTGAGATTCGGGATAAAAAGGGGATAGAGAATACCGTGGCCGACCATCTATCTCGACTTAGGGAGGATGAGGATAAAAAGACACTACCGATAGACGATTCGTTCCTCGATGACCATCTCTATGCAGTGGCTAAGATAGACGCACCGTGGTACGCCGATTATGTTAATTACTTATCATGTAAGATACTCCCGCCCGATTTTAGTTATCAGCAAAAGAAGAAATTTTTCACTGATCTGAAGCATTATTACTGGGACGAGCCTCTTCTCTTCAAGCACTGTACAGACGGGGTATATAGGAGATGCATACCGGAGGAGGAGATGGTAAGTGTCATGACTCACTGTCATAGTTCCCCATATGGAGGTCATGCTAGCAAATCGAAGACAGTAGCGAAGATTCTACAATCTGGATTTTATTGGCCTACTTTGTTTAAAGATGTTCAAGATTTCGTTAGCGCATGTGACAGTTGTCAAAGGACGGGAAATATATCGAGACGTAATGAGATGCCTATGAATACAATTCTAGAAGTTGAGATTTTTGATGTTTGGGGAATTGATTTTATGGGGCCATTCCCGTCATCGTGTGGTAACAAGTTTATACTTGTAGCGGTGGATTATGTTTCGAAGTGGATGGAAGCGATTGCCTCGCCAACGAATGATTCGAGAGTGGTAACCCGATTGTTTAAAAAGACTATTTTTCCTAAATTCGGTGTTCCAAGGGTAGTGATAAGTGATGGAGGTACACATTTTACTGAACGTCAATTCGAAACCTTACTTACCAAGTACGGGGTCACACATAAAGTAGCCACACCATATCATCCCCAAACTAGTGGTCAAGTAGAAGTTTCGAATAGAGAGATCAAAGTTATTCTAGAAAAGACTGTCTCGAAATCAAGAAAAGATTGGTCTCTCAAGTTAGACGATGCCTTATGGGCTTATCGCACCGCTTTCAAAACCCCGATAGGTACGACACCTTTTCGCCTTATTTATGGCAAATCTTGCCACTTACCGGTAGAGCTCGAGCATAAGGCATATTGGGCCATTAAAGCTCTAAACTTCGATCTTAAAGACGCTGGTGAGCGAAGAATGTTACAGTTGCATGAGCTTGACGAGCTAAGACTTGATGCGTACGAGAATGCGCGAATCTACAAAGAGCGAACAAAGAAGTGGCACGACAAACAGATTCACAGACGAGAATTTAAGAAGGGTGATCTCGTTTTATTATTCAATTCACGTCTGAGGCTGTTTCCGGGCAAATTACGATCAAGGTGGTCGGGGCCATTTGTAGTCGAAACAGCATACCCATTCGGGGCTGTTGATATTTGGAGCGAAGGTACGGGAATTTTTAAAGTTAATGGGCAAAGGCTCAAGCATTACATCGCGGGCGAACCGATCGAAAAAGCTATCACGTCGAGCCTTCGTGATGCTCGATCAAACCCAACCAATTAAGCGGGGTAACGTCGAGCTAAAGACGTAAAACAAGCGCTTTTTGGGAGGCAACCCAAATGTATCCTTTATTTTTGTTTTTGTTTTCTTTCCTGTCGTTTTGTTTCGTTTCAAGTTTTCTTTAAAAAAAAAAAAAAAAAAAAAATCGAATTTTGTCTTGCGTACGTACGCCGAGTAAATCGGCGTACAATCAACGGAGGCAGAGTTTTTCATCGAATCCGCGTACGTACGCGAAAATGAATGGCGCCTGTGCGCCGAGTAACATGGCGTACGTACGCCGTGTAAATCGGCGTACAATCAACGATAACAAAGATTTTTAGAGCTTTGGCGTACGTACGCGAAAATGAACTGCGTACGTACGCCTAAATACATTGCGTACGTACGCCGAATTAAAATGGCGTACGTACGCAAGGTCGGGTTTAGAGTTTTTTAAAACAGCTTTCTTCCATTCTTTACACATTAAAACCTATTTTTCACTCTAAACACTCGACTTCTTCTCATTCTCACTCGTTTTTTTTCATCCATCACAGCCACGAGAAGCAACGGCATACACTCCACTACGAAGCTTCAAGCACGAAATCGACATTGGGGTAAGGAATAGCTAACCCTTTCGAATTCGAATTTGGTTTCGCAAATTAGGGTTCCTGCAATTTCGAAAATTTGGGCAAGAATTGGACGGGCTTTAGTTTGATTAGCTTGTTTAAGAATTGAATTAAAGGTATTGAACATATCTTTAGAGGATTGATAGCTATATTATCGTTCTTTGCAACAATCGAGTTAGGGTTTATAAAAATTGGGCGAAAATCAGGGGTTTTGAGTTTGAATACTTCAGTTTGAACATAGTCGGAGACATTGCACTGTGGTTTGGTTTGATTCATTGGAATTAGAAGTTGAAGGTTGTAAATTGATTGAATTGCTTGAAGTGTTGAAGTCTTGGGTTGGATTGAATTTGGTATACCATTTCGTTGTCGAGTTACGGGCTTGAATTGTGCATCGAATTGGATTGAATTGCTTAGAATTGGTATTGCATTGGTTTGATTGCATTGTCGAGGACTTGGACATTGAATACCAAACGTTACTCCGCCGAAATTTTGGACAAATGGTACGAACAAAGAATGCGTCCAAGGGCAAGGGTAAAGCTCCGGTGAGCTCTTCTCGAAATCAACCCGAGGAACAGGGTAATGATAGAATTATACGGTTTGAAACATCGGAAACTGAACTAACGTGGCGACGTCTGATGTCGCACAAAATATTCAAAGAACGAGCCTTTATATTCACCAAACCCAAATCAGTACGAACCTTAGCCACCGCCTACGATTGGAAGGGCTTCTCGAATATATTGCCCAAAATCAATGTCACTTGGGTTCAGGAATTTTATGCGAATTGCGTCGAACACGAGAAATCATACGGACCGCGTAGGCACCGTCCCACAGTCGAGGTTCGGGGTGTCGAGGTCCACTTTGATACACATAACATACAACATGTACTCCAATTGCCAAATGTCGAAGGCCCGAGCGAATACTTAGAATTGTTAAGAGACGACACCCCACAATTCAAGTCCGAGATCACAAAAACAGTGGCGACTGAAGAGACACAATGGATTAGGCAGGGATCCACACTTAACCGAACTGAAATAAACCCGGTAGCGTCATTTTGGTACGAGTTCATACGATACCGGTTAATGCCCACGACGAACCGTTCTGAAGTAACACGTGCACGGGCTACTCTCATATATGCAATACTTAATAGAAGAGTCATCGACGAGACTAGAATCATACGAGAGAGCCTTTTTGAAGCTATAGAACGTTTAACCGCCGAAATGAGACATGACTCGGGGCGACGAAAGAGTCCCTTGCTTTTCCCAGCACTTATACACTTGCTCTGCGAACACTATGATGTCCTCGAGCGCCCCGACGATATTTTTGAGAATGCCGGCGATGACCTCGGCTATGATGATGTCCTACGAGCCCCTCCGCAAAAACGAGCACGACAATCGACCGAGCCTTCTGATTTACCACAGACAGATGTAGGGACTAGCTCGAGTGCTCCTGCACCCCCTCCGTCGGACTCATACTACCAGCTCCTCACTCAAATTCAAACCGGCATCGC
The DNA here is from genome assembly GCA_963669365.1 of Verbascum thapsus. Lineage (NCBI taxonomy): Eukaryota > Viridiplantae > Streptophyta > Magnoliopsida > Lamiales > Scrophulariaceae > Verbascum > Verbascum thapsus. Next base: position 5,361,510 of record OY770116.1, read on the forward strand.
TGGGATAAACACTCGGATGGGCACCATAGAATCTGACATCACGGGATTTCGGACCGATATTGCGGGATTTAGGACCGCTATGGGTACTATGCAGTCGGACATTAGGGCTATTAGAGCATGGCAGCGCCAAGAGGATCTTCGGCGAAATCCGCCCCCAACCAACCCCACTGCCACCGACCCGGTCGACGATTTTATAGCCGGCATGGATTATGAGAATGCACCGACGGACGCTTAGAGACCATAGACCGCCCTTCGCCTCGCTTGGTTTTCTTTCTTTTTCTTTCCCTTTTTCCTTTTTTTTTTCCTTTCCTTTTTATGTTTTTAGTTTCTAGTTTACCTTTCGTTTTTAAGTCTTTATGTTTTTATGCTTTTATGTTTTTATGTTTTTCTATTCTAGACTTTAGGATGGAATGTAATGCCAAAGATGCTTAATCCAAAAGTCTGTTTCTTTTATCTAGTTCCAGTGTTGTGTTTCTCTACAATCTCATTGATCCAATGCCTAGCAAAATCAGAACGATTGTCTCGACTCTCACCAAGGTTATGTCCCTTTTTACGTTTATGCATGCATACATACACACGTTTATCACATTAGGGACAATGTGCGATTCAAGTCTGGGGGTCGTTTACGGAGACATAACATTTTTACTATGGATTCTAGCTTTATCTATGTGATCGCCTTACATCGATTGACTAGGTGATATGAAAGCCTGACTTTTTAATACATATAACGCATAATCTTTTCTGTCGGTGATATCATCTGCTTAGTTACATTTTTCTGGCTAGTCACTAATACGTAGTAGTCCAAGGCATAGGAGTTGAGTGGATCACCCGTTTTCGAAACACATAGGTAGTGGCCTCCAAGTCTACCAACTTAGAATCACGTCTTCTGGCACAATACCTAAAAAAAAAAAAAAAAAAATATGGATTAGTTCGTTCTGTGACCTTTGACACTTGAGTGATTAAGTCCGAAGGAGTCTCTTAAAACTTAACGCCCTATGGCTATCTAGCTTGGGAGTCGTTGACCCAAAGCTCGATAACGGGTGTCATAGAAAGTCTAAGGGAACGAACATTGCACAATCCTGACAAGTATGAGCTCGTTTGTACAGTTGACCTATGCTAAAAGCTCAATATTGTGAACCAGTTAGACCCTAATATCTGTTAGACCAGTTGGTAGGGATGGGCGCCACTCGAATTTTGTTAGAAACGCCATTCGACTATAATGCTTAAAGATGGCTTTATTCAGTGCTTTCTAGAAGCTTGTCTAACTCTGTGGTGTGAGGTAACCAACGATTAGCCGAATGCACGATTTTCTTCTAACAATGTCGGGTCATTAGTTCACGTCGATTTTTGTATGATTGTATCACATTTCGATCTAGCGAAGATTAATTGATTTTGTGATTTTGTGGGTATATCTTCTGCAAACCCTCACGAGACTATAACTCGTCCTTTTTGGGTAACAAAAAGGTTTAAAGGCTTGTTGCACGTGCTAAGTGCAATCGTGTACTCTACGAAAATGAGTTTATCTTTAGTTTTTGTTTTTGTTTCTTTATTTTACCGTTTGTTCGAGGACGAACAAAAGCAAGTTTGGGGGGGTTGATAAACCTCATTTTTACGCAATTTCCATTCCTTCATTCAACACGTTTATTATAGAATTGCATCATATTTTTCATCCCGCAAATGCGTTTAATGTTACTTTTGAGTGCCGTAGGAAATTTATATGTTGCAAGAGAAAAATACCAATTATAGGCTAAAATCGAGAACGAGTTGATTGGAGGCTGGAAATACAAGGCGTACAGGCGCCGTTCAAACTCGCGTACAGGCGCGCGCCAATTACAGTCTAAACGCGGAAAAGCCCATATTCAGCCCAATTTCGGATTTATGTTTTAGATTAGGTATAAATACCCCCTCCGAACATTGTTTTAGGGTTCGAACTTTATTTTCTTGAATTGAGTTGTAAAGATTGAGATCGAGAGACAAGATTCAAGAACGATTGTAGACAATTTATTCGACAACGGGTTTAATCGAAATTATTTTCTTTAATCTCTTTTAATTCTTGTCGTATTATGATGTTTACTTTATTAATTGTTGATTGTTTCTCTGCATCTATGGAGTAATCCATCTTATTTTGGAATCGGGAATAGCCCGATAATATGTTATCGATATAGATTATAGAATCGTTGATTTTACATCGCGTATGCTTATGATTTGCATTCTTGATTATTAATGCTTGTGAATTTGCTGGCCACTTATTTGCATGATAGTAGATATTAGGTGAAAATTCTGAAAGGTGACATCTATATCGGAACCCTAGTATTCAAACCTAGGATCCTAAATCACAAAAGTAGTTTTAGGTCTTTTGAGGAATCGATACATTATCATAGAGATTAATGAGTCTGAGTCTAGTCTAATCATCACGAAAGTAGTTGGTTAATTAGCTTAGATATGTTATTATGCTTCGACAGAAGATAGTGATTAAAATTGGATAGTGTCCTTCATAAGTAGCGATCGTAATTCAATCGGTAATATAATTGAGTCGATAATATATATCGTGGTAAACCCTAATTCCGGAATTTCCAATCATATACAAATCAAATCAATTTACTTGCTTTCCGTTTAGTTTTCTTTACAACTATCTCGTATTTTTATTAGGCTTAGATTACTGATAATTGATAGGCTAGTGCTTGATTGTTCGGTCCTCGTGGGAACGATATCTTTTGTACTGCACCGAAGCCGTGCGCTTGCGGTTTAGGCACATCACACACCCACACCAAAACAATTACATATATATATATAATTTCATAACTAGTAGAGTGAAAAGTCACTTACCTCGATTAACTCGATTATATGCTAAAATTATGAATTCGCTATGAATTTCTTGATCCGTCTCCAACCAAATCTAAATAATACAAATATTAATATTATTCAATAATACTCAACCTTGAGACAGATAAATTCAACTATTCTTATTAACCATTTACTGTGATGTTAATTACGTTATGTATTCACTATTCAAGGAATTAATTTAACTGTAAACACTCCAATAAACTAATACATATTCCATGTTTCTTTTTCCAATTTATTAATATGAAACTAGTGAAACTATTTGGATAGATAACCATACCAACAGTCCAAGAAATATAGTTATCATCATTAATGTATGTAAAGAGAAAATAAATCTAATCATACTTTATCGTTTTGGATGAATTTCAGCCAATACCTCATTCCTAAACAGTAAACACAACTGATGATTCATACAATTAGTGTTAATGATTTTATTAATTAATCTAATTAATCACATTTAACGTTTCAATTATTTAGTGCTGCTAATCTATAGATTAATCCAATTAATTAAGAATCAATAAACTCCACTATAAAGATTAATGCATATGATGATCAGACATTGACATAGATAAATATATATATAGTAATTATGTATTAATCTGCATTCAGTAAGACTAATCCTCTGTTCATTATTGTTATACCTAATAATTATATCACTAATTAATTCCATCGTCATCATTCTCAAAACTCAAATAGATAATTGTGCCATGATAATTAGCTGACTCACGCCTTACAATCATAGTTCTGCTAATCTATCTGTTAATGACATTTTTCCATGCTAATTAGTGTGCAATTCAGTGATCAAATTAAAGATTTCAAAGAATGTTACCTGCTATTTTCTTGAATTTTCCCGTGGCCACCACTATGCTTCTTCTCTACTCTTGTTTTTCTATTCTTTTCTTTTGTTGTAGTTATGAAATAATTGTAGTCCAACAAGTTCACTTATATATAATTAGGGTTAATAAATAATTCTAATCCTATTGGTATAAAATAATGCCTTGCCAACTATTGTTATTTTTTTAGAATTTAAAAGTATAATGACAACCCACTAATCACTCCTAATATAATAATCTAGTATACTTTACACCATTGCCTACCATTATTGTTAATCATTTTTTTCTCAAACTTAATTCATCATTGTTCCACTAAGTCACTTTCCCATATTAATATTACCATTATTTATTTTCAAAACTAAGCTACAATATTTTATCATGATTATAAAGTTATAAAGTCCGTGAACTAGATGACCATTCCACTTAGTTTATGTAATAGGCCACTAACTTATAATTTGTAATTTATACATGAGACTTTAATTAATGCCCAACAATTCACATGATTATGTTTAATATGTATGTATATATATTTGCTAGATCATGATAACTCATAATTATACAAGATATAATAATTTATTGCATCATACACTTTTGGTTATATGACATATATATATATACATACATATATGTTTATATTTTACTAAACTTATTATTACATTTTTTTTTTGTATTGTGATGCAAATTAATTTATCGGGTATTACATTCTACCCTCCTAAGAAAAAGTTTAGTCCTCTAAACTTAACGTACCTTGATCAGCAAAAAGTTGAGGATATTGATTCTTGATTTCCTCCTGGAGTTCCCATGTGGCCTCTCTCTCAGAGTGATTGCTCCATTGCACCTTAACGTAAGGTATCACGCGAGTTCGTAGGATTTTATCTTGTCTGTCCAAAATCTTAATTGGAACTTCTTTAACAGTCAAATCTTCCCTTAATTGTATGGGCTCGTATTCCACTACATGGCTCGAATCAGGAATATACTTCCGAAGCATGGAGACATGAAATACATTGTGTACACTTGACAAAGCTGGTGGTAAAGCGAGTCGATACGCAACTTCTCCAATCCTTTCTAAAATCTCAAATGGCCCTATAAATCGGGGACTTAGCTTTCCACGTACTCCAAAACGCATCACACCTTTAGTTGGTGAAATTCTTAGAAATACGTGATCTCCCACTTCAAACTCTAACCTTCTTCTCTTTATATCTGCATAGCTCTTTTGTCGGCTCTGAGCTGTACGGAGTCGATCCCTCACAAGTTGTATCTTTTCAATTGCTTGTTGTACTATTTCTGGTTCCAATAACTTTTTTTCACCAACATCATTCCAATGAATAGGAGAACGACACTTTCGTCCATAGAGAGCTTCAAATGGTGACATTTGAATACTAGCTTGATAACTATTGTTATACGCAAACTCCACCATAGGTAAATGTTGTTCCCAAGATCCCTTTAGATCTAGAATACAAGCTCTCATCATATCCTCAAGAGTCTGAATAGTTCTCTCAGATTGCCCATCTGTTTGAGGGTGAAAGGCTGTGCTAAAGTGCAAGTTAGTTCCTAATGCTGCATGCAAACTCCGCCAAAAACGAGATACAAAACGTGGATCCCGATCCGATATGATAGTACATGGAATACCATGCAACTTCAGAATTTGTTCCTTATATAACTCTGCTAACCTCTCCAATGGTGTGCTTTATTTGATCGGTATGAAGTGAGCTACTTTAGTCAGTCGATCCACAATAACCCAAATAGCAGTATTATTCTTTTGGGTTCGAGGAAGCCCAGTCACGAAGTCCATGGTGATGTGTTCCCACTTCCACTCAAGGATGGGAAGTGGTTGTAACTCCCCTGCCTTCTCCTTACGTTCCGCCTTAACACGTTGACAAACTAAACATTTCGAGACATACTCAGCTATTTCTCTCTTCATATTGTTCCACCAGAATGTATGCTTCAAATCTTGATACATTTTAGTACCGCCAGGATGAACAGTATAGCCGCTACTATGAGCCTCTCGAAGAATATCCTCCTTCAGTGATGAATCATTTGGTACACACAGCCTATTTCGAAACATCAGGTGACCCTCCTTGTGAAGCACAAATTCTGAGTTAATTCCATTTTTTAACTTTCTTAAAGTTTCCTGCAACTGAGGGTCCTCAACTTGAGCCACTCGAATTCTTTCAATTAATGTTGGTTGGAGTGTCAAGTTAGATAATTGTGCTACAGCCCCTCTCACTCTCACATCCAGTTGTAGTCTATCGAAGTCCTCCAGTATATGTCTTTGTGAGGTTATAAGAGTTGCAAAGTTCCCAACAGCCTTTCTACTTAATGCATCTGCAACCACATTAGCCTTTCCAGGATGATAACTAATCGTTAGATCATAATCATGAAGTAGTTCCAACCATCGTCTCTGTCTCATATTCAACTCCTTTTGAGTGAAAATGTATTTCAAGCTCTTATGATCAGTAAATATCTCACATTTCTCACCATACAAGTAATGCCTCCACAACTTTAATGCAAAAACCACGGCAGCCAACTCCAAATCATGGGTAGGATAGTTCGTTTCATAAGGCTTGAGTTGTCTAGAAGCATATGCTACAACCTTATTTTTCTGCATCAATACACAACCTAGTCCCTTCCTTGAGGCATCACAATATATAGAATAACTTTCACTAGGAGAAGGAAGTGTAAGCACTGGAGCAGAAACTAACTTCTTCTTTAATTCTTGAAAACTCTGCTCGCATTCTTCAGTCCATTCAAACTTGATTTTCTTTTGCGTTAAACGAGTCAAAGGTGCAGCTATTCGAGAAAATCCCTCTACAAAGCGTCTATAATAGCCAGCCAAACCTAAGAAGCTTCGAATCTCCGTTACCGTTGTCGGCCTGCTCCACTCGACTACTGCCTGAATCTTTTGAGGATCCACTAAAACACCATGTTCGTTGATTACATGACCAAGGAATGCTACATTTTCCAACCAAAACTCACATTTCTTTAGTTTAGCATACAATCTATTTTCCCTCAAGATTTGTAGAATAAGTCTTAAGTGCCTCTCATGTTCTTCCTTACTTTTTGAGTATATGAGGATGTCATCGATAAACACCACCACACATTGATCTAAGTAAGGTCTAAATATCCGGTTCATCATATCCATAAAAGCAGCCGGCGCATTAGTGAGCCCAAACGGCATCACTAAAAACTCATAATGTCCATATCTCGTTCTAAAAGCTGTCTTTGGTATATCTTCGGGCTTAATCTTCAATTGATGGTAACCAGTTCGAAGATCAATCTTCGAGAAAATCTTGGATCCTCGTAGTTGGTCAAACAGATCATCGATTCGAGGTAATGGATACTTATTCCTCACAGTTGCCTTGTTCAATTCTCGATAGTCAATACAAAGCCTCATACTACCATCCTTCTTCTTAACGAACAAGGCTGGTGCTCCCCACGGTGAGACACTCGATCTAATAAATCCCATATCTAGTAGTTCTTGTAGTTGCTCCTTCAACTCTTTCAATTCAGCCGGAGCCATTCGATACGGTGCTCTTGAAATAGGGCTTGTACCAGACATTAAGTCAATTGCAAACTCAGTCTCTCGATCGGGTGGTAATCCAGGTAATTCTTCCGGAAATACATCTGGAAATTTATTAACAATAGAAATATCTTCTAGCACTAGCTCAATATCTTTTGTATCACGAACGGTTGCTAAGTATCCAGCACAACCGTTTTCTAACAACCTATGAGCGTTTAGTGCAGAAATAAACTTGGGAATAGGCTTGCAAGTTCCACCTAAGAATTGGAATTCTGGTAAACCGGGTGGATGGAAGTTCACCTTCTTTGCTCGACAGTCGATGGTAGCATAATATTTAGCCAACCAGTCCATCCCAAGAATGTCACACCCCGAACTTGATAAAAAAAAACATCTATATATGAAGCGAACTTAAACTTTTCAACACTAACTCGATTCCTTCGACGAAATACTACCTGGTAACAAAATAAATTATATCCCACAAACTAAAATGAAATACGTCAAAGTGGATCACCACTAACTTACATTATAAACATCCAAAATTATAAACAAAGAGTGCCAAAACAATGTACGTCATTGATCACTTACAACGCCTAAACTTTGATATCAATACAAAACTATAGGAATAAGTCGTCACGTCTAACTAATATCTACAAACTGATCCATATACATCTAACCCAAAAGTCACATGACGAACCAAAATATACTTGGCTAAACTAACCGACCATCTAGACTGTATCAGAGCACTTCTAACGCGCAGCTTACTCCCTCAAAGGTACGTCACCCATTACCTGAAGGAAATACATTTACAAAAATATAAGCAAAGGCTTAATGAGGTCGAGATGTGGGTGCCAGTGATTTTAAAATGAAGAGAGTTTAAAGTAAAAACACACGTATGTTATGAGTGACATGCAACTATTGAAATCAACGACTATAGATAAACAATCACAGGTACTGATTCATATAAATCCTTTGAGAAGTTCGATAACGAAGAAGACTCAATATCGGTTGCACCTCTTTATGACTCCTATCATCGATCAACTACCTTATCCACCAATTGCAAGCGGCCAACTTGCATAAAACTGGCATGCCCGGGAACATGCCTAAATCTACGACCCCATCGCCATGATACGCTCCGTCCATGCGCGGGAGGGGAATCGGCAACCATGATGTTGTGACCACCAATCCGGCGAGCCCGTTGCTGCCCGGCAGGGTCACAATCATCATGCCGTGGTTGGGCCCAAAAGAACAAGCAATATGTCCACAAGTCGCATGAATAAAATGAAATGTCATATCGTGAAATGAATGGAACAGAGTATTGTGTCGTGCATAGAAATATGATGTCTGATGCATATATTACAAACTTTAAGTAATAAACTATTGTAATGCATATGTGATTGACCACCTCCAGAATACATTTTACCAAACGGCCGTTACATAATTTCCTCCAGTTTTATTTTCAAAACTATATATATATATATATATATATATATCGACACTCACCTTTGGAAATATGTGTCCCCTGCTCGTTCTCTTTTACCTGCGAATACTCTTCTTCGAATTCACTTTTATCGATAATGAAGTAACGATGGCCTTATATTCGCACCGTAGTCAAAACTAACTTCATCAATCGTTGCTGAAATGAACGCAGCCAAACAACCATTCAATAAAACTCAATTTAAAATGAACAAGATGGACAAAACACATATCCAACATCCTTAAACAAGGCACCAAGTATGTGGCTGCTGCAATTAAAAACACCATCAGTGCCCTTACCATATCTTCTATCTTTCCCCATCACAATTAATTTATACTAACAAATTTCATTTCCAGAAATTAAAGGTGAGATAGTCAAGTAAGATAGTTATCCCATCTAATTCCTTATTCAATACAATCTGTCCATTGATCACCGAAACTCGTCGAGGCTAAAAGTTACCCTTTAGACATCAATTCTTCAAGAGTATAAGCTAGAATTAAGGAAATCAAAACAAGAAAACATACTACCTATATATATATATATATGTATATATATATGTTCTAATTAACTTCAATTCCTACACTATTATCTTTACCCACTCAAATCAAAGTCACAATTAAGAACAACAAAGCAATTATGCTTAGGAATTAAAGCTAGAGAAATAAAAAGCCCAATTTCTTTACCGTCTCTGCTCGTCGCCGCAACTCGAAGGGTTTTGTAATTTCAGAATTCCCTTTCTCCTTTGTTCTTAACCTTCACAATATCTTAGTCTTAACTCGTATGGTGCTTTTGCTATTTTTCTACTCCTTGTTAAATCTCTCAGCTATCCTACTGAACTTTTGGTTTTGTAGAAGAAGATAAAAGTTTGAAGGAAAGAAAGAGTAAATCACGTAAATGTTGAGGAGCTTGGAAGATAGTGTAGTGGGATGAGTCACTAGTTGAGGTGTCTTGTAAGGAGAAATTGGCTTGGCTTGATAGAATATATAATGCACTTTAGTCATGAATATCTAATTATTATAATTAATTACCAACATATCTATACATAATGCTCAAGTCATTATCTATTTAATTTCTTATTTTATTAACTTGAGTACATAATATGAACTCTAAACTAGCATATAGTAAATTTAGAGATTAAATTATTTTGCTAGAAACTATAATTCTAAAAAAATAATAACTATCTACATTACTTAAATTATAAAATAACACTAATGTTATTTACTAAATTCCCGAGAAAAGTAATAAGAACACTGGTGCAGGCATAACCCCCCTGCACTGGGTCACTAGTATAGGCTTAACCCCCCTATACTGGGTCACTGGTACAGGCACAACCTCCCTGTACTGGGTCACTAACCAACCTCACACGGTCTCGGCTCTACATTTCCTATTCCGGAATAGTCAACAATGTAATGGTCTCACAATGGGTTTTAAAAACCACCACCAAAGAAATCACGTTTCCAAAACCACGTATTCCAAAACCACAAACCATATCTCACTTTCAAACACTTTCAAACACTTTCACCAAAACAATCACGTTTCCAAAATCACGTTCGTATCACCATTAAACATCTTAACTCGCTTTTCAAAGATATATTTTTCAAAAACAATATTGAAATATTTAACTTTATCAAAAACCATATATATATATATATATATATACACTTGCACGATCCGAATTTTTAAAATCACACACCCACACCAAAACAATTACATATATATATATATAATTTCATAACTAGTAGAGTGAAAAGTCACTTACCTCGATTAACTCGATTATATGCTAAAATTATGAATTCGCTATGAATTTCTTGATCCGTCTCCAACCAAATCTAAATAATACAAATATTAATATTATTCAATAATACTCAACCTTGAGACAGATAAATTCAACTATTCTTATTAACCATTTACTGTGATGTTAACTACGTTATGTATTCACTATTCAAGGAATTAATTTAACTGTAAACACTCCAATAAACTAATACATATTCCATGTTTCTTTTTCCAATTTATTAATATGAAACTAGTGAAACTATTTGGATAGATAACCATACCAACAGTCCAAGAAATATAGTTATCATCATTAATGTATGTAAAGAGAAAATAAATCTAATCCTACTTTATCGTTTTGGATGAATTTCAGCCAATACCTCATTCCTAAACAGTAAACACAACTGATGATTCATACAATTAGTGTTAATGATTTTATTAATTAATCTAATTAATCACATTTAACGTTTCAATTATTTAGTGCTGCTAATCTATAGATTAATCCAATTAATTAAGAATCAATAAACTCCACTATAAAGATTAATGCATATGATGATCAGACATTGACATAGATAAATATATATATAGTAATTATGTATTAATCTGCATTCAGTAAGACTAATCCTCTGTTCATTATTGTTATACCTAATAATTATATCACTAATTAATTCCATCGTCATCATTCTCAAAACTCAAATAGATAATTGTGCCATGATAATTAGCTGACTCACGCCTTACAATCATAGTTCTGCTAATCTATCTGTTAATGACATTTTGCCATGCTAATTAGTGTGCAATTCAGTGATCAAATTAAGGATTTCAAAGAATGTTACCTGCTATTTTCTTGAATTTTCCCGTGGCCACCACTATGCTTCTTCTCTACTCTTGTTTTTCTATTCTTTTCTTTTGTTGTAGTTATGAAATAATTGTAGTCCAACAAGTTCACTTATATATAATTAGGGTTAATAAATAATTCTAATCCTATTGGTATAAAATAATGCCTTGCCAACTATTGTTATTTTTTTAGAATTTAAAAGTATAATGACAACCCACTAATCACTCCTAATATAATAATCTAATATACTTTACACCATTGCCTACCATTATTGTTAATCATTTTTTTCTCAAACTTAATTCATCATTGTTCCACTAAGTCACTTTCCCATATTAATATTACCATTATTTATTTTCAAAACTAAGCTACAATATTTTATCATGATTATAAAGTTATAAAGTCCGTGAACTAGATGACCATTCCACTTAGTTTATGTAATAGGCCACTAACTTATAATTTGTAATTTATACATGAGACTTTAATTAATACCCAACAATTCACATGATTATGTTTAATATGTATGTATATATATTTGCTAGATCATGATAACTCATAATTATACAAGATATAATAATTTATTGCATCATACACTTTTGGTTATATGACATATATATATATATACATACATATATGTTTATATTTTACTAAACTTATTATTACATTTTTTTTTGTATTGTGATGCAAATTAATTTACCGGGTATTACAACTTTGATGAGTATACCTAAGTAGAGTCAAATAATTAATGGATTTTTAAATAAAAAGAGACAAATTAGGTTTGATATCATGATTCTCAATTAATACTTTAAAATAAAATATTTTTCAAACTATAACTCATTATATAATTCTAGTATTAATATTTTTTGTGCATATGTATTGCCATGTGATACAAATTTATTAGTTATAAATTTTTATTTTCTTTTTGTCGCTTGATGAGATGTTTATTAGATGACATTTTTACACATTCCTAAAAAGAGAAAAAGTCAAAGATAATAATTCATTGTTTAACATTTTTTGTGAATTCACATAGTGTATGTCATAATGGATTTTATGGTAATTTATAAAACGACGTTCTCTTTCGTGTTGAATTTATCTTTATTTTAATTGAACTTTTTATGCTTACTAAAATGACTTGACAAGAAAACAATTCTAAAATACTAATTTTGATAATAGAAAACTCCATTAATCGAAATTGTACCTTAAATGAAGAGAGCGGAGACACCAAAGCAAGCAGAGGAGATGTATTTTCTCGAGAATAGTATGAACAATATTTAATGAGAATAAAGGCTTCTTCGTTGGTAAGTAAATTAATTAGTTCAACTAACGCTGACGTTAAAAGGTACACGTGTACAACCTTGATTGGATGTACGATAAGCTTTTCTCGAATTTCTTATCTTTTCCGCCAGCTTTCTGAAACTCATTATAAATTTCATGTCTGGCAAATGCCTTTTACCCATCAGGCCATTAATAGTCCACGTTCATGCTGAGGCTAATAAAGCCACGGTTGTGCTGTAACGATAATAAAAAGGTAAGTATGAGAGAATACAATACTAGCAAAGAGCACGTGAGTTGCACGTGAAAAGCGTGCGATTAATAAATTATTTGGATGTAATTTAACACCAATTGGATGAGTATACCTAAGTAGAGTCAAATAATTAAATAATTTTTAAATAAAAAGAGACAAATTAAGTTTGATATCATGATGCTCAAGTAATACTTTAAAATAAAATATTTTTCAAACTATAACTTTTTTAAGATAATTCTAGTATTAATATTTTTTGTGCATATGTATTGCCATGTGATACAAATTTATTAGTTATAACTTTTTATTTTCTTGTTGTCGCTTTATGAGATGTTTATTAGATGACATTTTAACCCATTCCTAAAAAGAGAAAAAGTCAAGGATAATAATTCATTGTTTCACATTTTTTGTGCATTCACATAGCGTATGTCATAATGGATTTTATGGTAATATATATAACGAAATTCTCGTTCGTGTTGAATTTCGTTTTATTTTAATTGAACTTTTTATGCTTACAAGAATGACTTGACAAAAAAATAATTCTAAAATACTAATTTTGATAATAGAAAACTCCATTAATCGAAATTGTACCTTAGATGGAGAGAGTGGAGACACCAAAGCAAGGAGAGGAGATGTGTTTTCCAGAGAATAGAACGAACAATATTTATTGAGAAGAAAGGCTTCTTCGTTGGTAAGTAGATTAATCAGTTCACCTAACGCTGACGCTAAAAGGTACATGTGTACGACCTTGACTGGATGTACGATAAGCTTTTCTCGAATTTCTTATCTCTTCCACCAACTTTGTGAATCTCATTATAAATTTCATGTCTGGCAAATGCCTTTTAGCCATCAAGCCATTAAACAGTCCACGTTCATGTTGAGGCTAATAAAGCCTCCATAATGCTGTAACGATAATAAAAAGGTAAGTATGAGAGGTATTACGATACTAGCAAAGAGCACGTGAATTGCACGTGACAGCGTGCGATTAATAAATTATTTGGATGTAATTTAACATTAATTTGATGAGTATACCTAAGTAGAGTCAAATAATTAATTAATTTTTAAATTAAAAGAGACAAATTAAGTTTGATATCATGATGCTCAATTAATACTTTAAAAAAAGTATATTTTTCAAACTATAACTCTTTTATGATAATTCTAGTATTAATATTTTTTTGGGCAAATGTATTGCCATGTGATACAAATTTATTATTTATAAATTTTTATTTTCTTGTTGTCGTTTTATGAGATGTTTAATAAATGACTTTTTTACACTTTCCAAAAACGAGAAAGAGTCAAAGATAATAATTCATTGTTTCACATTATTTGTGCATTAACATAGCGTATGTCATAATGGATTTTATGGTAATTTATAAAACGAAGTTCTCGTTCGTGTTGAATTTCATTGTATTTTAATTGAACTTTTTATGCTTACTAGAATAACTTGACAAAAAAATTCTAAAATACTAATTTTGATAATAGAAAACTCCATTAATCGAAATTGTACCTTAGATGGAGAGAGCGGAGACGCCAAAGCAAGGTGAGTAGATGTGTTTTCTAGAGAATAGTATGAACAATATTTAATGAGAAGAATGGCTTCTTCGTTGGTAAGTAAATTAATCAGTTCACCTAACGCTGACGCTAAAAGGTACACGTGTACAACCTTGACTGGATGTACGATAAGCTTTTCTTGAATTTCTTATCTATTTCATATCTCTTCCACCAACTTTCCGAATAACATTATAAATTTCATGTCTGGCACCCTGAAGGCCATTAAACAGTCCACGTTCATGTTGAGGCTAACAAAGCCACGATTGTGTTGTAACGATAATAAAAAGGTAAGTATGAGAGATTTTACAATACTAGCAAAGAGCACGTGAGTTGCACGTGAAAGCGTGCGATTAATAAATTATTTTGATGTAATTTAACACTAATTGGATGAGTATACCTTAGTAGAGTCAAATAATTGATTAATTTTTAAATAAAAATAGGCAAATTAAGTTTGATATCCTCAATTAATACTTTAAAAAATAAAATATTTTTCAAACTATAATTGTTTTAAGATAATTCTAGTATTAATATTTTTTTGTGCATATGTATTGCCATGTAATACAAATTTATTAGTTATAAATTTTTATTTTCTGGTTGTCGCTTTATGAGATGTTTATTAGATGACATTTTTACACATTCCTACAAAGAGAAAAAGTCAAGGATAATAATTCATTGTTTCACATTTTTTGTGCATTCACATAGCGTATGTCATAATGGATTTTATGGTAATTTATAAAACGAAGTTCTAGTTCGTGTTGAATTTCTCTTTATTTTAATTGAACTTTTAATGCTTACTTGAATGACTTGACAAAAAAACAATTTTAAAATACTAATTTTGATAATAGAAAACTCCATTAATCGAAATTGTACCTTAATTGAAGAGAGCGGAGACATCAAAGCAAGGAGAGGAGATGTGTTTTCCAGAGAATAGTATGAACAATATTTAATGAGAATAAAGGCTTCTTCGTTGGTAAGTAAATTAATCAGTTTGCCTAACGCAGACGTTAAAAGGTACATGTGTACAACCTTGATTGGATATACGATAAGCTTTTCTCGAATTTCTTATCTCTTACACCAACTTTCCGAATCTTATTATAAATTTCATGTCTGGCAAATGCTTTTTACCCATCAGGCCATTAAACAGTCCACGTTCATGTTGAGGCTAATAAAGTCACGGTTGTGCTGTAACGATATTAAAAAGGTAAGTATGATAGATTTTACAATACTAGCAAAAAGCACGTGAGTTGCACGTGAAAGCGTGCGATTAATAAATTATTTGGATGTAATTTAACACCAATTGGATGAGTATACCTAAGTAGAGTCAAATAATTAAATAATTTTTAAATAAAAAGAGACAAATTAAGTTTGATATCATGATGCTCAATTAAAACTTTAAAATAAAATATTTTTCAAACTATAACTCTTTTAAGATAATTCTAGTATTAATATTTTTTGTGCATATGTATTGCCATGTGATACAAATTTATTAGTTCTAAATTTTTATTTTCTTGTTGTCGCTTTATGAGATGTTTATTAGTTGACATTTTTACACATTCCTAAAAAGAGAAAAGGTCAAGGATATTAATTCATTGTTTCACATTTTTTGTGCATTCACATAGAGTATTTCATAATGGATTTTATAGTAATTTATAAATGAAGTTCTCGTCCGTGTTTAATTTCTCTTTATTTTAATTGAACTTTTTATGCTTACTAGAATGACATGACAAAAGAACAATTCTAAAATACTAATTTTGATAATAGAAAACTCCATTAATCGAAATTATACCTTAAATGGAGAGAGCGGAGACACCGAAGCAAGGATAGGAGATGTATTTTCCACAGAATAGTATGAACAATATTTAATGAGAAAAAGGATTCTTCCTTGGTAAGTAAATTAAGCAGTTCAACTAACGCTGACGTTAAAATGTACACGTGTACAACCTTGACTGGATGTACGATAAGCTTTTCTCGAATTTCTTATCTCTTCCACCAACTTTCCGAATCTTATTATAAATTTCATGTCTGGCAAATGCCTTTTACCCATCAGGCCATTAATAGTCCACGTTCATGCTGAGGCTCATAAAGCCACGGTTGTGCTGTAACGATAATAAAAAGGTAAGTATGAGAAATTTTACAATACTAGAAAAGAGCACGTGAAAGCGTGTGATTACTAAATTATTTGGATGTAATTTAACACTAATTGGATGAGTATACCTAAGTAGAGTCAAATAATTAATTAATTTTTAAATAAAAAGAGACAAATTAAGTTTGATATCGTGATTCTCAAGTAATACTTTAAAATAAAATATTTTTCAATCTATAACTCTTTTAAGATAATTCTAGTATTTATATTTTTTGTGCATATGTATTGCCATGTGATACAAATTTATTAGTTATAAATTTTTATTTTCTTGTTGTCGCTTTATGAGATGTTTATTAGATGACATTTTTACACATTCCAAAAAAGAGAAAAAGTCAAGGACATTGTTTCACATTTTTTGTGCATTCACATAGCGTATGTCATAATGGATTTTATTGTAATTTATAAAACGAAGTTCTCGTTCGTGTTGAATTTCTCTTTATTTTAATTTAACATTTTATGAATACTAGAATGCGTGACAAAAAAACAATTCTAAAATTCTAATTTTGATAATAGAAAACTCCATTAATCGAAATTGTACCTTAGATGGAGAGAGCGAAGACACCAAAGCAAGGAGAGGAGATGTGTTTTCCAGAGAATAGAATGAACAATATTTATTGAGAAGAAAGGCTTCTTCGTTGGTAAGTAAATTAATCAGTTCACCTAACGTTGCTGCCAAAAGGTACTTGTGTACGACCTTGACTTGATGTACGATAAGCTTTTCTCGAATTTCTTATCTCTTCCACCAACTTTCTGAATCTCATTATAAATTTCATGTCTAGCAAATGCCTTTTACCCATTAGACCATTAAACAGTCCACGTTCGTGCTGAGGCTAATAAAGCCACGGTTGTGCTATAACAATAATAAAAAGGTAAGTATGAGAAATTTTACAATACTAGAAAAGAGCACGTGAAAGCGTGTGATTACTAAATTATTTGGATGTAATTTAACACTAATTGCATGAGTGTACCTAAGTAGAGTCAAATAATAAATTAATTTTTAAATAAAAAGAGAGAAATTAAGTTTGATATCATGATGCTCAATTAATACTTTAAAATAAAATATTTTTCAAACTATAACTCTTTTAAGATAATTCTTGTATTAATAGTTTTTTGCATATGTATTGCCATGTGATACAAATTTATTAGTTATAAATTTTTATTTTCTTGTTGTCACTTTATGATATGTTTATTAGATGACATTTTTACAGTTTCCTAAAAAGAGAAAAAGTCAAAGATAATAATTCATTGTTTCACATTTTTTGTGCATTCACATAGCGTATGTCATAATGGATTTTATGGAAATTTATAAAATAATGTTCTCGTTCGTGTTGAATTTCTCTTTATTTTTATTGAACTTTTTATGCTTACTAGAATGACTTGACAAAAAACAATTCTAAAATACTAATTTTGATAATAGAAAACTGCATTATAGATGGAGAGAGCGGAGACACCAAAGCAATGAGAGAAGATGTGTTTTCTAGAAAATAGTATGAACAATATTTAATGAGAAGAAAGGCTTCTTCGTTGGTAAGTAAATTAATCAGTTCACATAACGCTGACATTAAAAGGTACACGTGTACACCCTTGACTGGATGTACGATAAGCGTTTCTCGAATTTCTTATCTCTTCCACCAACTTTCCAAATCTCATTCTAAATTTCATGTCTGGCAAATGCCTTTTACCCATCTGGCCATTAAACAGTCCACGTTCATGCTGAGGCTAATAAAGCCACGGTTGTGCTGTAACGATAATAAAATGGTAAGTATGAGAGATTTTACAATACTAGCAAAGAGCACGTGAGTTGCACGTGAAAGCGTGTGATGAATAAATTATTTGGATGTAATTTAACACTAATTTTATGAGTATACATAAGTAGAGTCAATTAATTAAATAATTTTTAAATAAAAAGAGTCGAATTAAGTTCGATACTATGATGCTCAATTAATACTTTAAAATAAAATATTTTTCAAACTATAACTCTTTTAAGATAATTCTAGTATTAATATTTGTTGTGCATATGTATTGCCATGTGATACAAATTTATTAGTTATAAATTTTTATTTTCTTGTTGTCGCTTTATGAGATGTTTATTAGATGACATTTTTACACTTTCCTAAAAAGAGAAAAAGTCGAAAGATAATAATTCATTGTTTCACATTTTTTGTGCATTCACATAGCGTATGTCATAATAGATTTTATGGTAATTTATAAAACGAAGTTCTCGTTCGTGTTGAATTTCTCTTTATTCTAATTGAACTTTTTATGCTTACAAGAATGACTTAACAAAAAACAATTCTAAAATATTAATTTTGTTAATAGAAAACTCCATTATCGAAATTGTACCTTAGATGGAGAGAGCGGAGACACCAAAGCAATGAGAGGAGATGTGTTTTCTAGAGAATAGTATGAACAATATTTAATGAGAAGAAAGGCTTCTTCTATGGAAAGTAAATTAATTAGTTCACCTAGCGCTGACGCTAAAAGGTACACGTGTACAACCTTGACTGGGTGTACCATAAGCTCTTCTCGAATTTCTTATCTATTTCACCGTCTTTCCGAATCTCATTATAAATTTTATGTCTGGCAAATGCCTTTTAACCATCAGACCATTAAATAGTCCACGTTCATGCTGAGACTAATAAAGCCACGGTTTTCTGTAACGATAATAAAAATGTAAGTATGAGTGATTTTACAATACTAGCAAAGTGCACGTGAGTTGCACGTGAAAGCGTGCGCTTAATAAATTATTTTGATGTAATTTAACACTAATTTGATGAGTATACATAAGTAGACTCAATTAATTAATTAATTTTTAAATGAAAAGAGACGAATTAAGTTTGATATCATGATGCTCAAATAATACTTTAAAATAAAATATTTTTTAAACTATAACTCTTTTAAGATAATTCTAGTATTAATATTTTTTGTGCATATGCATTGCCATGTGTTACAAATTTATTAGTTATAAATTTTTATTTTCTTGTTGTCGCTTTATGAGATGTTTATTAGATGACATTTTTACACTTTCCTAAAAAGAGAAAAAGTCAAGGATAATAATTCATTGTTTCACATTTTTTGTGCATTCACATGGCATATGTTATAATGGATTTTATGGTAATTTATAAAATGAAGTTCTCGTTCGTGTTGAATTTCTCTTTATTCTAATTGAACTTTGTATGCTTACTAGAATGACTTGACAAAAAAAAACAATTCTAAAATACTAACTTTGATAATAGAAAACTCCACTAATCGAAATTGTCCCTTAGGTGGAGAGAGCGGACACACCAAAGCAATGAGAGGAGATGTGTTTTCTAGAGAATAGTATGATCAATATTTAAAGAGAAGAAAGGCTTCTTCTTTGGTAAGTAAATTAATCAGTTCACCTAACGCTGACGCTAAAAGGTACACGTGTACAACCTTGATTGGATGTACGATAAGCTCTTCTCGAATTTCTTATATCTTCCACCAACTTTCCGAATCTCAGTATAAATTTCATGTCTGGCAAATGTCTTTTACCCATCAGGCCATTAAACAGTCCACGTCCATGCTGAGGCTAATAAATCCACGGTTGTGTTGTAACGATAATAAAAAGGTAAGTATGAGAGATTTTACAATATTAGCAAAGAGCACGTGAGTTGCACGTGAAAGCGTGTGATTAATAAATTATTTGGATATAATTTAACACTAATTTGATGAGTATACCTAAGTAGAGTCAAATAATTAATTAAATTTTTAAATAAAGAGAGAGAAATTAAGTTTGATATCATGATTCTCAATTAATACTTTGAAATCAAATATTTTTCAAACTATAACTCTCTTAAGATAATTCTAGTATTTATATTTTTTGTGCATATGTATTGCCATGTGATACAAATTTATTAGTTATACATTTTTATTTTCTTGTTGTCGCTTTATTAGATGTTTATGAGATGACATTTTTACACTTTCCTAAAAAGAGAAAAAGTCAAGGATAATAATTCATTGTTTCACATTTTTTGTGCATTCACATGGCATATGTTATAATGGATTTTATGGTAATTTATAAAATGAAGTTCTCGTTCGTGTTGAATTTCTCTTTATTCTAATTGAACTTTGTATGCTTACTAGAATGACTTGACAAAAAAAAAACAATTCTAAAATACTAACTTTGATAATAGAAAACTCCACTAATCGAAATTGTCCCTTAGGTGGAGAGAGCGGACACACCAAAGCAATGAGAGGAGATGTGTTTTCTAGAGAATAGTATGATCAATATTTAAAGAGAAGAAAGGCTTCTTCTTTGGTAAGTAAATTAATCAGTTCACCTAACGCTGACGCTAAAAGGTACACGTGTACAACCTTGATTGGATGTACGATAAGCTCTTCTCGAATTTCTTATATCTTCCACCAACTTTCCGAATCTCAGTATAAATTTCATGTCTGGCAAATGTCTTTTACCCATCAGGCCATTAAACAGTCCACGTCCATGCTGAGGCTAATAAATCCACGGTTGTGTTGTAACGATAATAAAAAGGTAAGTATGAGAGATTTTACAATATTAGCAAAGAGCACGTGAGTTGCACGTGAAAGCGTGTGATTAATAAATTATTTGGATATAATTTAACACTAATTTGATGAGTATACCTAAGTAGAGTCAAATAATTAATTAAATTTTTAAATAAAGAGAGAGAAATTAAGTTTGATATCATGATTCTCAATTAATACTTTGAAATCAAATATTTTTCAAACTATAACTCTTTTAAGATAATTCTAGTATTTATATTTTTTGTGCATATGTATTGCCATGTGATACAAATTTATTAGTTATACATTTTTATTTTCTTGTTGTCGCTTTATTAGATGTTTATGAGATGACATTTTTACACTTTCCTAAAAAGAGAAAAAGTCAAGGATAATAATTCATTGTTGGGATAATTGCATCCACCTTCCCTAAACTTTAGACATTTGGCATCCACACCCCTTAACTATCATTATTTTTCTTGTAAAATACTAAAATACCCTTAAATTTTCACTTATAATCTATTAAAAAAATATATCAAAATATCATCAAATGACATAAGGATAATGGAATAAATAATAAGGGTGCATAATTAAAAATTCTAAAGAATATGACTCACAAGTCCTAAAATAATTGTCTTCATTAATAGTTAGTTCTCTATTTTAATAATTATTACATTTTTTGTGCTTTCACATAGCGTATATCATAATGGACATTGAAAGACAATGTACTGGTTATTATTATTATTTTTAGAATAACGGTTATGGGTTATGCCTATGAAATTTTTTTAGTATTTGGATTATCGTAAGAAATTTTATAGATCTATTGTATGAAATTTTAGCATTTTTAGTTGGGTTCTTGATATAATACTCCATCAAATTCATATTGAGTAAAATGCTTCTAGAAGTAATTCCACACTTACTTCGAAACTTGTATCAAAATTTTGGATTACACTAAGAAATTTATCGATTTTTTGGCTGGAATATTAGCATTTTTAGTAGGGTTCTTGATATAGTTCGTTATAGAATTCAGATAAAGGTAAAATGCTTCTTAATAAGTGATTTCCAACTTACTATTTTAATTAATTACTTTATGAATTATTAGCAATTATTCGGATGGAAATTTAGCATTTTGAGTAGGGTTTTTGTTAACGCTCTCCATGAATATCAGATTGAGGTATAAAATTTTGTTCCTTTGATTTAATTTAAATAATATTTATTATGTTTACTTTTTCCTCTAAAATAAGTTATTGCTACACCATATATGTCACGTGGTTTAATAAACTAATATATGCATAAATTGAATGACATTATTTTTGTAGGCTACATATGAAAATTTGGTGGAAAATGGTTCTCAAGATTCATCTTCTCAACCTATCTTTGAGAAGTGTATCCAAAACATCTCCCCGATAGTATACGTAGAATGTCAGAAAAAATTCGATGGACGAACCACACTCATGCTGGTCGATCATGTTTGAGAGAGCAAGAGTTTGTTGATAATCTTCGTGAAAATACAAGAAGCAGTGATGATATAAACAAGGAAGATAATGATGACGAGAGTTAGAGTATTAAAAGTCATTTAGGGTTTGGGTGTTTAGATTCTTTTGACACTTAAGTATTTATAGCATATTATGTTTACTTTTATTTGATGTTTAAACTAATTTAAATTATTAATTATTGGATATTTGAGTTATCTAAATATTGTCTAATCCGCATTTTGGTTGTTTTTGAGTTTTTATTGGTTTTATTTTTATGCGGATTATTATATTGAGAATTACAGTTGTGGTCTTTGCTACAAAATCGTTAATGAGTGCCAATACATATAATTTGTAGCTAATAACAGGTTTAATATAAAAATAGCTACA
This sequence comes from Verbascum thapsus, assembly GCA_963669365.1. NCBI lineage: Eukaryota > Viridiplantae > Streptophyta > Magnoliopsida > Lamiales > Scrophulariaceae > Verbascum > Verbascum thapsus. Next base: position 5,384,358 of record OY770116.1, read on the forward strand.
ACAATACATCATTTTGCCTTCAAAATAGCAACAAAAAATTTATACACTCTCTGTTGCTATAACAACAAAGGCGCAATCAATTTTGCTAGGAATATATTGTCATTATTATGATGAAAATTGCTACAGGAATTCTATAGAAATGGCGATAAATATTTCTGTCACCAAAACTACAAAGTCTACTACGAATTTCCGTTATTATCTCAACAAAATTTGCTAAGAAAATTGTATTCCATGGCAACGTGATAGAAACGAGTTATTCGTTGCCCTTGCAATAAAATTTGCTATGAGCTTTCGTAATCTTTGCTATGAATAGCTACGGAATTTATTATTGAATTTGCAACGATCATTCCACCACTCTAGCTACACAAATAGCTACAAGAAGTGCATACTTGACATTGCTACGAAGAATTGCTATTAAATTGCGTGGCTAAGGGATAGCTACAAACTTTTAAATTCCGTTCCAAAAATTAGCTACGGAGGTACGCGACAAACATTTTGTAGCTATAGCTACGGATTCATGAGCAACAGCTACGAAATGGCCCGAAGCGGATGCCATGTTTTCTTGTAGTGGTTTTATGGTAATATATAAAACAAAGTTCTCGTTCATATTGAATTTCTTGGTGTATCATTTACTTTATATTGAACATGTGTTAAGTTGAATTTAGATATATTTTGAGAGTAGATTATCTAGAGAGTAACACAATATTTTTCAGAATAATATTAAAAAATGTATATAGTCGAGCTTTTGAAATTGCGATTTGAAAAAATAACAAACTCAAAAAACGAATATTAATAAGTTATAAATTAATATTTTAACTTTTAACATCCTAATTAATTAATAAATTAAACTGTTATTAGGGCAATTAAATTTTAATTTTTTATGAAATTCTTTTTTCTAATATAACTATATCAAGAATTTGCAATGTTAATTATAATCAAGTATATTTTGATTAATACTAATGAAAATATTAAATATTTTAATATCATAATTTATCTATAAATGCACATATATTTTTTTTGTCATCATGTTACTGAAAAAATATGGAATCAATCACCGTATAACCTTTCCTTTTTCGTTTACATTTCTTTGTCATTGTCGTAAATAAATGCCGGTATTTATTAGACAAAAGGTATCGAAAATTATCATATTTAATGTTTCTTGTTTTATTTACCATTCTTCCTAATAATTAAATTAACTAAAAATATATACGCAGCCTATATATTTAATAATATTGTATATGCTATTTATATATATATATATATATATATATATATATATATAACTTATAATAATATATCATAATTATAAATATCTTTTTATAATTTACAGTAAAACCAAGTGTTTGGCACGTAAAATCTTAGTCTTTTAGCAAAATTTAAGAACATAATAGTGCAAAACTATAGCAATTGAAGTATAATTAAAGGGATAAATGCAAATAACCTCCACGTGAAAAATTTTATTGGTTGAAAACCCCCTATGAAAAAAATATAGGCTAAAAACCCCCTATGAAATTTTTAAACTGCATGAAACCCCCTGTGAAAAAAATATAGTATAAAACTTCCTTGTGAAATTTTCAAATTGCATGAAACCCCATGTGAAAAAAATATAACCTAAAAATCCCTTGTAAAATTTTACCATGAAATATAACTACATTGAAAATTAATTGTTGGATAAAGTTTAATTAATATCCTAAAATTTGATTATTAGTACTATTAATTAATTTGTAAATTTAAAAATTTTACATGGTGTTTTTAGGCTATATTTTTTTTCACAGGGGGTTTCATGCAATTTCAAAATTTCACAGGGGATTTTTAGCCAATTTTTTTTCACAGGGGGTTTTATGCAATTTAAAATTTTCACAAGGGGTTTTTAGCCTATATTTTTTTCACAGGGGTTTTTCAGCTAATAAAATATTTCACGTGGGGGTTATTTGCATTTATCCCTTAAAAACAATATAGATGTTGTTTTTTTTTTTTTACTGAGATTTGTTCAAATTTTAATGATTAAGACAGTATAATTGAGCAGTACTATCTAAATTTAAGATAGGGTTAAACTCATTTTCCCTCTTTATCTTCAAACACCACAACAACATATTTATAAAAATATATCCTTAATATATGTCAATTAAAAATTCACTCTCCACCCATTTAATATTGTAATTAGCTCATTCTATAATTAAATAAATACAGGTTGATCCTTCTACTAATACCTGAAGTTTATTTTGATAATGATAGTTGTTGGTCCCAAGTGGTACACGAAAGAGTCTAGAAGAGGAGGGTGAATAGACCTTGATTTTTTTTTAAAACTTCAAAAAATTCGTGAATAAAGGCTATTAGATTTGAAAACTTAACGTAGACCAAGTTATGAACACTAACAAATATTAATTATTTTCAATTATATAATTAATCAGAGTAGGCCTGTCAATGGGTGGGTCTTACCCAGACCCAGACCCAAAACTTTAGGTCTGGGTCCAGACCCAGACCCAAAAATTTAAGTTGGGTCTAGACCCAGACCCAAAATAAACCTAGACCCAAAACAAGACCCAATTTGGACCCAATACTTATATAAGCCCACAACTCAATCACATATTTTGATTAAACCCTAATATATACATATATCATATTAACCCTTCTTCAACATATCTCACAACCACCACCATCCGCCGCCGCCCTCCGCCACCATCCACCGCCGCCATCCTCCGCCGCCATCCACCGCCATCCGCCGCCGCCCTCGCTGCCCTCCGCCGCCGCCATCTCTCTTTTTTTCTACTTTGTCCTCTCTTCAATCTCACTCCATTTTCTTTACACGATAGATACATATATAATATATATACATATGATATTTTATATATATACAAATAATTATATATATATTATATATTTATATATATTTTATATATACAAATAATTATATTTCAGATTTGATATTTTATATATGCAAATAATTATATTTCAGATTTAATATTTATATATAATTTTATATTCAATTTGGGGATCATATATTTTTCAAATTATATGTAAATGTATTCACTCTATTTTAGTTAGATAATATTTAAATTATAAAATAAAATATATTTTATAATATATATAATATATATTATATAAATATATAATATATATTATATAAATATATAATATATATTATATAAATATATAATATATATTATATAAATATATAATATATATTATATAAATATATAATTAGAAGAAGTAAACAACAAAATTAATTGGGTCTAGACATAGACCCAGACCCAATGGGTCTGAAGTTTTGGGTCTGGGTCTGGACCCAAAACTTTGGGTCTTAGTCTAGACCCAAAACTTTGGGTCTGGGTCCGGACCCAGACCCACACTTTTGGGTCTGGGTCTGGGTAAGACCCACCCATTGACAGGCCTAAATCAGAGTAAGAAAGTAATATTACAATTGGAAGAAATATTTAATTGGTCGATACTTTTAACATAGTATAGATAGATAGATTGGAAAATTGAGGGTAGAAATGTAAAATAAATTCTAACTCCTATTTGTCGACATAAATTTGCTATGAGGGGTGTTATTTTTTAGACTAATTTATATTGAAGAGAGGCAGTAGATTACACATTTAATAAATAGATTAAATTGTATTTATTTACATTAGATAATTTAGGGTAAATATACAAAGTTACAATCGGAAAAATACCAAATTTATCCATAGATTTAGAATCGTATATATAATATGTGCGTAATAATTTATGAACACAACTTTTTTGGTTAATTGGTTATTAATTATTGTTTCTTCTTATGTCATTTCTTTTAATAGTACCAAAATTAATTATAGATGTAATATATATTAAATAAAGAATTATAATACTAAATTATTTTTTATGTAACAACAACAAAAATGAGAAAATTCAAAGTAATTTTTCTCTTAATATTTACTAAACACCTAAGGTTTTTCAAGAAAAAACATAAATTTATGAATTTTCTTTTTAAGAAAAGAGTTCTAACGCAACCGTCATATAAATTCACATGACATCCAAAGTTATTTATGTTTTCCCTTTATTAGTGCAATCACATAATTTTTTTTTTTACTTTATAATGGATGCAATAATATCTAATGAATTAATGTTAAATGAAATGTAGTGTTCAATTAATTAAAATTTAACGATAAAAGTGTAGAATATTTTATGATAAAATGTGTTCGAGTTTTGTAGAATAATCAATATAGAAATATAAAATTAATTTTATCACATTTTTTTTGAATTTAAATAATTTGGCTATCTTAATTTACAAAAATTAATATAATAAGAAAAATAAAGTTTTCTAGAGCTTAAAGTAATACTGTAATCTTCGTATTAAAATCTTTTCACACATAATAAATATAATGCCTCATTAATCTCATATTTGAGGTCTTGTGCTTCCAAAACAATTTGAATTTGCTTTCATGTTTTAGATTTTTATGCATGAAGTACATAAAATATACTTCACATTCCACAATGCTTCAATTTGGTGTCTTGTGCTTCTGAAAGTTTTTAATTTTTTTAAGATTTTGGGTTTTGTGAATATGGTAAATGAATTGTTTCACGTCAAAATTTCGTAACTAATACTTTTCACATCTCTCATTTTCTCATATTCCATGTCAACCTATCTAACCGTGACATTAAAGTTGACATCCTAAATTTCTCCTGAATCCATTTTAAAATTTTATTTATAAATTGTATAAATTTATTTAAGTAGCTGCGCAAATATAAATAAAAATAAATATTGATGTAAATTAAATGTGAATAAAGTGTTTGTACTAAAAATTCGACATTGAAATATTTTAGATAAATAAGTTTCAAATCATATAAAAAACAATTCAGTTGTTGAAGCGAGACGTTGAAAATTATGATACAAAGCTATATTATCCTTAATGTGATTTGTAATATTGTAGATATCTGAAATTTAGATATGTCTTACATGTAGTTCATACAAATTGACAAAAGTAGTCCATGATACACACTTATAAATGCTAATAATGCATATAAAAAAGTGTGACCTGTATTCATGCTAAATTTAACAAATCAATTATGGAAATTATATTTAAAAAGTCACGTATATAAGAACAAACCTATGCAATTTGATATGACGAAAAAAAACTTGATATATCTCAAATGCACATAAAAGAAGATTATAAATTTATGTATATTATAGTTGATTTATCTTCTGATCCCAATACTATCAAGTTTTTCATTGTTTAGTTAGGCAAAATACGTAGGAAGGAATAACTGAGAGAATTGAATTATACTCTACAAGCAGGTTAATTAAGGCCAAAATTCGTTCTCATTGGTTATAGAGTGGACCATATAAACTCATAAGTTCATATAATTCTAGCGTGAAACATCTCTAAGAAGCTAATCCAATTAATTTGATTAGAAGTTTCTGGTTAATAGATATACTTATTGGAGATAATTAATTAATAAAATATTCACGATTCTATATTCTCATATATATAGTGGAAATTGCAACATTAGTTTTAAATGATAGAATTTGTTGCAGTTTTAGTTCCATGATGCTTAAAATTTATAAAAAAAAATTATTTTTCAGAAAATTAATTAGAAATTTAATTATTCATAAAATTCAATTACAAATTCAATAAGCATATTAAATGTTACCATGAGAAAATATCTAAGTAAAAGGTTTTTATCAAATAATACGGAAAATAATCCCATCAACCCCACAAATCACTAAACGAAATATAAAGCAATTCTATTTTAAATGTGTTACACTAATTAAATCGGAAAATCTAGATCAATGAAGCTAAGAAATTACCCCTCAAAATCTATTTACAAACATAACTCAAATTAATGTCGCCCTAGTCTGGTACCGTCTTATGTTGAGTAGATCATCATAAGATTCATCAAGCTTAGTAAATACTACGAAATGCCCATAGTTGTCAACTACTTGCAAACTGTTTAAGTACTCGAATCCAATTTTTTTATTTTTCAAAACCTTGTTTTCACCAAATACCTCGTCTCTCAAATGATTAGCCTTTTGATTTCACTACTAGAAAACAAGGCAAACGCGACACCCGACACCGTCGCTAAACCGTCGCCAAGTCCACTTTTGCGACGGGTTCGCGTCGGTATCGACCCGACGCCGATTCGGCGTCGCTAAAATACAACCCGACGCCATCCCGACACAAAGTACCTAAACACTTGACCCGGTTTTGGCCGGGTATTGACCGACGCAATACCGTCGCCATATTTTTAAAATATATTTATATTAAATTAATAATTGTATATATATTATTATATACCGTCGCCATTCCGACGCAAAATAAATTTAATTTATTTATGATTCCCGTCGCAAACCCGACGCCCACTAATAATAATTATATATTGAAGTCTGTCGCCAACCCGACGCCGAATAATAATAATTATTTCTTGAAGTCCGTCGCAAACCCGACGCAAAATCTATTATTATTTATTGAAGTCCGTCGCGACACCGAAGCCAAACATTTGAAGACCATCGCAATCCCGTCGCGTTTCTAGTAAATTTTGTAAAAAAAATATACAGCCAGATTGCTGCAATATATCGAGCAACCGGCTGCAATTTCAAAATTTCATCAATAATATATCAACATATATAAACATTAAAAGATTAAACATTAATAATATATCAACATCAACAACAACATAAACACTAATAATTTATCTACTTCAACATAAACATCAAGAATATAGCAAAATACATCAAGAATAAAAAAAATTGGAATTGATAATAAACATTAAACTTTAAAAACGAATTAAAAAATGTAATACATACCTTTTCTTTTCTCTTCATTTGTATTTAACAATTTTTCCTATAAGAAATATAAAAAAGTTAGGATTCATATTAGAAAGTGTAAGAATATTAATACATAGAATTCATATCATAATGAATAATTAAAAAACCGAATTGAATTGTAAGGGATTGATTCATAATTACCCTTTTTAATTGTCCTAAACAATTAAACAAAACAGCAAGATATTAGTGCACATTAAAATCAAAATATAACAAAATAAAAATAAAAATATTAGATGATACATGTAATGAAAAATGGAAGAAGAGATTGAAGATTAGGGTTAAGAAGTTGTGAATATGAGGCTTTATATAGAGTAACAAGTTGTAAAATTCGGAAATAAGATTTAGCGGGAGTGAAAATTTGTGAAAAAAAATTGAACTTAGCGCCTAATAAGATTTAGCGGGAGTGAAAATTTTCGAAAATTGAATACCCGTCGCCAAACGGACACCAAACCGACGCTATTATCTAATTTAGAATGTCGGTACCGTCGCGATCCTGTCGCAATACCGACGCAGATCTGGAAAAATAAAATGAATTCTGTCGCCAAACCATCGCACACCCCTCGCAATACTGGAAAAGGATGGAGTTCCGATGCTATCCCGTCGCTAACCCATCGCCATATTGTTAAACATGCTTTAATTCGAATTTAATCGTTCCACGTTGAATAAATAGAATTTGTTAGTGATTATTAGTTTAAGTTAACTAGAGAAATCGTTACAAAGCATATAGTATTTATGAACTACGTATTATTGTGCGGACTCGTGATATATATGTAACATGTATATCGAGTGTCGACTTATAGTTCAATTATCGGCTACGATTGACAATTTGATAGTTGTTAATCCTTACGGTGTAAAAATGTGTGTATTTATGAAAATATTGACGACAACGATATAGTATATCAATTAATCATTCAGTTGGAGCTTTGAAAATTTTAAATTACTTATTTATCGTACCGACGCCATACTGACGCAAACGTTTAAATATATTTTCTAGAATTCTTAATAATAAAAGACTTTTAAAAATTAAATAGTAATTAGCGTCGGTATAGCGGCGGTATAAAATAACCAATAATATATATTTACATTTTATCCTAAAATATATTAATAATAATATTTAATCTATTTTAAAAATAAAAATAGCGTCGGAATGGCATCGGTAAGTCAATGAAATGGTTTAAAAATAAAATTTTAAATTACTTATTTATCGTACCGACGCCATACCAACGCAAACGTTTAAATATATTTTCTAGAATTCTTAATCATAAAAGACTTTTAAAAATTAAATAGTAATTAGCGGCGGTATAGCGGCGGTATAAAATAACCAATAATATATATTTACATTTTATTCTAAAATATATTAATAATAATTTAATTTATTTTAAAAATAAAAATAGCGTCGGTATGGCATCGGTAAGTTTATGAAATTGTTTAAAAATAAAATTTTAAATTACTTATTTATCGTACCGTCGCCATACCGTCGCCATACCGACACGTTATTTTTAACCCATTTAAGAAAACGGGTTGGAATGTCACCGACGCGTAACCGACTACATACCGTCGCGAAATTTAAAAAAAATGGCGACGGGCGTTTCGCCCGTCGCGTTTGCTTCGTTTTCTAGTGGTGTTTTCTGCCTCATTGTTTTCTCCAAAAATATGGTCTTCATTCAACCAATTCACGGGACAAACACGAAGTCCCATTTTCAGGAATAAAAAAAGTAGATGATTTTTACAAGGAACCCAATCAAAAATCCTTATTTAGCTTTCATTCTTTCTTCAATCTCACGCTTCTTGGAAAAATATGTTTTTAAAGTTTTCTCTGGGAAATTAAAACTGCCCAGCTGATAACGTTTCTAACTGATCGAGTCTGTTATTTGGGCATAATATTTCCCCGATTTTGTCCTTCAACATTAACAAAATTCTTCTTCACTCAACCATTGAGATTCATCGAAACCCATTAATCTTTATTGGTTGAAAATGTTAGAATATGGAGAGAAAAATAATTGAAAAACTTTAGTGAAGAGAGTGGAGAAAACTTGTATTTTATATTTCAATTCAACTCCATTTTTTGAATGATTACAAATAAAAGACAAGACCCCTATTTATACTAATACAAAGCCCGAACCAAAGGTTAAGATCGACTCAATTTAATGGCTAAGATCAAAAGACTCTTAAACTACTTGACTAATGGCCTTTCAAGTGCTCAAGGTAACTCTTGACTTAACCAATGAACCTGGACATGACTCTTCAAATGACAAACTAATGTAAACATAACTCGTACATACGACGAATCTAGACTATCCTAATGAATCTAGATTATTATTATTATATTATTATTATTTCAACATCCTCCCTTAAGCTAGATTCATTACTCCAAGAGACATCCGCAACTTTCGAAAAATATCAAACTTCAACGACTTGGTGAAAATATCCGCAACTTGGTCTTGAGATTTCACATACTCAAGCTCGACTTCCTTCTTGGTGATGCAATCTCGAACAAAGTGATACTTAGTATCAATATGCTTGCTTCTTTCATGAAACACAGGATTCTTTGCCAATGCAATAGCGGACTTGTTATCAACACGTACCTCTGTTGGACCTTCTAGTGGTAGATGAAGCTCTTTCAACAAGCTTCTCAACCAAATAGCATGACAAATGCAAGAAGTAACAGCCACATATTCCGCTTCACATGTAGAAAGAGTCACAATAGGTTGCTTTTTAGAACTCCATGCAAATGCGGAATCTCCCATAAAGAAAGTAAACCTGGTAGTGCTTTTCCGATCATCAATATCACCGGTCCAGTCACTATCGCAATAACCAACGAGCTCATAATTTTGAGAATGTTTGTATAAGATTCCATTATCAAGTGTTCCCTTGATATATCGAAGAATTATTTTAGCCGCCTTCAAATGAGAAGTATTAGGAACTTGCATATAACGACTCACAAGTCCATGCCATATAGTATATCTGGTCTTGTACACGTCAAGTACCTCAAGCTTCCAACAAGGCTTTTGAAAAATATGGGATCAATCTTCTCACCATTTTCGAGCTTTGATAATTTTCCACACTCCACGGGGGTGTTAACAGGATTGCAATTTTCCATCTCGAACTTCTTGAGAATTTCTTTAGCATATCCTTCTTGAGATATGAAAATACCATCATCTCTTTGTTTTACTTCGATGCCAAGATAGTAGGACATCAAACCAATGTCCGTCATTTCAAACTCATTGGACATAGCTCTCTTGAATTCATTAATCATGGTCGAATTGTTCCCTGTAAAATCAAATCATCCACATACAAACAAACAATTAAAATATTACCACTTTTCTCCAATTTTACATAAAGAGCATGTTCATGTGGACACTTGGTAAAACCACTTGCTTGGAAATACTTGTCAATTCTACTATTCCAAGCACGAGGGGCTTGTTTCAAGCCATAGAGAGCTTCTTCAATTTTAGGACCTTATCTTCATGTCCTTTCACCACATAACTCGACGGTTGTTCAATGTACACCTCTTCCTCCAAGACACCATTCAAAAATGCAGATTTGACGTCCATTTGGTGAATTTTCCAATAATTTTGAGCTGCCAAAGAAATTAATAAACGAATAGTTTCAAGACGGGCAACTGGGGCAAATACCTCATCATAGTCAATTCTGGCCTTTTGCTTGTATCCTTTGGCAACCAACCTTGCCTTATATTTCTCTATTACACCTTCGGAATTTCTTTTGATTTTGTACACCCACTTGACTCCAATAGTGGTTTTGCCTTTAGGAAGTGATGCAAGCTCCCACGTATCATTTTTCTTTATGGCTTTAATTTCTTCATCCATTGCATCTCTCCATTTTTGGTTTTCAATGGCATCCTCAAAATCTAATGGCTCACTTTCAGAAAATAAGCAAAATTGTGTAAATTCACTTAAATTTCGTACCTCCTCAGTGTTTGTCATACAATTCTTGTAGACTTTTGAACCTTCGAGGCCCTTCACTTGAACTCCCTTCATCAAATTGTGTATTTTGTGGTGGAGGCGATGGCAGTGTAGTGGTAGGTTGCACCATATCTTCTTCTTCTTCAACAATGAGCGAATTGTGATTAATTTTTTCATGTGAAGTACTCCAATCCCATGCACTTTCCTCATCGAATTCAGCATCCCTTTGACTTTTATCATCAAGCTTACTTCTTCTCTCATCTGGTACATGTGCATAGGCAATGCTTCCGAATACCCGCAAGTGTGAAACACTTGGTTTATAACCACTCCAAGCTTCTTGTGGTATTTTTCCATGAACACTTTTAGTGTGGCAGCGGTTCATCAAGTAGACGGCACAAGAAACGGCTTCGGCCCAGTACTCCCTCAGTATATTTTTACTTTTCAACATACTCCTTGCCATGTTGAGAATACTTCGATTCTTTCTCTCGGCTACACCATTTTGTTGTGGTGAATATGGAGCCGTCATGGGGCGATAGATACCATTCTTTCCACATAATTCTTTGAATTGATTTGATGTAAATTCGCCACCTCTATCAGACCGAAGAGCTTTGATTTGGTAACCACTTTGCTTCTCCACCATAATTTTGAACCTTTTGAAGGTTTCAAACACCTCCGATTTTTCCTTCAGGAAATACACCCAAGTTTTCCGAGAATAATCATCAATAAAAAGTACAAAGTAATTATTCTTACCAAGCAATGATGGCTTGATAGGCCCATATACATCTGAATGTATCAACTCCAATGGATATCGAGCTCTCGTCATCGACTCCTTCGGGAAACTCTTTCTTGCTTGTTTGCCAAGCAGACACCCTTCGCAAAGTTGATTTGGATGGTCTATGGCGGGTAAGTCTTTTACCATTCTTCCTTTACTCATCAACTTTAGGCCATCAAAATTCAAATGCCCAAATCTCATATGCCACAGCCAGGATGAATCTTTAAAACAAGATTTTAAACACATCGGGACATCACTTTGAATGTTTAACAAAAATATTCTATTTCTTGTCATTGGCACCTTGGCTAGGATCCTTCCATTTTCATCTTTCATTGTCAAGCTTTTCTCTTTCAAGTGAATGTCATAATTTTTCTCCAACAATTGTCCCAAACTTAAGATGTTACTCTTCATTTCCGGCACATAGTAAACGTTGAGATAAATTGATGACTACCATCTTTCAAGCGTATTAAAATGTTACCTCTTCCTTTCACTTGAATTTTTGAAGAGTCTCCGAAAGTGATATTGCCACTGATGGACTCATCAAGTTCCACGAACAAACTTTTCTTTCCACAAATGTGACTACTTGCACCGGAGTCAAGGTACCATTGATTATTTTCTTCTTCTTGATTGCTTTTACAAGCGAGTAGCACGGTGGGATGGACCTCTTCATTGTTATTCTCCACAAGATTACTCGTCTCTTCGACATAGGCACATTCCGAAGCATAATGGCCAAAACGATGACAATTGTAACATTCAATATTTGACTTGTCATATCTTTGTTGAGTTTGTCTTCCTCCTCCTCTCGATGCTCTCGGACCTCTACCTCGTCCACGATCTCTTCCATGGTTGAAATTTTGTCGTCCTTCATCATTGTTGCGAAAATTATTGTCGCTTCTCCCATCATTTCCACGAGCACGACCTCTTTCTTGGCCACGCCCTCGATTTCCACCACGTCCTCGACCTCTTTGAGACGTGCCATAATGAGTTTCCTTCTCTTTTAAGGTTAGCTTTGCTTTCAAAGCTTGTTCCGGTGTTTCTTGAACCGGCTTTTTCAATCTTTCTTCATGTGCTTGCAAGGATCCGGCAAGCTCATCCATGGTCATGGTGTCCAAATCCTTGGACTCTTCAATGGCGACGACAACATAATTGAATTTCACATCCAATGATCGTAGGATTTTTTCAACGATCCGGTTATCCTTCATCTCATCTCCATATCTTTTCATTTAGTTAGTAATAACCAAAACTCTTGAAATGTAATCCGATACCAATTCCGAATCTTTCATGCGTAGAGATTCGAACTCACTTCTCAATGTTTGGAGACGCACCTTCTCCACTTTATCAACTCCTTGGAATGAAGCTTGGAGAATATCCCAAGCTTGTTTGAACGTAGTTGCACTAGCAACTTTCTCAAACATCTTCTCATCCAAACCTTGATGGATGAGTGCAAGCGTCTTTTGATCCTTCTTCTTGGCGGCTGCTTCATTTCCGTCAACTCCATTTCCAATGGAATCCCAAACTTCATAGGCTCCACACAAAGCCTTCATTCGTATACACCAATTATCAAAATTATCTTTGGTGAGAGTTGGAACTTGCAAAGGTGCTCCGTTTGACATCTTCAAAATTGAGAATATCTCCAAACAAAATTGGCTCTGATACCACTTTGTTAGAATATGGAGAGAAAAATAATTGAAAAACTTTAGTGAAGAGAGTGGAGAAAACTTGTATTTTATATTTCAATTCAACTCCATTTTTTTGAATGATTACAAATGAAAGACAAGACCCCTATTTATACTAATACAAAGCCCGAACCAACGGTTAAGATCGACTCAATTTAATGGCTAAGATCAAAAAACTCTTAAACTACTTGACTAATGGCCTTTCAAGTGCTTGACTCTTCAACTCCAAGGTAACTCTTGACTTAACCAATGAACCTAGACATGACTCTTCAAATGACAAACGAATGTAGACATAACTCGTACATACGACGAATCTAGACTATCCTAATGAATCTAGATTATTATTATATTATTATTATTTCAACAGAAAACCCGTCCATCACAGGATTGTCATCAAGAACTTGAAATGTAAGTTTCTCATTATCCACCAACTTGTTTTCGCTGGAAATTTGCTTTTCCACAGCACTAATATTGCACTTTTCCCAGAACGAACCCGAAGCCTCATTTTCAAGAATAGGATAGCTGGATTATTGTAAAGATGGTTTTTCACACGGAACCTAATCGATAAATCTATGTTTAGCTTTCAACTTCTCTTCCATCTCACGTTTTCTCGAAAGATATGCTTGTGAAACCTCATCCGGAGTACTGAAAGTCCCCAGCCAACAGTAATGTTTCTTCTCGAACCGATCTTTATTCTAGCAGCATATTTCCCCGAACTTGTCCTCTTCACACCAACAAAATTCTTCTTCACTTTCAACCATTCAAATTTGTCAAAACACATATGTATATATGGATGTCGATCCTTTTTTCCATAGAGTATAAATTATTTCACCATTTGAAGAAATATTTCGTGGAGTTTTATCTTTGAATGGGGTTATATATAGTATATTTTGGATGTATATTAAATACATATTGAACATATTTGTTAAATATTGATTTCAAGTTCATGAACATTCTGTTATTATCTATGTTAAGTATTGATTTCAAGTTCATGCACATTATTATTATCTCTTAATTTCAAGTTCATATATTCACATTTATTTGGTAACAGTAATAAAAATTAACAATTAATAATTATTTTATATAGAGTTATTTTAGTATTCTTATGTTGAAAAGTGTAAATCATTTCATATATAAATCATTCATGTTTTTAAAATATATATAATATATATATAATAATATAATAATAATAATAATAATGAATATATATATATAGAATAGATATAGATAGATAACTAAGAGACACTAATTGCTCAAATATCTTCAGCGTCCACAAACTTCCTATGTTTTTATTTGAGATAATGACCCTAGTTTTTTTGGGCATTAAAAATTGTACATCTTATACAATGACTGTTAAATTGTATCTGGTAGTAAATTTGTCCCGCCTGAATTCGTAAAACATGCTGGGAGAACAAATACGTATAAGAACTGGAAGAGTCAGATTTGGGTATTCAGCCACGATGGACAAAAAATTGCTTTGTGGAGGACTTGCTTGTTGAAGCACCACACACATGCTTTTCATCGACCGTTGCGCCAAGTAACTCACCGAGATGAATTTATTCGTTGTTCTTCGAAATAAAGAGGCATGTAGAATCTATCACGATGCTCTCATTGACAGCAATTGGAAATGTTCAGACATGCCAAACTACGTGTAAGTAAAACCTTACATTTTATAGAAAATTAAAGCTCAAAATCTTATATATTTAACAGTTGGACAACTAACTAAGTCAACACAAAGCGGGGATAGCTCAGTTGGGAGAGCGTCAGACTGAAGATCTGAAGGTCACGTGTTCGATCCACGTTCACCGCATTCACATTTTTATTTTCTCTTTGTTTATTCTCATTTTAATTAATGCTCTTCAAAAATGACTTCTTTTTTCTTTCTTTTTATATAGACAGTAATAAAAACAATGTATTGAGTAGATAAATTGTGGATAGAGGATATGAGTTGGAGATACTTGAAATCTTTAAATCACTTCTGATTGGTTAGTAATACAGTTGCTACTATCACAAACCACATATTCCATACATCCAATCCACACCACATACATAATTCTACTCACACACTATACATAAAATCTCTCCATTCTCCAAGCTTCTATCATCATCATCATCAAACTCTGAGAAAGAAAGTTTTGAGAGCTTTAGAAATGGCATCAATGGCTGCAACTGCCAACTCCACCACTGTTGTCAGGGCCACACCATTCTTGGGCCAAACCAAGAACGCCAATCCCCTTAGAGATGCTGTCCCCATGGGAAATGCCAAATACACCATGGTAATTTCCCTTAACACTCTCAATAAGATTCATTGTGTTACTCATGTTCTTCAAAAGTTTATAATGTTGCATTTGTTTGTGATTGTTGTTAATAGAGCAATGACTTGTGGTATGGACCTGACCGTGTCAAGTACTTGGGCCCATTCTCAGCTCAGACTCCATCCTACTTGACCGGTGAATTTCCCGGTGACTACGGATGGGACACTGCCGGTCTCTCAGCTGACCCCGAAGCCTTCGCCAAGAACCGAGCTCTTGAGGTAATTTGTTTACTTCTGCATGGAATATAATTATTATTTATGCAATTAGGCAATGATATGATGATAAATCTTACAGGTTATCCATGGAAGATGGGCCATGCTTGGAGCTCTGGGATGTATAACCCCAGAAGTTCTCGAGAAATGGGTCAATGTTGACTTCAAGGAGCCCGTCTGGTTCAAGGCCGGAGCCCAAATCTTCTCGGAGGGTGGCCTAGACTACTTGGGGAACCCCAACTTGGTTCATGCTCAAAGCATTCTTGCAGTACTTGGATTCCAAGTTTTGCTGATGGGAGCTGTTGAAGGATTCAGAATCAACGGCCTGGATGGAGTTGGAGAGGGCAACGATCTGTACCCAGGTGGTCAATACTTTGACCCACTCGGCCTGGCTGATGACCCAGTGACTTTTGCTGAGCTCAAGGTGAAGGAAATCAAGAATGGAAGACTGGCAATGTTCTCTATGTTTGGATTCTTCGTTCAGGCTATTGTGACCGGAAAAGGCCCGTTGGAGAATCTGTTGGATCACCTTGACAACCCTGTTGCTAACAATGCCTGGGTTTACGCTACTAAGTTCGCCCCTGGATCGTAAGCTTTTGCTAGGTTTGAATGTTGTGTGGATGTATTGGGAATGAGTAAATTTGTAAAGATTATATTTATATGTTTGGAAATGAATGATTTGATTTCATTGTCTCACCTGATTCTTTCAACTCTATTAGAATTGCAGCTCCAAACGTATAGTCTATTTGGTATGTAAGTTGTTGGTTACACAGGTACATTCTGTTTAGTACCAATACAATATAAAATATCATATAATATAACACAAATTTCTTACAAGATGTTTACCACCCTAATTACAATCAGCCAACTTTTTAAACTACATCACTAACACAAGAACTATACACATATGTTGGCTGACAAGGAAAGTCCTTCGACAAACTCGAGTTTGGAAAAGGTACACTAACGAAGCCCTGAACATAGGAGCAGGACAACTGAACCTCCATGCAACAACAATACTTATATTATTATGTACAGACATTAACACTCTCCTAACATACACCTAACTAACACAGACCCAATCGATTCTGTCGGGCAGCAAGAACGTTCCTGAAACGAAGCATTCTCATAGTCATTTCCATGTTTACTTAAAAAACAAATAAACGAAAGAAAAAATCACATTTGATGCTAAATTCTTTTACTTCTCTTTCCCCACCATTTCCTTCGATGTTTCTCAGCTTCAGCGTGTCCCATCCTCTGTACTTTAGCCTTTGTTTCCCTTAATCGCACCTTATAATCTTTTTTCCATGCCTCAAACCTGTGTTTCAATCTCCTAAATTCCTCCATAGGATTTAAAGAGTGTCCTGATTTGGCCTCTACTATTGCTAGAGCTTCGTCATCAAAATTTTGTTTCCTCTTTTCAAATTCTTTCACAAGAGGGATGACTGCATTTGAATTACCATTTATGTCCCCACCTTCTGCAGCCTCTATGCCATTCTTTGGAAATCTTACAGGGGTATTACAACCAGGAGTATGGGGTCCCAGAGATGAATCTTCAGAATCACAGAAACGAGGTGATCGGGGCCTGTGAAGTTTTTTGGGTTGACTTATAGTGTTGTCAGTGCCAAGACACCTTTTGGCTGCAGCCAAACTCATCTGCAATAACAAGAAATAATACTCAAGTTGTTTGTTTTCAGTAAATTCTATTGGACTCAACAAATTTTACAACACCAAAGTGTAGCGTTCTCATTAACTCCAGCAGTTCTAGTACCAAAAGATAATAAATTTAATGGTCATTACATGCAAACCCCCTCACTTATTGGATAATTACCACGGACTATTTAGATTTTGCTATGTACCACAACATTCCTGTCAGATCCTCACAACTCGATAAACGGGGTTTAACTAGTATTTCATTTTTGACCGACAGGAGTGAAATTGTAAAATGTTTTTACTGATAGGAGAAGTTGGTAATTTCTCAAACCTAAGGTACTTTTTGTAACTAACGTCCCAAAGTAAAAAATTAACAGCCTATTAATCAGTTCAAAAATCCTCGATCTCTGAATTTTTGGCCAACTTCAAGTAGGTTTGCATTCTACACTTTTGCTAAAAATATAAATTCTTGCCAAAACAATTTAATAAACTCACTTGCAAAGATGTCATCTGTTTTTGCCACATATCCTCAACGGATTTCATCTTGGCTTCATATTCTGACCACCGTGCCTGAGATTGTTGCAACTGCTCTCTCAGGGCTGTATTTTCTTTTTCCTTCTTTCCAAGTGTTGCTTCTACCATCAATGCTCTCTTTTGAAGTTCTTCAATGATTGAAGGTAACATGTCTGGTGGCAGGTCCTGCTTGACCAAAGAAAGCTGAAATACTTCAAAATTTATACATGGACACGGAAAATTGGGGGAAGCAGGGAGTAAGCAGATTTTAATTTCATTTGTGGCCACCTTTTTTTAATTTCATTTGTGGCCACCTTTTCTTTTTTCAGTTTCTAGTAACATGGATGCAAAAATTGGAAAGTAAAATAATAGCAACATTTTAACACGATAAAAGACAAGATGATCTAATACAAGGCCTCGAGCAGGACAATAAAGGTCCCAATGGAACATTTATTATGATTTTTGAAAATAGTACCTTGACTTCGGAGATCCTCCTGCCTGGTTTATGTTTACTAACATTTGACTTTTTTGCATTACAAAGGTGACTAAAATGCCGTCGTGCTAACCATCCACGAACAACTGCAACAGGGAAACTATTTAATTATCTAAATTCATTGTAGGATTCCTAAGCTACAGCTGAAAAGGAGAAGCTTTACCGGACTGAATTTGCACAACTGCAATCAGCTCCTCATCCAGATTCTTGCAAGCAACCTGCTTCTTCAACCTGAGCATTACATCAAACTCCTTTCGTGCAATTTCACCACGAACATCTGCAGATAATTCACCATATACAAAAGAGTGTAATGTGCAGTATGATAAATTGACACTTGGAACAGTACTAAGAACTTATTAAAAATCAACCCATTTCTAATAATTCCATTCTCAACCCAAAGAATATAGATATTAGAAAGCCAGATCAATGAAAATGATATATCTGTAAGATTCAGGGTAGCGTGTACTAATGAATTTTTTCCTATGCAATTTCATGTTCAATGAAGAAACTAATTCTATTACTAATTACAAACGATACATAAGGAGTTAGACTTACATGATTGCAACGTTATTACTCCTCCCTTAAGGTCATGAAAATAGCGACGGGCACGATGACCACGGAAGCATTTTTGTACCTCAAGAGTACCTTGTAGAACTTGTTTTCTAACATCTTCCAGAGCACCAATCTGTGGTCAATAACAAAAGATAATCAGATAAACTAATCTGCAGATCTTTTAGGTCTACATAAGCAATCTACAGAAGCTTTTGTCCGATTAATAACAAACCACTGAAAAAATAGACCCATTAAAAGCATTCAAAAGGAATAGACATTAAAAAGAAAAGCACAAACTCACCTGTCCTGCTCTGAAGTACAGTTTTGTATAACCAACTTGGTACATCTCAGGGAGGATATCAAACTGCTGTAGAATGGCAACTGACGAACTTAAAGGATCTTCACATGTGTTATTTTCTGGAAGGAGGAAGCCATACCTGAAAGTCATGCTAGCATATTATGAAATGATCTGAAGGACCCTTAAGAAATAACTCGACATGAACATAATGGCACTTCACCTTCTTGTGAATTCTTGATGTGTTATTCGAGTGGGGTACCCAGATCTCGAGATCCTAACTACTTCTAGAATCCCACAGCATCTAAGCTGCTCTAACACAAGATCTTTCTCAAATGCACCTGGGATCTGCTTACTATTTGGTTTTATACAACGAATGAAGTGCGGTCTTGTGCTTTCAAGCTGCTGCATTAACTTAAACAGCTGGCCCTACAACCATGGAAGTAAGCCCTATAACTACCACGAAAACAAATCATGCACACCAACAATTTCGTGTCCAATAACTTTTATGCCCAATCGATATGACTAGGTCATCAACAAGCAAGCAACCATAAATATAAAATCATACTGACCTTGAATTTTGTAGCAACACTTTGCTTCTGGCAAGCAGACATCGTCAACTGGATCAATGAATTTGCTGGTTTCTTGGAATAATTGAGCATAGAGGCAAACAACTGGGGTAATCGTTTGGTGGATGAAGAGAGCAGCTGAACGGTTTCAGAATGCAATGCATCTCTGTTCTTTTCCAAGAATTCCCCAGTGTCATAAACAACCTAAAGAAAACAGCTAATATCACTAAAGAGAGAAGTTTAAAAGATGTGATTTGCAAGAAATGGACATGATAAAGTCAAGGACAACAGCAATACTATTCAATAATCTTCCGTACTGTTTGTAAACAGTAGCAGCGTAATTAAATCCAATAATGCATAATTCGGGTTAAATTTCCAAAACTGAAGCTATAGACAATCTTCATACATGATTCTCGAGAAATTTCAAGAGAAGCATTCACAAGTATAACTAACCTCTCCAGCATAATGGCGAACACTGAATGTTCCACCATGTTTCGCTTTAAAGCAATTATTAGCATTCAGGTGCTGCTTAAGCTTAGTGGCAAAAGTTAAATCTGTAGCCTTCGGGAAATTTGATTCTTCATCCAATAAAGATATTAGCCCAAGAGGTTTCTGGTCAAGCACACCAGTGTGAATATTAATACACAAAATGACAAAGAATTAAGACCCACTTTAACGGCATTTCAGTTTGTTGCATGATCAAATATGCTAACTACAAGTCTACAACAGGTAAAAAAATCAATCAGATGTACACAAAAAGTTAAGCAACAGTCTCTTATAATAAGACAAGTTGGCTTTAGCAAGGTAAAACTAGTTGCCGCATCACAGGCAAAAGCAGATATTACTTCAAATTGAGTCAAATCTAGAGTGAACCCATAAATGACAAAAGAGATCAAAAAAGAAAAACACTGCTATGAGACTGTTGGATATGGATGGTGTTATATTGAAGAAGAGAAGTACCTTCTCGAAGAGATCCAGACAGTCTTGGTTGTCTTCAAAATCAATTTTTGTCCAGTCAATTCCATCTAACTCATACTCCTGCAAAAAAAGATTCTTGCACCATCACTATATATAGCTTTCAGATTTCAGTAAGATTATTCCAAGAGTAATAAGATTATTAAAATTAAACAGAAGCCAATATGTCATGCAGGACAAATTGCCACGGCCAACACTCTGCATGAAGTTCATTGCTTCAAGAGATAGCAAAGCGCAATTTTAGAAGTTATGAGATTCAGAGAATAAGAAATATGAAGCTACCTCTTGCTCAAGTTTGAATAGATGTCTATTAAAATGTTGCTGGAGCCTCTCGTTAGCATAATTTATACAGAACTGTTCGAAACTATTTTTCTGGAGCCAAAAAAGAGGAAGAATAAGAATGAGAATGAGACATTGTTGCATCATATTATGGACAGCAGAAAAACTTAAAATCTTTACCTTAAATGATTCAAACCCATAAATATCTAGAATGCTTATGGATCTTCCAGTGTGTTGTTTGCCCATTGCAAGCGATAAATTGATCTTCTCTACAAGCCATTTGAACAAGCTCGCGTAGATAAACTTAGCTAATGAGTCTCTTGTATCAATGGCCTAAGATAGGAGGAGACAAATACAATATTGGACTCAGATGTTTACAGACCAAGTGGGTTGTGAACAAACAAAAATATACGCTTTTAGTAGGTATGCAAACATGTGACACAGGATTAGTGATAAATTTTGTTCTGTATATTTTATGCCAAAGAAACATTATATCTCTGAAAACATGTAAACCTGTTGTTGTGTCAGTCTTTTTGCGACTTTATCCTTTCCAGCTTGTATGTTATGAGTAGACAGAGCACGAATTAAGTCCTGAGTACTGCACCCTATCAAACCAGCAGCATTGGTAACAGCTGTAGATAGGGAGAAATCATTCCGAAAAGTTAATTCAAGCACATAACAGATAAAGCATTGCCATAAGTTTCGAACTTAACCGTAAAGAAATATTCTATATAAATTGGAACTTCTAAACAAATCAACTTTATAGTTGCTTGTGCAGCATCTAACATAGCATATGAACTTAGCAGACTAGCACTATAACTATCCAAAATTTAAAGGGACGGACATGGAGCACCAACGATAAGCATAGAATGAAAAGTGAAAGAAACGTAGAAGCAAAGGTTGTCCATGAGCCAATAGTGTTTACAATATAATGTGCTGATTCTCACACTCCATTTCTTCCTTCCTACAACTCACGAAATGCACAAGGGAATATTGAAATGCATAAATCAAAACTCTCAATAGATTTTCATACTTTCAACTCTTCAATAGAGAACTGCTTCTTGGATTCATGAACATGAACTAAAGTATAGACTGTATCTATTTCAAGCGTGATAACACCAGAGAGCAAATACAAGTTCTGAAGGAGCAAAAGAAAGAGGAAAAAGAAATGAAGCAAAACAAAATAGTACCTTCATCAGCAACAACCTCTATGTGGTTTTCATTGTCAATTACAGAAAACGATATGTTTCCCAGCCACAACACTGCAGCTAGCATCTCACAGGCTTGCTCCTGATCTTCTTTGCAAATTCTGACAGTATTTAGGGCTCCCTAGTGAAAGAAAAGCCATTACTAATTAGTAACAGTTATAACAGAAAAGAAACTATACCAAAAGGAATAGGTATCTAAACAAGATTAAGTTCATGAAACTAAATCTCCTGTTGAGGATTTTCAAACATAGAAGCACAACTTTTTTCCTCACTCAATATCCAATTTCTCTTTCAATGCAACAGAGGGGAGAATCATTTAAGAGAAAGGTAGGGTTACACCCATTGGGTAAAAGTATCGAATATGCAGGAGTGCCGGTGCATTACCATAAGCAAATGAAAGTTCTTAGCGTCATCAACATCATGGATCTCTAAGCAATCGCTCTGGTTGAGATACTTGTAATCACAAGCCCGTTTTAACCTCAACCTACCTGAAAGGAAATTATGGGCTCAGGGTAAGCAAAAGAAAAACTAACTTTTTGACGTGTTTCAAATGTCTGTGGACATAGAGGACAAGCCAAAGTATAAAAGGTTCTGCACATCAAAAGATATATACACTTAAAGACACTGCTGAAAATGGAGCAAAAGCAGAAAACAGACCTCGGAGACCAGAAGGAGCCCCAGCACAAAGCTGGTAGAAAATGTGGTATGCCCTTTCTCCTTGGGCCAACTGAACAACTCTAGACTACACAATGAGATTTGTTTCAAGCCGTTAGTCCACAAAGGAGATATAAACGAAGAGAGTCAACATAATTTCAGATAGAAAGATTTACCTTTTCAAGAAGAACTAAACCAACGAATCGGGAATTGGTGGTGGTTATGCACAAATTATAGAAACAAGTCAATTAACTATTACACTTCAAATAGAAATCAACAAAGAGTATTAGTTTCAAAGTGCAACTTGACAAGTACAAGCATACTTACATGTCTGTATTTTAGCACCACATATTTTTCCAGTAGCACTGAAGTGGATTTCAATTAGCTTTCCCTGCACCAAATGTGGAACATCATCAAGCCAGAAAAAAAAAATATGATATTGCTAAAGATTAATGTAGGATGCCTTTTAAATTAAGGGGCAATGGTTCGAAACCCACAAATCGACTGGAGTTGTCATTCCTGGCTGTTTTAGCATTACCAAAGGCCTCAAGTATACAGCTTGTTTGCAGGACTTCAGACTCTATTCCACGACCGCCTCCACCAACCGTAGCCAAATATTGCATTGCGATTTTAGCTGTTTCAGTCTTCCCGGAGCCACTCTCCCCACTGAAAATCATCACAATAAACTATTTTCACAAACAAATCATATATTCTTAATCATAGTGAAGCATTACATTTGTACCAACAACAGAGCATTAAATCCAGTGAAGCAGCATAAGTGAGGCAGCATATTAATGCATCAGTAAAGGAGCTGATTAGAGAAACTAAGAAGGAGTTGTAGAAGCACTTCAACAAACCTTATGATAATGGACTGGTTAATTTCATCTGCAACATTCAAAACATCAGCAATAAGAAATCTTAACTCGGTCTAGGTGCTACATCAACAATAAGAAGCATTTCGAATACTTTAGGTGTTTTATTATACCTGTCACCATTTCATTGTAGGCTGTGTCAGCAATGGCATAAACATGAGGGCTGTCCAGAAGCTTCTGTCTATAAGCTGTAACATAGTCATTCCCATATAGAAGGACATCTTTGAAAGGGTTGACTGCTATTAAAACAGGGCCCGCCTTGCTCTAGGTAAAACAGGGAAAAGAAATAGTTCAATGACATCGACACGAAGCATTTAAAATACACATTAAGAGATACCTTAACTTACATATGTTATGTCTTGAGAATATCTATAGTGAAGATTGTGAAGAACTGAAGGCTCATTCAAATAACTAAGTTGTATGAGATCATCCACCCCCTCAAGTATGTCTGGATTGGCAGGAAAGAGCTCTTGTGTGGAAACTTTCACAACCTATAGAGATATCATAGTAAGTACATAAATCTCCAATAATTCAATTTCTTAGCCTTATCATAAATATTTCAGAGATAAAAGAATATAGGAACTAACACTCCCATCTGAAAGCAGAACAGAAGCTTTATCTCCTGAAGTTGATTGAATTTGCCCTGATTCCCAAAGGCCATTGTGTAGACAACACCAAACATGAAGTTTCTGAAAGTATAAACTCTTTCAAAATGAGTGGCTGGTAATCAGATCTATAAACATGCAAAGTTTTAAAGTACAAAATATTTTTAGCAAGATAAGAAGACCAAATCTTCGCCACTGATACAGCGAAAATTTGGTCCCAACTATCAATTTGAATGCCTAGAGTACATCCGGGATAAAGTCCGATGTTAACCTAATATCATGTAAATCATCTGGAACATTGACTTACCCAAGCAAATGGTTTAGTATCCAGAATTATGAACTGAATAAAACGAAAAATGTAATATGACAGATACAAAGGCACGAGGCAAAGGCAAAAGCAGGACTGGCATATGAATATATTGGTAACTATGTTCATAGGCAAGATAATAGAACCATGGTTCTTGACTTCCCATCTTGCAGAAAGTTTTGTGCATAAGATAAAGGAAGGAAAGCTATAGACAGAGCAGTACCCAGGTTTCCAACAAATCACACTGTGAAAATCTCTAAAGTACTGTTTATCTCAAACCTATGTAGTAATTTTGTTAAAATAAAGAAACCTGATCAAATTATATGATCTTTGGGGTGTAACTCTATTCCATCAGTTTCAACGTTTAGATCATACGAAACAAATTTACCACATACATAACCGTAGAAGTTTCTTTACCCCAAAAATAAACCATGATAGATCTCACAATCATAAACACATAATAAGTATAATAAAAAGATCAATAAATATAACTGATCCAACATACAAAACTGAACCAGTTGTCTACCTTTTTAATGAAATATTCAATGTTGTCATCCCAGTCTGACTCCCTAAACCTTGGGAGAGATCCTTGGGACGAGTTTGGGAGCTTGGCATTGTCTTCCACTTCTGATTTCATCCCAAATTCCTTCTCATCTGATGCTGCCATCACATAGGGTGATTCCCCTGGTTTCATTTCTCTAACCTTTTTAGATCCAAAACTATTCCTTGACAATCCTTTCATATCTTCCTTCTTCACATTACAATTTAATGGCTCGGGTTCCCTATTTTCAAAGCTTGTAGGTAATGGGCGCTTAGTGGATGGAAGGCGAGCACGAGAGGTTGGCTTAGGCCGGGCCGGCAGAGCCGGAGGAATGTCCTTCGACTTCTCATTCTCATCTCTTTGCCGGAGAGACTCCAGCATTTCCTCTAAGGAACTCCTAGTTATTGAATTTGGCGATACAGATAGCATTTTTCGTTTGGGTATTTAACCACAAAGCCCCTCCAGTTCCAATCTGAATCGTGCAAAAAGCGTTCAACTATGCAGATTCTGAACAATGCCTAAGGTGATATTGTTCAAAACATGACCTTAAAACCCTAACCTTAATCACAAAATACTTAAATTCCACAAATTACGGCCTCGTAGAGATCAAATTATCGTGAGCTGGAATTTAAACAATCTCCCCCAAAAGTCACAATCAAAATTGAAACTTTAAGCTTATCTTCAACGGAAAAGGCTTCTTCTATAGCAGGAAAAAGTTACGTGAAAACAAAGTCTGAGATAATAATCACAAACCTCAAGGATTTGTAGTTTAAATATGTGAATCACGAGGTTATACAGCTCTGTTGAAGAAATAAACCTCGGAGAGATCCATTAATGGCCATGAATAGCAGAAACAGAGCTTTATGGAAGATTTTAGTTTTAGGGGGTTTCTTTTGTATCAGAGATTTTTGAAATGTTTTTGGGGGAGACGAAATGAAAACCGTTGAGATCTGATAAGGAATAAACAAAAAAAATATTTAAATTGTTATTTTTTTGAAATTGAAATATGGAAATTAGTTGAGAATATAGTGACATAGGATTAATTAAGAAACACAAATTGCAGAAGGTGGGTCCCCCCTGGAACGAAGTGGATAAAATAGGGAAAGGAATGTTCTTATTAAGCTCTGCCAACAAGTTGTGTTGAATTGACATTTTTAGGCCTCCTAAGTCTAATCATCTGTTTTGTGGTCCAATTTAAGTGGACCAATTAGAAAATGTGGATTTAGTTTTATATTATTTAATTTTGAACTATAAATCGATTTTAATTCTTTCATAAAATTTAAAAGAAATTTGTATCTTGTTTTAGTTTATCTCAACTTATTTTTTTCATTTTATGAAAGAACGGAGGACTTATTGAAGCAATGAGTTTTATGGCTTTGTTGTTTGATTTAGAAAATTAAATAAATCAATTTTCCATAACATAATATCTTTATTAAAAAGCATATTTTCTATATATACAAAGCACTAACATGTATAAATCAAATAGGGACAGGATAGTTTTCAAATAAAATGATTAAAAAGTTGTTAAACCATATGGAAAGTTAAATGAGTCATACTTTATGGAATGGGACATATATCTTTTTATTGCCTTGAAAGTTTGAAGGATTTACAATTTTGTATTGTCATAATGGATATTTTTGAATTTTAGGCTTTACTCTATCTCTCATAACAGTTTGGATCATTTGCAAAATATTATGTTATTTCTTAATTTATTTTACATATGTATAATAAATATTAATAAGCATTTAAATTATTTATCAAATACAAACTCCACAATAATTGTAGACATTTATCATGTGGGTACGGCATGAAGTATGAAATGTGAATTCTTTTCAAGTATCAAAATTCCAAATGCTTTTGTATTAGTAAGATGATAATAATGGTAATATACAATATATCTCTTAAGAAACATTATTATTTTTTATTTGTTGTGTTAATATGTGAAATTGCCATCAAATTTGGAAACAATTGTGAAATGTGATCTAAATTTTAGCTTTGTTGCACCATTTTAGTTTGTTTAGTGCATAAATACAAACCATCCAATTTTGTGAAGTAACTTATCGTGTCCAATAAATCAGATATATTAACATTATACATTTTAAAATTTTATTAAATTCCATATATCATAAAATTTTCTCATAAAGAATAGATGTATTATCAAAATTCATAAAAAAATACTTAAATATTATTTATTCATATATACATAGTGCATTAATGATGCCTTTAGGCTTTAACAATCATTCTGCTCAACTTCTTCAAGAATCCCATGAATAGACGAGTCAATACTTCCACTGGAGTTCCATAAAATATTTTTATATTCTTTTGAGTCCACCTCATTTATACTTGGTTTTTTCACTTAATATCATAGATTTAAACATAAGGATTTTCTTTTAAAAGAAATACAGTAGAAACTCGATAAATTAATACTCGATTAATTAATAAACTCTCTAAGATAATATTTTTAGTCAGTCCCGACTCGGGGATAGGGTGCTAAATTAATAATTCGCTAAAATTATAAAATAATACATTTTTGATAATTTCTATAGGTCCCATATAAAATATAAATTAATAATTCATTATATACTACATATTACATGAAGATTTATGAATTTTTTTTTAAATGATTCAATTGTCTTTTGTTTTTTTGTTGAAATCAATTTCACCTTGCAAAACAATTTGCAATTGTCCTTGAATTATCCTTGTTATGCTTGCATAATTGCTAACATCCATTCTTACAATTGCTTTTGAGTGAGACTTGGATTATCCTTGTTGTGCTTGCATAATGCTCTTCGAATCTCATCGGTCATTATTGTTTTTTTCACACCTTTAAGATTAGAAGGCATGTCGTGTGCGTATGATTTATTTGTGTTAGCATTATTATCTTGTATTTATATAAAAAATATTTTTTAATTATTATACATGCATTGTACTATAATTAAGTGAAAGTTTGAATGGTGTTTGTAGATTGAATATTTCATTATAAATTAATAAAATATTAATTAATGTATAAATTAATAATTATTAATTTATCGATTAATTAATAACTCTTTTAATTAAAAAATTTTGGTGGTCCCAAGTGTATTAATTTATAGAGTTTCTACTGTAGTTGTCATATTTCTTGTTTCAATAAATATTGGCATTGCTACAACTACAATCATTTATTTTACGGCAGTTGGTGGAAGCTGAGATAAAAAGCAGTTGATACTCTGCCCAAATTTACTTATCATGCCTCCTTCATGGAGAAGTTTTAGATGAATTCCCAATTTTTTGCATGACTTTTTGTATAATGACATTGATGTGTATTTAACTAGTAACTTTTTAAATGTGTTTTTCAAGGATGAATTTCATTAGATTTCAATCAAAGTGTATAATAACTCAAAAAAAAGACGTTTGATGTGTGAAAAGACAAGTGCATGTCACGTCATATTGACATTATATGTAAGAACGTGATTATGTAATATATCCAAGTCTCCCATCTGAGGCGGACTTAAGGTTTGTATGTAACTAGTATCTAATGAGACTTATAAGCGCCAACTTTGCAGACGTTTTTAAAGAATAAATCAGTCAAGTTTCAATCATAAAGAATAATACATCGAGTAAAAACGTTTAATGTGTAAAAAGAAAAAAGGAATTCCACATCATATGGTATTAGTAATTAAGAACTATACTCTTTCCCGTTCTAATTTAAGTTGGTACGCAATGCTTGTGAATCACTTACATAAATATTATATAATGCAGTACATATTCTTACTAATAGTCAAAGAAGATGACACTTGAATCCCAACATAGTCAAATCCCAAAATCAACATTCTTCGTGTAATCTCATCCACTCCACCACACACAAGACTAGAATAAGAGAAATTAAATATTTCCAAATTATCGAGTTCAAAAGCATCGAATAGGACTCTAAAAGAAGCATGTGTTGGTTGCCATGTCTTAAAGTTGGAACAATGTTAGTCATGTGAGTGACATTAAAGACACAACCAACAACTTATATGATGATGTCTTCCCCAAATGATGGTAACGCCACTTCACCTAAAACTCTCCAGTTGGCCTGCTGGATGGATATTATGTACTAGTGGCAGTGGCACACATTTCTATTTAACAAGAAAACTAGTCACTAAGGGTTGCACATGACAAAAAGAATGCAACGATAAAAAATCCCATTTTTAAGTGATACTTGGTGGCTCTCGAGAATTTAACTACTAAAAATTAAGTTTCACACATAACAGAATGTGTTAATAGAACACTTATTAACATAATTAAATGATACACCTCACACGTGAACTCTGAATAAGTACCAATTATCACCTCTTGTTAGTTGTTACCATATTCATATTTTTTTTAATTGTCATTGATATTTTCAAGTTATATAATCAGCTCAATCACAATCATTTACATGATAGAAGGTCGTTGTTGAAAATTATTTTTACGACTATGATCTAATTGTATAAAATGCAATTATCTCAATTACTATCGATCTACTATTAGAAAACTATAAGCTAATCTTGCCTGCGACACTTTTATATTTAACACTATTCTCATAATAAATGCCAGTTTTAAATTTTAATTAATACAGCCATGCGTAGGCCCAAAAGATGACGCAAAGCCCAATGACTACGGCAAATTGGGCCTAATGGGCCGAAGCAGGGTAAAATTCAATAAGCCGCCAACAAGCAACCTCTTATTCTTCATCTTCGTCTAGGTCTAGGGTTTTACTCTCGAGAAACAGCAATGGCGAAGAATAGAAACAAGAAGAAAAATGGATCCGGCACAACGGCTATGGATGTCAGCTCTGCTGATCATTCAGTAATTGATGATGTGTCTCAAGGTATGTACTAATTTTTCTTCCTTTTGGTCGTTTATCGATTTGCGTGTCTCTTCTAATAGGAAACAAATAGTAGAAATTTTACTCTGCTCTTTTGTGTTAAAACCTCAAAAATTTCAGCCATGGACACTTCAGAGACCGTAGCTTCAAAAGTTTCGGTTAGCGGAGGACTCAGGTCAGCTCGACTTTAGCTTATCGTTATTTTTTCAATCGAATTATGTGATTATAGTAATTTTGTGAAACTACTGCTATTTGCATGAATTTAGAAGACATTCATTAAGATGTATATAAAGTTTATATTTTTAGTTATCAACTGAGATTAAGACAACTGCCTACGAGTTTGAAGTACCATAACTGTAGGCATTCATTTACCATTGTGATAATCTGAGCGATCCTTAGGGAGCTGTTGAACTGAAAACCAAGATTGGATTATGCCACAGCAGTGACATTCACAGGATGTTGATTTGATGTGACGTGGCACAATTTAGTACGAGCTGCATGTGAATCCAAGAATTTTCTGGCTTGAACTCTTGGACCTCCTAAAAGTAATCCAGATAATATGTTACTAGTTAGCTGAAAAGTTTGAACTTCG
This sequence comes from Verbascum thapsus, assembly GCA_963669365.1. Lineage (NCBI taxonomy): Eukaryota > Viridiplantae > Streptophyta > Magnoliopsida > Lamiales > Scrophulariaceae > Verbascum > Verbascum thapsus. The sequence continues at coordinate 5,414,991 of OY770116.1, forward strand.
CAAACCACGATTTTTAGGTTGTGCAAATTTCTGGGTCCAGGCTAGAATTGGTTTGCTTGGTTTTTCACCACTTAGGCTATTGCTCATCATTGGTTTTTGCGACTTGGGAGTATATTATGAAATTCTGGTTCCAATGGACAAAATATAACGATGCAGGACTAGCAATATTACTCTTTTTATCACCTAAGGACTAAGGTTTAGTTTTCTTTGTTATGTGGACTTAAATATTTGGTTGATGTCTTTCTGATAGAAAAATCTTGTCATTGTATGTGGTATTGGGGTTTCATCTAAACCTCTGTTGTCAACTTGTCAAGTACATTTTCTCAGGGTTTTTTTATGATCTGAATTATTTCTTAGGAAATGTTCTGTTTTTCTTTTATATATTTCATGAGGACTACTTAACATGAAAATTATGGTTGGGACACCTTTTTACGATTGAATTCATAATACAAGCAAATTATCATTTCCCAACTAGCTTTTCGTACATAAAATTACATCTGATTTTAACATGTCCAATCTATTTATAGTTTTCCACTGAATCTGATTGAGAACATTTAGTCAACCACTAATCTTTTTCCTACATTGAAGAAAATTACTTGAACGATTTGCATATTAGATGCACAGAATAACACCAGAGGGAAAACATTTTATCTTTTGATGTATGCTACTTTATATATCTAACAATTATGAGTCATTATTAACGCAGGAAGATGAAAACCGGAAGGCCAATGAAGAGATCAAAGAATGTCCGAAAGATGAAGGCAATAGCTAAAGCTATATCTCTAAATGAGAAGTCTGAGATTAAAATTTCGAAAGGTGAAAGCAAGACGTTGAGAACTAAATTTGCTAAAAATCTTTACGATTAATTGATTCAGACTATGTATCTTACAGCTTATAGTATAGTTTGTGCAATATTTCCTGTTCATGTGTTTGTAACTGATAATAGTTTTTTAAGTGGTGATTATTAAATTTCAGTTGCCTTGTTTTAAGTTACATAAAAGAGAGAATATGTGAGTGGTTCCTCAACATCAGATTTTGATGCGAATTTGAGATGAATTGTGTTCAAATTATGACCTTTTATGTGTTAAAAAAATTATGAGCTTTTATGTTCAAATCATAGAGTTGTAACTCAAGTGCATGAATGTTTCATATTTCCAGCAACATCTCTCATTCCGCAAGTTCTCAGCATGGATCAATCCAGTTGAGAGTTTTACATTAACATACGATTGTGACCGTATTGCTTGACCAATTCTGAACCACACTTGATTTTGAAAATTCAATTCTAACTCAGAATAATGAATAGACAAGTCTACCTCAGAATAATGGATCTTCCATTTCTGGCCTATGACCACATATAAACACCGTACCCCAAAGAGGCCGAAAATTCAACTCAGTGACGCTCTTAGTGTTGCCATTTGGTGAGACCCTTTTCACTGGATAACTGAACATATTTTTTTATTGCGAGTTCACTGGAAAATTTTCATTGGGTTTAAAAGCTTATGTTAATATATTGTCAGATAACCACCGTTTTATATTTATTTCCTCCAAACTAATACCTTTAGCAAGTATTTGGCCATTTTTAGTGCTCTCAAATTAAACTGCGATAGGAAAGCCGATATCTGAAGCGATACTTAAAGGAACGCTTAAATTTGAAGTGGAATTTACGGGTAGGAACTCCATGTTAGGGTCCTCCCCTGTCGAGAAAGTTTCTTCTTCTTCTTCACTTTCATGAACTAACACGCTATTTTCAGTTATGCATGTCGTTATCTTTAGTAAAAGAAATCTAACCATTGAGGAGAATTTTCTTTTAATAAAATTTGACAAAACATACAATACATTATCATTTTAATTGCATAGTACAATATGCTCGATTCATTCACCTGAAACTCATTTAATTCAACAAGTGGGTCACGAATTTGAATTGCTAACTTAGTCTGGTTACCAATCGTCCATGTTTCAATCGAGATTTTGTATCGAGAAATTTGGCCTCAAGTTAATAATTATGATTCAACTTGGACAAGATATTATGAATTTACATAGCAGCATTGAGTAGCCATGGTTCAAAACCAAAATTCATACACACAGGGAGTCTCATTTCCCATTTGCTTCTATATTACTCACATACTCATAACTATTCCAATACACACTTAAAGCCCATATGAAAAATGTAATGCACTAGTTACGCAATAATCAGAACTGTATCACAACTAGGGTTGTACAAACTGCTGAAACTGGAGGAGATATATCTTCCATCATTACTCTTTCTTTATAGCATTTTGTACCAACTCTCAGAAGATTCTTAAATTATAAATAAATTGACTGCAATTGGTTAATATTTTCTAGAAAACAAATGTTATACTCAACTTGAGGATTACGTTAGATAAGAATTTATATATTTTTCATTTCAAATAACAATTTGAAATGGAGTTGTCAGACAATAAGACATCAATTAAAAGATTAAAGACAGTACTAAATCATATATTATATATGTTTAAGTTATTCTACAAAGAATACTTGATTAACTTATGGTACATACATAACAAGGATGGGAATTCCCTGGTAATGAGCAAAATTTATTGCCAATTTACATTAGGATTTAGGAACAAAATATTTGTTCAAACATGACTTGTAAATAATATTTACGAAAGGAGTGTTTTGCTGCCGATATTTGGAACTAATATTACCTACAAACATTTGCTGCAAACTTTGATGTAAATATATGTCGGAATTTAAAAAATAAATGATACATCAACAATCGTTTTAGTTCGTGAAATCTGTGCAAGAAACCACCAACAAACATTTCCACTCCTTATTTATTTGCTAAATATATCCAACCAATTTCTCTTTTAATTTCCAAATTATAATTATTCTCAATTAACTACTAATACCATCAATTAACTAACAGTGGCAATTACACAAAGCTATAAATACATCTTATTTCATAACTTAATCCATTGATGTATTGAATACTAAATTTCATGTTAAGACACACACCCCGACTAAATTTAAACATCATATAACATTATCATAGAGAAAATTCAACTATAGTTATCCATCACAACATTATTATCAGAGTGATAATCGAAACGTAAATTTTGTCCCTCGTCTAACTCCACAAGAGTGACACTCGAAAAACGTATTTTACAGACGGGAACGGATGAAAATCTTTCTCCGGCTAGTAATTTCAGGGTCGGAAATTTTGAGAGGCTCATCAGAGAACTGTTTCAGATTCTCATGTTCTTCTGTTCTACAGGTTGAAACCGTACCTTGCCTCTGTAGGTTATAGACATCTTCTTGCATTTTCTCCAGCTTTGCTTGCATCTCTTCTACCATCACAACATTCTGCTTCTTATAACCATTAGAAAGGTGTGAAGGGGTCTCACCCTTCAATTTACCTTTCACAATTGCATAGACTTGTAGACCGCCTGGAGACACCACACAAAATGAGAACGGGATATAGGTCATTTGAGGAAGGCGAGTAAAAAGTTCAAGTGAAGATATACACAGTATCGAAGCCATCTGAATCAGGCCAATCTTAGGGTGTGTTTGGATCGAGTGATTTGGATTTGGGGAGGGGATTTGGAGGAAGGATTTGAAATGACACTAAAATTGGAGTAATTTGAAATCCACCATAGCTCAAAATGAATACCAATGGATTTGAAATCCATCGTACCATGAATTCATCCAAACAAACTTAAATGGATTTGTCGATGAATTTGAAATCCATCGTGTTCAACCTTCGATCCAAACACACCATTAGTGATTTTAATTTATTCTCCAAGAAAACATGATCGACACGCATTTTCAGACTTCGGAGTATAGGTGAGTACAAGTGATTACATAACGTCAAAGCATGCACGATTCCATATACGAATCTTCAATCAAAGAATGATTGGTGTAGTATAAGCAAAATTGGAAAAGACCCTTGAAGCATTCATCGCTAAATGGAAATGAAATAATTTGTATACCCGCAACTCTCACTATTATCTCAAAGGCTTCCAATTTCCTTAGAAAAAATGCAACAGAGTCGATAGCTTCTGATCAGAAACTATGAATATGGACTCCCTACTTATGGAAACACATTCGACAAACGACAAGCCTAACATCAAGAGACTACTCTTATAATACTAGTAGAACATTTGGTTCCTTCTTAAATCTCAAGTAGCAGCTAGTGAAGAGATATTTATGTCAATAGGACATGAGATCCACAACAATTTCTTAGGCATAGAACAAAGAATGTGATGCAGGATAAAATACAAGGTCACAAATGATATTAACGTAAAAACCAGAATTAAATAAATAAGATAGCACAAATTTTATCAAATTCTCTTTACGGTAAACAAACGAAAATAGACAAGTAAAAATTGAAAAATATAGATGTTTAGAGTAAAAGCACAGAGAAATTTCATTATTCCATCAGCAAATAACCTTGATTTTCTAGTTTAAAACTGAGTACAAAAGAGAGATGTTTAAAGTAGAAGCGAGAAGAGTGAGACCTTTAAGGGACTCGTGCACGGCGGAGTCAACTGCGAATTTGGTTACGTTCATTAATTTCGCGGCGGTCCATCGGAGCTCCTCCGTAATTCCCATCACCGGCTCTGTTTTTTTAATTATTATTTCCTGCACAAATATGAAATATCCAGTCTTTGAAACCTTCTTCTAAACCATAAGGCCCTTCTATTTTGACCTTTCATTGGGCCAATCAAGTCATATTGGTTGAGTAATTAAGAGGTGCAGGGGCATTTCTGGCATCTTCAATTAATTGGGGTGCTGAAGGATAGGTTCATATTATGTTTGGGGTCAAACTATAAAGTCAAGATATCTGTATGACCTTTTATCAACTTTAAACCTCGCAAGTCATGTACAACCCTCTCCTCCTTCAACTTTGGTGATTTCAATCCTATTTCATTGTATTAGAATTTAGATGTTTGACACGCGTAATTCTATATATATATTTATTAAGGTTTATCTGACATGTGTATATATTTTAACGCATGTCAACATTATGAGAATGTAACACAAAATTGGAATAAAAAATTAATCTCGTATCCAATGTAAACTAACGGAAAGTGTTGAAATGTCAGTTTCGCCCTTAAGTAAATAAATGGATTAAAGCTGAAATTGTGCAAAACATATTTATCTGATCATATGTTCATTTTATTTCAATTACGAACACCTCCCTCAAATTTTAAATAGATTACTCATACCCCCTCAAATGAACTTGTCAGCATTAACAACAGGTTAACCCCAAGGGAAAATTTTGTTTTCTATGAAAAACTAAGTGACGACGTTATCATTTTTCGTTCAAAAAGTTGACGAAAGGAGCTGTTTGTTAGTCGGCGAATAACGAGAGGGAGGTGGATGTAATTCGCCAGAGATGAGGGAGGGAGTTGTACATGGTCCATAAGTTAGAGAGTGGTATTTGGAGTATGAATTTCAAATGATACCTTATCAGATGGCTCAAAGATTTGGAATCCACTGTAATCGGAAGAGTAATGATTTTTTATTCCTAGTCTTAGGTTTCGATTTTCCAGATGTATCAGAACTTTTTTTTGATTTATTGGGTACAATAAAGATGGAATCTCATTTTATTGATTAAATAGAACTTATTCAATGAACTTATAAAAAATTTCGATTTTTCTGAGATACTAAAATAAATAGGTAAGAATGACTTTTTTCTGGTACAACCACTCTATTGTCCACTTCTAATAAACGTGATTGACCCAATTCTGGATCATCTTCTGGAATCGTATAACTGTCAAAAGTGAGTGACTGTTCATCTCCACTGTGAAACCACACACCACGTAACACACAAAACGAAGAAGAGAGAGAAAGAAAGAGAAAACCAGAGTGTATCTATTATATCAATTTGAGTAGTTTACCTTCAAATTCGTCAATCCAAACATATCTCAACAAATTGTGGACTTAACGACTTAATCTATAATTCCAAGTCAATGCTATACATAACAAATCATACAAACATAAGGCTACATATTTCAAGCGACATTGATCATACGCTAAATAACATGCCTCGTTTCTTCCCTTATCTACTGATCCATTAATTCTTTGGTCGATAAGCTGAGTGGTTTTTGTCTTTCAGCTGACAACTAAAAACTATGCTGAGTATCACATAAACGTATGGCAATTTTCACTCTGCATCTCTTATCTCTGCTTCAACGTCCACTACAGAGGCAGATGATTTCTTTCCTGCACATCAGATTATGAGAATACTCAGTATACATTATCACGAGATTATTTACATGATCTGAAGTGATGCGGGATTCTAATTCTTTATCCTAGCCCTTGAACTGTAGTTCCATCAGTTTTATGGTTGATTACTGGTTTTCTATTGGGTGCTGATGAGTATTTAGAATGGTGTTTCATCTACTTTCTTTTGTTGTTTCGATCTGCCACACAAATCACTTTTTTGGGAAATTCATTTCGTGAATTTTGGTCTTATTATAAGATTTGAGGTAGCAGATATTCGAGGGAGTTATTTCATACTTGTGCAAGAAAGACCACTTAGAAAGGACATAGGCGTGCTATTTTATAAGAAAGATATGTCAAAAATCACTTTTAGTTTCACCAGAAATGGATATGAAGCAAACCTTTCTTTGTACGAGGAAAGAAGTCGTTAAATGCTTGATCAAATGTCGTGGATTGGTTGGAAAACGTCACTGGATCCCGCACAAACTCATTACCCTCCACTGTTAACAACAAATCAGTTAATACTTCTTTTTTAGCTTAAAGAACGCCACAAATAAATCTAATGTTATGAAATCTACTTCTTATGCGATAAAGAAGTACGTAATTGAACAAAGGTTAAGACAAACAAAAAAGAGTTAGTTTTGTAAGACAGTATCGTAGATGCATCTAACGTGAGCTAACCGAGCCATACAACCAAGTCACCAGATGTTAAAAAGGAAATTAAATCAAAATTTTGTAAATGAATTGTTCGATGCTTATTAGTAGCCTTCACCTGAGAATGGCTGACTGCAAAATGGACACAGCTGCACTTCGTCATTCAAGGTCGATCTGAAACAAATTGATAGAGAATCTACCAATGAAATAGGAAGCTTCACATAAACGTTTCTGACAAAATAACGTGTTTGAGTATATATCTTACTTGAATACTTGAAACTCATTTCCACAGTTTGGGCACTGCATGTAAAAAATATTTGTCAGGAGAACATCTTTTAACTTCTTAACTATGGAGTATGGACCATTCAGACAACACAACAAATATGAAAATGAAAAGATCCTTATAAATCAGGAAAGATTCCACTTTGGGACATAGGTTAACCTTAGAGTTCATTTAAGACTATGGTCTTAATGCCTTAAGCAACTTGCGAGTCAGTTAGGGAATTACTGAAGTCTGAGTGGCTTAGGTGTTAGGAGGAAATCAATTTTAGACATGTGGATACTTAAAAACTTCAGAGAAGAATATATAATGCAAATTAAAACTTTCTCGAATTTCTAAGCAACAATCAGACTAATCACACGTTGAAGGTCATGTTTCTACTTTTAGGAAACATATCTATTTCAAATATTACACTTTAGAATACTCAAAGGTAGTTTAAAACATTTATGTACAAGCAATTCATGTTTGCTAACATTGAAAGAAGTTCATTTGTGTGTGAATGGCAGAACACACAGACCAAAGTTAAGGATTTCTTACATTGCTTTGAACTATATCTCGTCCAGCCCACCAGAGAAAAGCTCCTATACCCACAATCGGTACAAGCACTGCAATAAGCTGAAACCAAGGAATTACCAATGTTAAAATACCGACAGACTGGTATTGAACTACTCCAGACTAATCACAACACTAAACAAAACCAATCGGCAATGCTTTAACAGTATATCGTTGCTGCTACTGTTTGCCAATGGAATAAATGCTACTGAGCAGGCAAATTCAAAAGCAGTACAACTCGAATGATCTACTAATGCTTAATTTCTAGCATTAGCTAAGTTGCAAACTGATATTGAACCATTCCAGACTAATCACAACACTAAACAAAACCATCTTCCTAAGATAGTTACCTCACAGTTTAGCAGATTGACATGCTAAACTGCAAATTTCTTTGATTTTTTTAGCTTTATTACTCTTTTAAAGAGCTTTAAACTAACTTTTGCAGATTATTATCAAAAAAGGACATATAACCCTGAAATTTGTCAAGCTCAAAATAAAAAATCAACCCAAAGGTAAAGTTCACAAAAAGCAAATAGTGATAAATAAATACCCAAAGAGAAACAATAGCATCAAGAAGCCAACCCAACTGCCCAGTCATAGATAGATAAGTCAATAAGATTGCCAAACCAAGATTTCCCAAAACCCTTGCAGTTTCACCATTTACTCTTCCCCCTCCACCACCACCACCACCACCACCACCAAGCCCTTTATTGGATTTCACAATAACTACCCTTCTCCTTACGAAAATTCCACTTTTACCCCTGCCCGCTCCTGAGAATTGCAATCTTTCACTCAAAGCTTCATCTCTAAACCTGCCTTTATGGAAAGATACAATCTTTGGTCTTGAGAGTGTGTAATAATTGAAGGGTTGTGATAATTTGAAGCTATATGGGTTGTATTTCTTACGGAGAGGATATAATAAGGGTGAGAAATTGGTGGAAATATTTAGTAATGTTTGCATGGCCAAAGCTTATTGTTAATATAGAAGAAAATCTAAGAGAAATTCTTGGCGCTCGTGAACGGAGGAAGAACAATTCTGGTAATTCAGCTGACTTGTAATCGTTAGAACTGAACTGAGGAAGGAGAGCGAAAACCTCTTTGCTTTTGCTTTTTTTTTTTTTTAATTATTATTATCATCAATTCATCATTCTCTACTCTTGAGTATATATCTAGTATTATTTGTTGTCTAAATTCTTCGAGAAAATTAAACAAATAATATCAATTTAAAAATAAATTCGAAAAATAGCCTACTTTTTGGAGGCTTTTGAAAACTAGTATTAAACGCCTTGATGGAAGGCGCATCCTTCCACCAAGGCGCCAACAATAAAAAAAAAAATTTTTAATTAAATTAAATTTGGTATATTGATGGGGAAAATTAAATTTACATTTGAATAAATACAACTGGTCTGCTAGAAATCGTGTGAAGTTCCTTTAGCTCGGCTGGTAAAGCGGCATGGCTTATATCCAAGTGGTCGTGGGTTCGATTCCATCATGCTGTTTTAAAAATATTTGTTTTTTTTTTCTTATTTTGATAAATATTTAGATATTTATTATATTTTAAAAATATTTGTTTTAATTTTCTTATTTTGATAAATATTTAGATATTTATTATATTCTTTCTACTATATTAAGTTTTATTATTAAAAATATTATTTTAGGTTGTAAGGATACTCTTATTAAATAAAAATAAATTACTAAAATACGAAGTATCATATCAATGAGATAAAAGAACAATAATAAAACTGAAAGCAATAGAAATAATATAATAGATATCAAAATATTTATCAAAACAAAAAATAAGAAATTAAAATGTTTATAAAAAAAAATAAGAAAATTAAAAGAAATGTAATTAATGCCGTTTGTGGGATTTAGTTTTATTATTAAAAATATTATGTTAGGTTGTAAGGATACCCTTATTAAATAAAAGTAAATTACTAAAAGACGAATTATTAATATCAATGAGATAAAAGAACAATAATAAAACTGAATACAGTAGGAATAATATAATAAATATCTAAATATTTATCAAAATAAAAAATAAGAAAATTAAAGTATTTTATGGAAAGAAAAGAAAAATTAAAACACTTGTGGTTGATGCAATTTGCGGGAATTGAACCCACAACTAATCAATAAATATCCATGCGCTCTACCAGTGGAGCTGATATGACTTTACAATTTAACTGGCAGACTCGGAATATAACTAAAAGAGTTAATTTATTCCAATTTTAATTTAATAAATAATTTTTTTTTTATTAATACGGGTGGCGCCTTGGTGGAAGGCGCGGATGCGCCTTCCACCAAGGCGTTTAGGACTAATTTTCCAAACCCTTTAAAAAGTGGGCTAGTTTTGAATTTGTTTTTAAATTAGTATTATTTCTTTAATTTTCTCAAATTCTTCTTCCACATAATTTTTTTTATTTATGGTGACATTTGAGTGTATATTCAAAATAAAACTTTATATGTTATAACACATAGCTGAGGGTTTGGTGCTTGTACAATTACTATATATATAATGAATTTCTTTTTTGGTGTAAATTACTTTTTTATAATTAATCATAATTTGAGTAATTATCGTCATATAAAAAAATTAAACTTTTATCTCTAATTTTTTTGACAAACTTTATAACTATTTTATTTGAGTATCTTTAGCATTCTAGTGTATCTACAATTTCTAGAATCCTTCTGTTATCTAACTTTCAATACTCCTCTTCACATACTAGGTAATTATAGTTTAAGGATGACTGAGTTTTTAGCATATTTTCTATCGTTATTTTGGCACCAATTTTTATTTTTTATGAACATAAAATAATAGTGTTGTAATTGTAAACGTTTACTACTATCACAGTTTGTTAAGTTGTGAAATAAATTCATTACAGTAGGACTGGGTAAAAACTAGAAATTGTGCGTGATTTTAAAACTTACTTTTGACACTTGATTTGGTAACTTATACACATTATTAAATTTCAAAAAATTTACAGGAGTAATTAAGGTTATCTTTAGTCATTCTTTAACAAAATTTAAGAATTTTTCAACTTGCCGTGTATTTTATAAATTCAATTAATTTACTATGCCAGTATGTCCCCGAGAATTTGAAATTGAATATGTTCTAATTATCTAGTGTCCAATTTGTTGTTGATTCATAACCAAACTTTGTCACATCATAAACTTATATGTATTCCGGAACATTTAATCCAAATTTCACATTTTCTGGAGTCTTAGAAAATAATTTATAATTTCATACAATTTATAAACTTCCTTGAGCATTAACATACAATCTTTAGTGATTCTGGAAAAAAAATTATCATAAAATTTCTATGACTTGTTAGCACTAAATTTTGATTTTTAAAATAATTCCTTAAAAAATTATTAGGGGATCATAAGCCTATAGTTATCAAACTCACTGGAATTTGATTTTGAACCTTTCTAGGCACATCTCATGAGACCGATTGACAACACAAATTGTGATATTATATGAATAATCACTATAATCATTTAGTATTTAATTTCCATATTTATAAATCCCTCTAAGTATCTTTTATCACCACCACATATAATAGCTACAAATGACATCATACAGAACAGAATTCCTGGTAAATACTTCAGTGGATCTACTAACCTTACATGACAACAGCCATGGTATTATTCAACCATACAAATACAAAATCCAAAGAGCAAATTTATTACCATGAACTGAGTTCTTATTACAATCACTCTTTCTTCTTGTCTATCTTTTCTGAAACTGATCCAGTGCGGTATGGCTCAGCAGTGTATGCATATTGCATAGCGATAGAAAAGAAAACCATCTCGATTATCACCAACACATTCTGAAGAGCTTCTTGAAGATGCTCAACATCCAGCCAGAAATGGTTTGCTTTAATTATCCCCATTGCTACCATCATGTCAAGCACAATGCCCTGTGAAAAGGGATCGATGATAATTGGAGATTGTGCCATAATTATAACATAATTTTCAAATTTTCTAGATTTTAGGAGAAATAAACTGGTAATAATTTTGTTTCGAGTGAAAAATATACCTGCCAGAAACAGAAGAAGACAATGCCTTTGACGCACAAAAATTTGGCAAGTGGTTTATGTGGTGCTAACTCCTTTGCAAAGACATGGTAAAATATCACGAGAGAATACAATGCCAGTGAAACCGAAACGTTCAAGATGATGGTGAATGTCCAGCTAAGCCAGCTCGGATAAATATCGAGAAGTTGAAATGTTATCATCAAGACTGAGCAAACAGGACGTATCACAACGAATTGATATGTCCAGTCCTTTAGAAGTTTCAAATTTTTGTGATCCAAACGGACAGTGTGAGGCTGCATATAACGTAAAGGCATAAATTTCGAAACATAATATTATCCTTATTTTGCAATACAAATAAACGGAACAAAAGTAGAAAGATATATAATTATATATATATATACCTGGAAAAGAGTCATTGGAAATGAGTGATGAATTTCTCTTCCTTTAATTTCATCAGGCACTATATTTTTGCTGATGGATATGTTCAAGTAAGTATACATCAAACTCAGAAACTTAGCCATCACCTATCATATCAAACAACAGATCTATACCTTAATGATTTAAATCCCAAAGGCAACAACTAAGATCTCATTATATGTGAAAAAAAAAGGAACTTACAAGAGCCTCATAACATTCTTTTATAGAATCCAAGAAAGTGAAAAATGTTGTGCTTCCTCGTACGTCAAGCAAACCAACGTAAGAGTCAATGGCATATAAGGGAGCCATAAGAACTATAATTATTATAGCCTTTTGTTCTTTGGGCTTCTTCCATGATAGGAAATGTTGAGTTACTAGCTGTATTGAGAAGTGCAGACACAGCATTACGCCTATAGTGGTTCCCATCAGGTTATAGCGAGCACGATCCATGGTGGAAGTATCTCTGGCTAGCTAATAGAAAGGTAACTTTTAGGAGCTGCAAGCGTATTTACATAATATATATGTGTAACATTATGTATAGGTGCTTATATTAAGGATTTATGGAACCCGAAACAGAAAATGTTATGGATGTTTTTGAGATTAAAAAACATCCGTCATTCACATTTCTTTTGCAAACCAACTGATCCATATTGCTAACGTAAGTTAAAGTAAATGTTATCCTAAAATAAACGTAGAACAGCAAAATTTCGAATATGCTCTGCAGCGGAGAAGCAAGCCCAACTATCATTACGCAATCTGATTGCTTTTCCCCACTCTCATCTCCATTCACAATTTTTACACTCTTTCAAAGCCATGCAACTAAATCCTAGTCTGGTTTTTAGTTTTCCTTTGAAAACGAAGATTCGGGTACCAATTGTGATTTAATCCTTCATGATCTTTCTCTGGAGAAGTGATATCTGCAGAGGGGTCTTTCCTTCTCGATGTTGCTCCACAGAAGGAAAGAATCCTCCGATGATATAACTTCTCCAGAAGTATGTGGACCATGAAGTTTTGTATTCAAAGTAATTCCAAGTACTGTAACAGAGAACTGAATTAGCTACAAAACCAAAAAGACGAAAAAACAAGTGCTTTGTGTATTCACATCTGGTTATTTATTTGGTTACTCAAGGGTCAAGGATACTCCGGCCCAACAATGGATCTTTATTTTCTATTCTTTCTTCACAAAATAACTGTAATAGCAACAGGAATGGGAATGCTTAAAACAAAGGCATGGCCTTTCCTATGAACCATGAACTCGAAAGCTGAAGCGATTCATGTGATTCTTATCAGTTATTTCACACACAATCCATTAATGGAAAAATTGAAAAGAACCCCCACAATCTACTGGATTCTGAAACTTAGCTTACATAAGTAAGTACCCTGATTTCAATACATACAGCAAACAACACAGAGATAACTGTACCCTGATTTCAATAACAATATTTCTGATAAATACACAGAGTGGTATAAGCAAGCAAAGGAGGAGGAAGAGGAAACCCTTACAGTAGACACCTTGATTGAAGAAGTGAAGAAACAAATGAAGGACAAGAAAAAATTGTCCCTTGATGAATATATCGATGTAACCTTGACTATATACAAATTAATAATTTGTAGTAATAAATAATGGAGTGGGGTGGGGGTATATAATTGAATTATTGACTCACTGACATACAGAATGGTTGAGTATTAGCTGAGATTGAATAGATGATAAAATAAAATAAAATAAATGTATTAGTTGAAAGCTATAAAAATTAAATAGGAGATAAAATAAATGAAAAGTATACCCAAAGATTTAGGAACGTAGTTCGATTGGTTAAGAGAAAATCTTATAAAGATTTAATTATTTTTTTTAAAAATGAAAAATCTTATAAAGATTTAATTGACTGAGTGGGAACGTGATTGGTAATCTCTATATACATTTCCAACCATCCAGGCAGCCGACGCATTTGGTAGCAATTTATAAACTAGAAAAGGCTACTACCCCAATTGACTATTTTTATTTTTATTTTTTTATAATTTATTTATGTTAATTTATATAGGTAATTGTTGATTGAAATAAGAACATGGGAAAATATTTTAAATCTATTTTTGAAGTGGTAATAATAAGGATAGTCATTGAATCAAGTAGGATTTTGTGGTATTCACGTATATAATGACAACACCATAGAATTTTATGTAATAATAGCTGATCAACGGAAGTTAAATTGTAATGCTCTTTGATATAATGTTTGGAAAAGAGAAAGCAAAAAGTAGATAACAACTCCACTTGTAGGGGTTGTCGCTTTACCTCGGTTTATGAAAATATGCTCCAAACGCCCGATTTTTGGGTAAATATTGCATTTAACCGGATTTGATGGAATCCAAAGAAATATTTTCCAAATTTTTTTGTTAGAGATTGTTTTGATACTTTGAAATATATATAAAATCTCTATGACTTAAATAAAATGTCCATTTAACCGCATATTGCTCACATTAATTACTTTTAGATCCTTATTTTTATTGAACAAGATGGACTACTTATTAATAACATACTATACCTACCAATTTCTTATCTCAATCAATAAAGTCATCTTATTATTATAAATTATTTTCAAGATAATGTGTTTATAAGTTCAAGTAGGTTAGACAATGCCTTTGGGTGAATTTTCACATAAAAATCAGTGATTTTTTATATCAACATCACCTCTTTCAGCTACTATATTCAATTGCAGAATTTCGTGCAAATCAAATTTCTATTTATAGATAGATTTTCAATCCGAATGATTCATTACACAACATTGAATTAATGCACTTTAACATCCTACTTTATAATCTATATTGTTGAGTGGACTAGGTGCACAGTTTTCGACCACCCAAAAGTAACACAATTACCTCTTCATAATTTTTTTAAACAAAAAACATGAAATCTAGAGCATTTTTCGTTTTTTTCTCCATATTCAAGTTACAATTAAAAAAAAAAAAATAGATTTTCTACTCCAAAATTCGACATCACATGGTTATCATGATCTTTTCTTAACAAATGTGTGTGTAGTTGAAATTGTTGAGCTAAATGCCACCTGTCAATTGCTATGATAGATTCTATAATATTTTTTTAAGATAAACGATAGATGTTATTAAAACTTACAACATGTGTATCAATATCGTGGCCCACACAAAAACAGACTACAGCCAAGTTGTGGGAAACTTTGGAATCCATTTTTGGCTGCATCCAAAATTATTTACAAAATAAGTGTAAACTTAAACTTGAAAAAATTAATGACCAATCACAAAATAATTGTATTATATATGCACATGGGATTATACACTAATAATTTATATTATAATTGAAAATTGACTATGAGTAAAGTAGAGTAAATTGTTTCTTCGTTCTTCAAATTGACTTTCTATACATGTACAAATATAGTAACTAGATTTGAGTTGATCTCCTTCATGCTCTATTTTAGGGTATTAGGGCTATGTTTAGGGATGACAACTGGCCGGTTCCGGTTCATATGTTGTCATCCCTAGCTATGTTTAGAAAGTCAAGTCTTTCGGATCTCAAAATCGGGCTAGATCATTACAAATGTACGTGATGACATGCATGAAAATATGAACACAAAAAAGAAGATAAACTGATACTTGGAGCAATTTTAAAGCAGTATATAGGTCAATCTGAACAGCAAATGAAGCAAGCTCAGTTAGTATCCAGAAAGCATGCAAAAGTGAAGTCGGGTATTCTTAGGGGAAGGCGATTTAAGACCGAATTATGTATGATATTTAATTACGACCATAAAGAATATTTTTGATTGAGACAACAAATATCAGACAAAACCAGCACAGACATGTTATTTTAAATCGTAATGGCTTCTTCAATATATTTCGATTAGGATCTTCTACTCCGAAACTTTTCGATCTATGACATTTTAATAACATCCAAGTGTGCATAACATATTAGAGAAACCATACAGATATGGTTCTAATACTTCTCTCAAACGGATAGGATAAAGCGTGGACCAGTTCATGCAAATCATATCATCAAATAGAACATGATAGAGCATCAAACCATTATTATCTATTTCGATATTTCATTTTTGACTTGAGTTGATGTACGTTACGTGAGTTTTTGCATCACTAATTAAAAAGAAAAGAACTTTATAAATGCACGTGCAATAAACATGCACATATTCCACATTTAACGTGCATGCCAAACGTGGAAATTATTTCATAAGTACATAGATTACTATACACTTTGTCACACTACACTCAGTTTCCAAATGCAGAGGGAATTAACAAGTAGGCAGCCACTTTATAATATTATCTACTAGAATATTAATCAACCAGAACAAACGAAAGAAGGAAATAAATGTATATAGATGGGAAAATATCTCTAACTCACTATGTTCATGAATTGGTATTTCAAAACACAAAAATCTATAAAGACAATTCAACTACACACTTGACTACAATGATCTAGAAAGGCAGGGAGCTGGGATTCTCCTCACTATCCTGCTCTAATAACAAAAATATATGCCAAAAATAGACAAAAATCTCTCCTCAGAGAATGTTGGCACATAAACTTATCCAGCAAGTATGCGGGGCCGACCCCTACTTCTCCGCGAACTAGTAATTTTGGAAATCAATGTGTTACCTAAACCGTTTAATGCACTGGGCCCCATCAGCTTAAGGCCAAGATTTTGGGACAAAAAAGACAATTTACTTTCACTTCCTCCGTTAACCTGCTGCAGTTCCAATGCCTGTTCACGAGATATTA